>OX451737.1:1021919605-1022519605 GCA_948472305.1 Vicia faba | reverse complement strand
GAATCTCAACCTCGACGGGGAGCACTGCTTCCGTACCATACACAAAAAAGAACGTGGTTTCCCTTGTTGAAGTGTGAACGGATGTACGATACCCATGAAAAGCAAAAGGGAGAATCTTGTGCCAATATTTATAGGTAACAACCATCTTCTGGATGATATTTTTAAAATTTTTATTGGCATCTTCAACAACCCCATTCATCTTTGGCCTTTAAAGAGATGAATTGTGGTGGAAAATCTTGAATTCTTCACAAAGTTTTGTCATCATCTTGTTATGCATATTTGAGCCATTGTTAGTGATAACCCTGCTTGGCACACCATATCTACATATAAGATTGTTCTTAATGAAGCGTACTACCACCTTCTTGGTGACATTAGCATAGGAAGCTGCTTCCACCAATTTGGTAAAGCAGTCTATTGCCACCAAGATGAAACGATGTCCATTCGATGCCTTGGGTTTAATCATTCCAATCATGTCAATACCCCACATAGAAAAGGCCATGGAGAAGAAATAACATTGAGAAGCATAGAAGGCACATGAATTTTGTTAGCGTAAATATGGAATTTATGGAACTTCTTTGCAAATTTTTAACAGTCAGATTCCATTGTCAGTCAATAGTAACCTGCCTTAAGCATATTCTTTTCCATTGAATGTCCATTGGTATGAGTGCCAAAGGAGCCTTCATGGATTTCATGCATCAACATGTCTGCTTCGTGTCTATCCACGCATTTGAGCAAGACCATGTCATAATTTATTTTGTATAGCACATCTTCATTGAGGAAGAAGATGCCTTCCAACCTTCTCAATATCTTTCTATCTTTGTTTGATGCACCAATCGGGTATTCCCGAGTCTGGAGAAATTGCTTGATATCATAATACCAAGGTTTTTCGTCTGATGTTCCTTTTGTTGCAAACACATGAGCTGGTCTATCCAAACGTCACACTATGATATGAAGCACATCATTCTAGGTATTCACTTAATACATAGAAGCCAAAGTGGCTGAAGCATCTGCCATTTGATTTTCAACTCTGGGAATATGATGGACTTCAACTTTAATAAAGAAAGGTAATAATCTTCTAGCACAATCTTTGTAAGGAATCAAGCCAGGGTGACGAGTATCCCATTCTCCTTTAATCTAATTTGTTACCAAAGCTAAATCACAATACACAGCTAGAATTTTGATTCTGAGATCAATAGCCTCTTCGAGTCCCACGATAGACGCTTCATATTCTACCCCGTTATTGGTGCAATCAAATGCCAACCTCACAGTAAATGGGATATGAGATCCATGGGGAGTGATAATCACAACACCAATTCCTTTTCCATAAGCATTCACATCTCCATCAAACACCATGTCCCAACGAGATTCAGGATCAGGACCTTCCTCAGGAAACGGTTCAACATAATCTTTTACTTTCAGAAACATAACATCCTCATCAGGGAAATAATATTTAACAGACTGATAATCATCAACCGGTTGGTGAGCAAGATAATCCGCCAACACACTACTTTTTATAGCCTTCTAACAACGGTGTTCAATATCATATTCAGACAACAACATCTGCCAACGGGAAACTCTCCCAGTAAGAGTAGACTTTTCAAAAGTATACTTAATTGGATCCATTTTGGAAATCAACCAAGTAGTATGATTCAACATATATTTCCGCAACCGCTTTGCCACCTAGGAAAGAGCATAACATGTCTTTACCAGCATAGAATACCGCAATTCACAGTTATTAAACTTCATGCTGAGATGATAAATGGCATATTCTTGCTTCCCTGTTTCATCTTGTTGTCCCCGAATACAACCCATATAATTATCTAACACTGTCAGATACATGATCAGTGGTCTTCCTTCAATAGGAGGGAGAAAGATAGGAGGTTCAAGCAAATACACTTTAATACTTTCAAATGCCTTTTGGAAATCATCAGTCCACACACAACCCTAATCTTTCTTTAACAACTTAAAGATCGGCTCACATGTTGCAGTCATATGGGAAATAAATATGGAAATGTAATTCAAACACCCAAGAAAGCCTCTACCTTGCTTTTCAGTTCTTGGCGCTGAGATTTCTTAAATTGCTTTGACTTTATCAAGGTCAACTTCAATCCATTTTGGATGACAATTAAACCAAACAATTTCCCTGATCGAACACCAAAGGTGCATTTATTTGGATCAAACGGAGACGATAGTTCCCCAAACGCTGAAACAATTTCAACAAATCTTCTATATTCCTTTCTTCATTTTGGGACTTATCAATCATATCATTAACTTATACCTCAATTTCCTTGTGTTTCAGATCATGGAATAGGTTTGTCATAGCCCTCTGGTACGTTGCACCAGTGTTCTTCAACCTGAAGGGCATCACTCTGTAACAGAATGTTCCCTATGGTGTGATAAGAGTTGTTTTTTCCATGTCCTCAGGAACCATTCTTATTTGATTATATCTGTAAAATTCGTCCATGAACGAGAATACTTTGAATTTTGTTGTACTGTCAACCAACATATCAATATGGGGCAATGGAAAGTTATCTTTTGGACTAGATTTGTTTAAATATCTATAATTAACGCACATGATAACTTTTCCGTCTTTCTTTGGTATTGGGATAATATTGGAAATCCATTGAGGGTACACTGATGTCACAATAAAACTGGTAGTAATCTTGTTTAAAACTTCGTCTTTATTTTTCACTTCCATATCAGGGTGAGTTCTTCACAACTTCTTCTTGATTAGAGGGCATTCTGGCTTTAGCGGCAAATAATGTTCCACAATATCAGTATCCAAACACGACATGTCTTGGTATGACAAAGAAAAGATGTCCACATATTCTTTCAACAATTCAATCAACATGCTCTTCACGTCGGGATGAAGCAATGCTCCAATCTTGACTTCTTTCAGATCTTCCTCTGAACCCAAATTGATTGTTTCTAAGGGCTCTTTATACGGCTGAATGGCACTTTCCTTGCGCTCAAGCAACCGTGAAACCTCTTCTAGGATTTCATCATATTCTTCTTCTTCGACCACATATGCATGATAATCAAAGTTGGGAGAGGGTGCATGGTCATTGTATTCAACAAGTTTTTTAATTAATCTACACATATGATTTATGATTGCTTTTAGAAACTGACACATATAGCAAGTGATTATGCAGATTACAGTTATTATTTATTTTGAAAGGGATTTTTATGATTTCCATTTTCCAAGAAAAAGCTGAAAACAAAGACACAATTTGGGAATCAAAGAAAACTTTTATTGTTGATTTTAAATATAAAAGCAACAGATGAGCCCATACAATATTAATACTTTAACCTTGGGTAGAGTGAAAGCTTTTTGAAAAGATTAATAAAAAACAAATTACTTTGAAATATGAATGCAAGAGGGAACATCAATAGTGATCCAATAGTTGGGAGAGGGAAAATCAACAGTGATCCAATCAACCATGCGTCACTTAGTTCGGCATCTCCTGCTCTGCTTCATCTTCCACAATAGCATTGATCCTCAGAATAGTTGGAAGAAGATAACCTCCACTGTCAAAGATATCCTGATATTTGCCTAAAGCAGACTTCAGCTTCATGTTCTCACCTTTAACATTCTTCATAGAGAATCCAAAACTAGCTCTATTCTTATTCCCAGAAGGATCCACAATCTTCCCCCACACCTTGCTAGCGTCATTATGCACTACCTGCTGAGCATCCTTAAACGAAGCTATAGAATTCTCATTTTTCCTTATATTGTTAATGGATAAAGCTTGGAACTGAGTTCCAACGGCAGCTTCATCTGCTTCCACAACATTGAAAGAGGATAAATTAGATATTAACAAAGCATGTTCTCCATATATGATGATCATCTTTCCTTCCCGGACAAACTTCAGCTTTTGGTGCAAAGTTGAAGTAAAAGCTCCTGCCTCGTGTATCCATGGTCGTCCTAGTAAACACCTGTAGGTGGTAACTATATCCATAACATAGAAAGTAATCTGAAATAAGTGTGGGCCTATATGAATATGCAAATATACTTCCCCGATAATGGACTTCCTCGATCCATCAAAAGCTTTCACAATTATGCCACTCGGGCGCATGGGAGTTCTTTGATAATTCAACTTCATAAGTGTTCTCCTCGGTATAACATTTAAAGTGGACCCATTGTCAATCAACATATTTGACAATGAATCGTTCTTACAGTTCATGGAGATATGGAGAGCCAAGTTATGATTTCTTCCTTCGTCGTGCAGCTCGTCATCACAATAACTCAGGATATTATAGGATGTAATATTCCCTATGACACTGCTGAATTGGTCCAAAGGCATATCCCTTTCCATGAAAGCTTGATCCAATACTCTCATCAAATATTCCTTGTGGGCAGAAGAATTCATTAGCAAGGCTAGAATAAATATCTTTAATGGAGTCTACAACAATTGATCTACGATCCTGTAGTCGCTCATCTTGATAATATTCAATATATCATCCATATATTTTTCTAGAGTAGTACCACTAGATTTCCCCACTACTTTCTTGGGTTTAGTACTTTCAACAACTTTTTTATCAACAGTAACATTCCCTCGAATGACAGGTGCGAAAACATGGCTGATGTAGGTCACTCGGCTGGCTTCAGAAATATTCTTGACATCAGACAAAGGTTGGATGGGAACTTCCACACCATCCTCCAAGATTGTAGCATTGTATTTGTATGGCACGGCTTTGCCTAATTCATAAGGAACAGGACCCGACAAGCAAATCACCATTGGAGCAACAACTGGTTTACTATGGTACTCAATCTCTATAGGGGCGGGAACACCAAAACAAGGCGCAATAACATTCACCCCCTCTTCATAATACTTAGACATCATATAATCATTGTTGGAAAACACATTTTCATTTGAGGAAAAGAATTCATCTACAAAAGCATACTCATCATCTGACACAGTCTCAACCAAGTAATCTTCAATCACATTAATCCCATTATAGTTATCTCTATTTCCTGAAACTTTGATAGTACCATTGTCCAACAACAACTGAAAACCCTTTCTCTCTATGGAACAACCACGAGAATCTTTGCAGCAGATCCGGCAAGACCCATAATAGTGTTCTTCTTGACCATCCATGTGATAGAAGGTAGCATGCAACTGCACACAATCATCATTCATATGATTCATGTCAAAAATATGGAATTCTCCAGAGCATCCAAAGACCATATTCACATCTTATTCGTACTCTACCTTAGGCCTAATTATATGAATGAGACCTTCATCCATCATTTCCTGAAGATCAACTTTTATCTTATCACATTCTTGGATATCTGTACTACAAATACCACAATCAACATGGTCATGCATATAGTAATTAAACTCACAGAGGTCAGCATGCATCTTTACTAAATCCCCTCTAACCAGGTTGATATCAAAAATCTGGATGTCGCCAGGACAACCAGCAACCATGTTTACAACATTTTCTCCTCCATGCTTAGGTAAAGGATTATCTTTCACGTTAGGGCCAAGATATTTAAAGGATAAAAGGCCATATCTCACCATATTTTGTACTTCAAATTTCAAAGGATAATAGTTCTCAATATTGTGCCCTGGTGCTCCTTGATGAAAAGCACACGTCTGGTCTGCCTTATAATACCAAGGTAAAGGTGATGGTATAGTAGGGGGTGGCCTGGTCTAAACCAACTTCTTATGAATCAAAGTCGGGAGTAACTCTACATAGCTCATTGGAATAGAGTCAAAATCTTCTCTCTTATGACTTTTCCTTTGATTCCCCTGAGGAGATGGTCTTTGATAGGGAATTATGGTTGGAGCTACATTGCTGACTGGAGTCACAGAAGCAACCTGTTGCCGGTATCGATGATGCCTTCTAGTTGGTCTAATCTTCCTTTCTCCAATAACGGAATTCGTTTCACTTTCTTTATTTCGAGAGAAACCGTACGAAGACTTCTTTGTCCCTTCCTCTTTTGTCAAGTGCCCTTCTCTAACAGCCTCTTCCAAACAAACACTCATGCTTACCATTTCGGTAAAATCACTCAGTACACTGGCGACCGTCCTTTCGTAATAAAATGATCCAAGGGTTTTAAGGAAGACCTTGGTCATTTCTTGTTCTCTCATAGGTGGCACCACCTGGGCAGCTATCTCGCTCCTTCTTTGTGAATATTCTTTGAACGAATGCTTGTCTCTCAAAGCCATTGCCCTCAACTGGTCACGGTCATGCGCCATGAACATATTGTACTTATATTGTTTGATAAAGGCTCCTCCCAGATCATTGAAGGTGCGGATATTACTACTATCTAGACTCATATACCACTTCATAACAGCACCAATTAAACTATCTTGGAAGAAATGAATGAGCAAACGCTGATCATCAGTATGGGTAGACATTTTCTTGATATACATCACAAGGTGGTTACGAGGAAAAGAGTTTCCATTGTACCTATCAAATTTCGGTACTTTAAACTTGGATGGCACCTTTAGAATGGGAACCAGGCAGAGCTCACTGGCGTTTTTTCCAAACAATTCTTTTCCTCGAAGGGCCTTCATTTCCTTATGCATCTTATTGAACTGGTCTTGAAAGTCATCTAACCTATCATAGAAACCCACACTTTCACACGGTGGATGAATAGGACGATAAACTTCATCATTAACAAACGAAATAGCATTCAATGAAGGAGTTGCGTCATAGTGGATCTCATTTTTAGCAATAGGAGTAATATGTACCACAGGAGGTGCAAGAGTAGTAGCAATTGCCCAACTGGAGCAGCTTGAGTGTCAATATTAAAACCTTCTGGCATGAAGTTTTCAGGCATTCCCCACGGGTAACCCTGAGGCATACAGTTATGAGCAACATTTATTGGGATAATATAAAAGGGAACCGATGGACCTTCAGAAGCAATCGTTGTTTGTTGAGGCTGAGCAAGTGGTTGCTAATTCTGAGCAGCCACCAATGATTCCATCAAAGAAGTCATATTAGCCATACCGGCCTTCAAAGCAGTGACTTCTTCATGTAGCTTGCGATTCTCTTGTTCAAGATTCTCCATTTTCTTATTTGAATTAGCTCGAGTATTATACTGGTGAGACAGCTTGCTAAACGAAGTAGAGAAATTCAGTAAGACACCTGGGTATGAATGGAAATGCATGAAATATGTACCAGATGATGCATGATATGCGATGCACATGATTTCTTTTATTATTATTAATATTTAAAGGGCCTCAAAGATTTATAGACAATTTGCAAATACTAAAGTACTAACATATTTTGAAATACTGAAAATCTCATTATAATAACTTCAAAATGGATTACAACTTTTTAGTACAAGTTTCAACAATCCCAAGTATAAGACAATATAGAATCTAAAATCCTAAGAAAGCAAAGCTAATTAAGATCACTCCACACACAGACGCTTTCCTGTGAGTCTTGCAATCTTAGCCTTCAACTGCTTGTTCTCTTCTGCATATCTATCGTCAACCATATTCCAATCACCAGAGTCAGGAAGTGAATGACTATGTCCTGACTGAGCTCTAGAGGAAAATGAATCCTCTTGCCTCTACATCATCTCTACAGCACGACTCTCAAGAATCTCGATCAAGTCATCATTCTCCTTCAAGTCTTCTCGGCAAGACATCTCTAAAGTCTGACACTTATTATTCCAAGCCTCCTTCTCTTGCTGCATCCTGACTAGGGCAAGCTGAAGTTCTTCCACGTCATCTAAAAGAGGAGGAGTGATCTTCACAAACATATCAGGCATAGGTGCTTCACAGGAGTACGACATCCTCAACTGGATTGCCCTTTCCTGTACCCACCGGAGATAAGGCTCCAAAGAAATAGCTCCTCTAGGTGCCAAGTCCTTTCTAATCTTCCCGTGAATATGGAACCAAGCCTTTGAAATCTCCTCTTTAGATTTCTTATGATCCTCTCCCTCTTTGTGAAAGAAACCACTCAGATGAATACTATTTGTCTTATCTCTTATCGGATATCCAAGTTGTCATCATGCAAGAACAGGATTGTAGTTAATTCCTCCCTTTGTACCAAGAAGAGGTACATTGGGGAAACTACCATAACTATCGACAATCTCTACATCATGATAAGCCTGATGATACCAAACAATATCTGAATGAGTGAGGGCCATAATATTTGGAACCCAACAAGGTTCCTTCTTGACATCCCAGAAAGCATCAGACCGAGGCAAGTGAGGACTAAACCACTGATACAACAAAGGCGTGCAACAGATGATCATCCATCCATGATAAGAATCCCGAAGATGAATAGAGTAATAAGAATATCCTAATAATGCAGGGGTTGGATTCCCTATAAAAAAGATCCCGATGGCATTGATATCCACAAAGTTGTTAACATTCTGAAATAAGAAGAACCCATAAGCAAGCAGAGCAAAGATTGTCTCAAAAGCAATTGTACTCTTTATACTAGCAAAGTAGCAAGTTTTTTCCAATAAAAACTGAGCGGGTAATCCTCTAATTCCTCCTTTGGTAGTCATGTGGGCCTCAATATCATACTTCCCCAAATGAACCATAGCAGCAATCTCATGAGATTTTGGATCCCCCTCCAAACCGGTGAAAGGAACACGATTGGTAATAGGTAAACCGAGTAGATAAGAATACTCCTCCAATGTAGGCATCAACAAATAATTATGGAAAGTGAAACATCGATACATTGGATCATAGAACTTGACCAAAGTCGATAAAATACCCTCCTTCATCCTGAGCTTCATGAGAGACACGATGGATCCATACTTCTTCTGAAAATCTGTAGAACTCTCAATCTCGGGAATTAGACTCATCAAGTCATCTATCTTGGGATTCTTGAAATTGTATTTCCGAGTCTTTCTTTTTCCAGAATCCATGGTCAAAAGTACCTGAGATATTCGCAAAAAGTCAAATTTAAATCCCTTGAACCAAAATGTCTTAAAGGATGCTCATGGGTGCATGAATGCATGGTGCAACAATCACACACAAGATCACAAACATGGGGTTCATAGGTTTGACGTCACGAGCATGAAGTCAAAGGTATTACCTATAAGGTATGGTATAATAGTTTATCACCTACCGAACAAGGATATAAGAGGTTCCTAGAGTCTACATCTTTCCTTCGGACATTACCAACATCCTGATTGACTCGGTAATTAGTAATATTCTCAAGAAAAACTCGTCTGAGTGTAGTATCGTGTGACAACCATTTTTAGGTTACTCTGTCATAGTTTCCTCAATACACCTAAAATGGCAAGATGGGTTAAAGTTTCTATGGTCCTCAGTTTCAGAAGGCTGCTAGGTCGAATGTAGCACGTCATCTCAATTACTCAGTAAACGTCACTACAGTCAAAGAGGCCTCCACTAAGTGGGGGTTCTCATGCTTCCTTTTTTGGGATTAGTCCCTCAAAGTTAACATGACTATATCACCCGTCCTATCTTATGTTTGACCAAGTCCGGGTAGAGGATTTATGAGAAAGCACCAAGCACCCTGAAAACGAGGAAAATCCAGACAAACATATATATAACATATAACATATAAACAATAATAGCAGATACATAAATAAACGAAGACACGCTCAACCCACTAAAGGATGAACCAACATTTGGTCAATCTGTCCCCAGTGAAGTCGACATTTTTTAAATAGCAGTAGAAATGTTGAGACTAAGCCATTGGATTGACTTAACTCGCACAAATCAAATAAAAATCGCCACCGTGCTTTATTGTTTCCAAAGGAATTGGAAAAGAGCGAATAAACCAAAAAAAGGGGAAGAGAATCTAAGTTCAGGGGTTGGTTATGCAAAGGAAAGGTATTAGAACCCTAAACATCTATGGTACTCCGCAGGAACCTCTTTGTAAATCTGCGTATTTTAGCTATAAGAGTTGTATATAAAAATAGATGGTGGAGATGAGAAAAGTAATATTTTTTTCTTCAATTTTTACACACGCCATGGTTGTGAACCTTTAGTGCCTATGTACCACCTTCCGTGCCATAGGGGATCATGGTACTCATAGTTCACCTTAAAAAAATTTAAAACACAAGTTTATTGGTTAATTTTAAGAGACGAGACATCATCGTCTTATTCGAGTGGAAGAACATACTTACTACCCATGATTATGAGAAAGGAGAATTTGAATCATCTCAAAGTGGAGGATATAGCTTGGATTTTAAAATCAACAAAGCCTCCCTTAACACCCATGTGGAAAATATCTCACTTCACTACATGTCGTAGAAGTATAGTAGCTCGCATCACTATAAGGATTGACAAGAGTCTATCTTTTTGAGAAAATTGTTTTAAGGTAAAAAGCCAAAGTGGAAAAATGGTTTGAATGAGATTGATTGAATTTTAGTTTTCTCACAAAAAAAAAAGTCAAAGTATGATTAAGTTGGTTAAAGTTTGATTAAGAAAATGTTTTTTGAGAAGGCGTGGACCTAAGTACAAGTTTATTGCAAAAGCGATTCATGTTAGAAAACAAGAAGAGTTTTTGAGAGATATAATATTTTTGAAATTAAAGAAGATGAGAGGAGATTAAGGGACTATCCTAAAGCATAAGGTAAAAGTTAGGGAAAAGAACCATCTAACCAACAAGAAGCCAACACTTGACACGATAAGTCAGTGTAGAATTATCATCCTTTAGATTGAAACCAAGCAAGCAAGGATACTAAAACCTCTTAAGAAAACCAAGCTTCAAAAGGCATTAAGTCTTCACAAAAATTGGGCAGAGTAACGGTTGTATACAGATGAATTCCCAATCACAGACAAAACACATAATCAGAATAACCTGCACACAAAGAAACAAACAACACAATGTCTTGGGGTAAACCCCAAGAACTCCAGACATAATAGCAATAGAAGTCACTAGATCTCAAGGTAGGTCAAGGTCTCTAATCCTAATTCCAAGAAGTCCATAACTCCAAACTTCCAAGGATAGTAACTAAATAGTCCAAATAACATTAAAGTTTTTTATGGTTGAAGTTGATTATTAGGTATCTTCAAAAATAAATTTAATGTTCAAGTGAGAAAAAATAAAAATGACATAAAGATAAATGCTCAAGTGAGAAAATATGAAAATAGCATGAAATGAAAATGCTAAAATAAATGTGCTTAAAGGTAAAGGCGTAAAGTAAAAGCATGAAAATAAAAGTCAAATGTTAATGAGTTAGAAATTAGAGGTTAGTTGAATGACCATCTTGAAACTTGCATTTGAAAACTCATTAGAAGATTGATAAAATCAAAGCCTCAACCAATTTCATTTGCTTTTTGTCAAGTATATCATTCATTTCAAAATCTCAATGCAACAATAAATGATCAACGATGTTTAAATGATTCACTTAGTTCCAAAATTTATGAAGATTCATTAGAGGATTGATAAGACCAAAGCCTCCTGTAGTACCCCAAAATTTTCCCTCCCATTTTTACTCAAGACATGCTCCTTGAGGTCCTCAATTGCTCAAGGTTGACCAAAGAATTTATCATACAAATTCTCCTCCTAAGAAATGAACCTCCAATTAGTGTTTAACTTTTTACCAAGATGTTTGGCTTGAAAAGGATCCAAGTGATTTCTATTGTCCCTAATATATTCTCAGTCAATTGCTCAACTGTTTGAAAGTCGACTGCACTAGGTCAAAAGTCAACTACGGCCAATAAATAGTTAAACTTCAAAATTTTTGGTCAAAATCAACATTTTGAAGTGATATCCATAATTTTACAAGGGTTGATCATGATTCTTCAAGGAATTCTCTTAATTTATCAAAAGTAAAAAATTGCTAAATTAGGGTTTCTATAGGAGAAGTCAACTGAACTTTGACCAAGCATAACTTTCACATACTTCATCCATTTTCCCCTAACAAAAGCTTATTTCGAATAGAATCCAATTCCCTACAACTTCTCTTTTTTCCTCTAGCTCAAGAAATGCATCATTTGGAAGATACAAGTTCATACATTACATGTCATTTTCAAAAGGTCAACAAAAGTCATTTTTTGCCAAGACCATTTACATTAAGATGATTTCTCAAAATTCAAAATTAGTAAACATAGAGATTGTAGAGGACATCTTGGGCTTTCCAAAAAGTCAAGGATCATTATCATTGGATAAACATTGAGGAAGTTATGGTTTTTCCAAGTTGGGAAAATTTGGGAAATTTCAAGAATTGTGCATTGGGAAAACTTGAACTTTTAGGTCAATGGCCTAACTTCTTGGACTTAAAACATCTTCCTAACCTTATGAGAGACCTCTAAAATCATTTCTACATTACCTTGCCATTTCTACCTATTTTATCCATTTTTTTTTATTCAAATAAAAACTAAATAAAATTGCATAAAATAGTAAATATTGGTTATGGCAATATGGGCTGATGGTTTGAATTGTTTTTGGGCCCAAAATTTTGTGCAAAGGAGGCCATGTGCATTGTACATCAAAATGGGCAAGAATTTTCATTTTTGGAATTTTTTTAATGTGTTTGAAAGAGGACCATTATGGGTAGATTCTTACCGTCTTTGCTAGACCTTTTCTTCTTCTATAAATACAAGGCCAAGGCATGAGCAAAGGACACAAAAATCATTACTAGAGAGCTCCCACAAATTTCAAAAAAAAATCATAAAAGTTATGAAATTCGAAACTGGGTTTTTCAGCCATCATCCATCCATACCAAGTGCTCAGTCGTATTCCTAATATTCCTAGGAACTTATTCCACCCATTCCCAAGGCTTGCAACATCTTAGATCACCGGATCCATGCATCACTGAATGGTAAGGTTTCTTAAAATCGAAATTGCATATTCACGCCATGTAAATACCTATTGCATCCATATTTATGTTATTAACAATCATTGTGAATATTTTAACGTGTCTCATTTGAGGTAAGGGGTTCGACCCCTACCTCTTGAATTTTGTTTTTTCCTCTAATTTTACTTGTAGATCCAATGTTCACATACCAAGCGTGTGCACCATATATTATCAGATCACCACCATCCAATCTGGATCCAGTGCTCTCAACGTGCAGTCGATCATACACCCACAACAACCTCCCTCACTGAATCTAATAGCACCTCTGGGCTGACAGCAACTTGGGCCCTGCAAATCACAAATCTTATACCCCAATATTTCTACTGACATCTAGGCCCATTTCATTTTTTGTTTTATTTTTAGCTTATTTAATAATTTTCTTTATATTTATTATCTTTTTCAAAACCTTTTTTAATAACAATATAAAATTATAAAAATCATAAAAAGTATAGTTTTAGGTTTTTTTTTATTAAATTAATTTTGTAAATTAATTAATAATTACTTTAAAATTTTGATTAATTTAAAATTAAATAGAGTTAGATTAATTCATTTTCTTTTCATAATTAAAAATACCAAAAAAAAACTTAGAATTATTTCTTTTCTTTAAAATTTCCATTCTCATTAATAAATTAACTTTCTTTAAATCTAAATTTAGGTTAGTTAATTTTACTTAAACTATTTTCTTACATAAAACAAAAACAAACAAAAAGATTTCCTTTCACTTAGGTTTTAGACGTCTCTTCCATTTCGTGCGCGTTTGATGTTTCTACTTTATTTTTATATTAATGTACTTGCTTATGGAATGTAATAGAATTAAACTAGGACTTTACATTTACTTCTTTTATTTCCCCCATTTTTGGACTTGTAATAATTCCCCTCTCCGAAGCCTTGTAATAGTTTTGGATTTACACTTCCGCACTTTAAATTCCCGCACACTATTAACTATCTAAATGCATGACTAATAGGATTGAACGACAAGAACATAAAATTAAACGCTAGCAAACCTAATGCAAAGACAAAAATAATTGAATACAACACACTCTCACATATACACCTCTAGGGTATTCCACTTCGGTTGCCTTCATAAAAACAGTCACATCTCTCGAAACATGAGAGATTTTAGTGGATACCCTCCGGTTTAAATATCATAAGTCCCTCTATGACTCTCTCGATGTTGCCTCGATATGATCTTAAAAATCCTAGGGTAGTTACTAAAGTTTCTTGCCCAGTTGCCTTTGTGACTGTATAAACGTCCCTTCAAATCTTCCTCAAACATCCAACGATTAGGGCAACCTACTCACTAATAGTAGGATAGCCCTGTCTAAAGGAAAAGAGGAAAAGAACAACCTTTCGAGTAAAGTAGATAGATGTTAGATGCTTGCTAAAACAATTATTACACATACACAAAACTCTTTCAAAATTGTTTTTCAAAACACTTTGTATACATTCTCTACCAATCTGAGAAACATTACAAAGTTCGTCGTACGAAGGCGCTTTCTTCCAAAATACTTTTCAAACACACAAAGCACAAGGTATTTTTTCAAATGAGCTAGAATCTAAGAGCCCGTAGATAACTACAGATGGAAAGGGTGCTAATACCTTCCCTTTCCATAATATACCCACCTTACTTAGAAAACTCTCAAAAGGTCTTTTTCTATTCTTTTCACCCTTTCCTTTGTTGGATAATAGAAAAGTCAGTGGCGACTCTTGCTTACCGCAACATTTGCGAATACAAATGCAAAACTAGTATAACAGTCAATTCTCCCACCGTATTACAGAACTGACGACTCTGCTAGGGACTTTTTATAAATCGGGGTTACCTTAGAGTTAGATCATTTTAAATTTGCTTTACATTGTGTGTTTTGTATGCTTTACTTTTGAGGGCTTGTCTGGGTTGTTACTAAAGATCCTACACCCGGATCTGGGGCACCTTTTAGGTAAGTAACAATAGATCGTGGGGACTGTGCAGGGTATACCGACATGGTTGAAGCGACTTCTACATTAGTGTGACACATTTATAGGTACCGGTAGTCCTTGAGTTTAGTCAAGGAGAATACAGGGTCATTGTGTGGTGTCATGAAGCACTAACTGACCTTAGAACCTTTAATTGAACAACTCGGCCATTAGGAAGTAGTGAGATAGCCGGCTTTGGTGCAGTCCGAAGTTGGTTGATACTCAATACTACGCTCATTGAGATTGGACTTTTGGGATATTTTGGTCTCCAATAAAGAAGCTTGCGCTAAAACAATGCCGGATGAAGAAAGATCAGTGATATTGAGATTCCCTAGAACCCGATTACTATTACTAGAACAAGTTGAGCCAACAAAAACTTCAAGAGGGTACTTACCTACAAACCCCATGCAAGTGTGAACCTAAGGCACTTTGTGTGACTTGTTTTATTTCATTATCTAACAACTTGAACTACTTGCCGAGTTTTGTTTGTACTCATTATCTAAAGAAGTGAGTTCCTTGCAAGACTTGTTTGTAGTCATTATCCAATAACCTAGACTTCTTGCAAGACCCACTCGTCTTCATCACCTTACACTTTTTCTTGATGCATATCATACACAACATGACATCATGCTATAAAATTTTCATTAACCATTTCAAGGATCTCAAAGGGCTTGTAATACATGTTATGATAAACCAGACGTCTAGCAAAAGGCAAGAGGATTTATTTTCCTATAGCTAATGTCGTCAAAGTACGATAACTTGAGTCATATGCTATGACCCACTCGACATGGTGAGCTTGATTCTCGTAGAAGGACGTTCAATGATAAGAAGTTCTTCTATCAAAGTAGGAGTTGGATTCTAACATCTTCTTGTGTTTATCCAGAGAGATCCTTGAAAACATTGCATGCATGTCATTACATAACAGGTATTCTCAAGACATGTTTCTCATTTTCTCGTTGTTTATTTCAGCAAGGAAGATGGTTGTTGAACAGAATGATAGAGATATCAAACTCAAGATTCTCAGTTCAAGGAAATACTCCTGAATCTATCCAAGGGTCAAGAAGAAATGAAAGCACTCCTCTCTGGGAACATGCCCAACAAAAATCCTAAAGACAACAAGGATGACCAGTTGGAACAACTGCATGCCGAGATGGAAATGATGAGAATCCAGATGATTAGTCAGATGGCTCTTATCCAAAGTTTAGCTCGGGACCAAAAAGAGTTAAGGATTCTTATAAGCAAGCTTCATCAAGACAGATACGACCGTCTGGGGCAAACTGCTAGAGCTTGGGGCCTAATCAATGATTAACCTCTCTTGGCAGATAGGGAATTTGGTGACATGTTCATGCGGGAGCATGTTGAAAATAAACTCAGGAGTGGTGGAATTCAGGGATTGCATCTTCAAGTACTCAAAAGAGACCATACCATGGAAAGAAGGAGTCCAGTACTGTGTACGACCAGAAGGGCCGCAATAATAATAATCTCAACCAATTTGTGGGGGCAGTGCAGATCTCTAATTGAGCACTGATGCAACAACAACGACAAGACAATCAGCGTAAGCAGGACACACCCAAAAAGAAACTCACCAAAATCAACATGTCCTTGGCTCAAGTATTGCAACACATGTTGAAGATAGAGTTCATTATGTTGAGGAATCCTCTTCGAAATCCCAATACCTCTGCTCCTAGCTATCATCCTAATGCAAGGTGTGCATACCATTCTAATTGTCCTGGACATGATACGAATGACTGTCGGGCATTGAAAAATGAGATTCAGGACTTGATCGACAAAAGGGTGCTAGAGTTCAACCAAGATGGTCATACTGAGTTCTTCTGCCATCCCTCAAAGGCACGCCATCTGAAGTGATAAGTTCAGACAAAGAGGCTTTCTATTCATTAGAATTTTCAAATTGTAATTTTCTTTTCATTGTTCGAACACTTATTTCATGTCAAACTTTTTTATTCCATTAATGCATTGCATATGTTTGTCTTGAATTAATCCATTCGTTGTCACTATACTGAAACTATGATTTTACTTCCTTTTTGTGATATTCGACTCTCGATTAAAAGCTGTAAGCCTTTAGAGGGAGGATGACGAAAACGATACCACAATCTCATACAGTGTGCTTTTGAAAAGACATTTCTAATGATGTACAAGCGTTGTTTCAAATACTAAACAGTGGAGTTATAAGGAAGATAATCCCTAGTAAGTCCCGTTGAGCTTAAGAAGTAGGAGTTTTCTTTTTCACGCAAATTAAAACCTTTAATCATAACCTGGGGCAGGGTAGTTTCTCAGTTAATTTAACAGTGCATTCAATCGCAAGCTTTTCCTTCGTACATGACGATTAGTGTCTGAGGTATCCTTCCAAAACAAAAGATGGTGATGGTTCCACATAATCATTGAAACGAGCAGTCATTATCTCACAAAAGAAAAGCCCGCTAAGCCAAAACTATGAAGGAGACTTAAGAAAGAAAAAAACTAGGGCATCCCACTGACTGTAACCATAAAAGAAATAGTTCAGGCAAAAGGTAGGGATAATAAAAAAAAGAGGTTGCTACAAATCCTCAACAAAAAGAAAAGTTTACAAAAATGATTGCCTTATCAAATAAACTTTCAGTATTCGAACCATCATCGAAATATCAGGGCCAAGATTCCAGACTCAATTAGGATTTAAACGCATAATTAATTGAGTATAGGACTGAAGAACATCATGAAGAACGGGTTGGGTACAAATAAATTTTGAGCCTTTATCCTTTGTTTCTTAAACTGTGAACCAGGCCACGTTACAACCCCTAAAAGTCCTAGTTGAAGCATGGGTTAGTTCTAAAGCATATTGTTACAAAAAGGTATCCTGACTCCTGTAAGGTTTGCTATAAATCCTGAGTTGATATCACATTCTTGCAAATTTTGTTTTACTAAAAAATGAATTTTCAAAAACTTCAAGACAGACATAAGCTTTGCACTTTTAGTACCATTATTTGCATATAACTAATTATTCAACAACAGAGAAGTTCGCACGATAATTATTTAATGAACGAAAATCCTCTCAATGAACAAAATCACCTCATATGGAAAGTCATTTCCAATAACAGGCCTTTATGATCAAGAGACATGACATGGTGTCTAAACTGATCTGGTGGCAGTCGAGTCAAGATTCAAGGAATCCCTCAAGAGTGACGAATAGCCAGGGACATACCTCCATATGATTCACTTGGGGCATTGAACAGGAAGGGCCACGTGCAATCAAGAAAACATTTTCTAGCAGTGCTTCTGTCGTACCCCAAATTTGTCTTACCTCGATGATTTTATTTTTCAAGAAGAAATATTTAATGAAGTGGTACAACAATATATGTTGGCCCATTTTTTAGAGGGTGTATATCAGTCCAGGAGAATGGGGCTTTCTAAATCAGAAAGACTCGTGTATCTGCTCGCGAGGCATGTTGGCCATTGACCCATGTGATTCAGAAATGAAGATTATTTCAAGAGAGAAATTAAGTTTTTAATTTTATTGTTGCTAGTAAGAGGAAAAATTAAATTACAGTAGTCAAGACCCATTTCATCAAACCCAATTAACATTCTGTCATTTTTACTATTTTTGAGAGAGAACGTCATTGTTCAAAATCTTTTTTAAGCAAAAGCGGGCCAATATTGGGCCCAATCCAGCTAAAGGAATTTATTTGTTAGGAGACAAGTTGTTTTGTTAAATAACGTTTGCAAGATTTATTTGTTTTGTTGGGAATTTGTTACAAACTAGGCCCATTAAGATTTCTTTTAACCCATTTGGTATATTGTTGTTGTTTTGTTTGAAAAAGAAAAATAAATATTGTTATTAAAAGAAAACTGTTTACTATTCTTATTTTAATAAGTAAATAATATTTTTTTCTCAAAAGAAAACTTGATGCATTTTTTTATACTGATAAAATTGGGTTTAAGTTGGTTTCAAATGTTATATTTTTGGGAGAGGCCGATTGGGCCTAGTTGTTAAAATATCCTTGCTGTAATTAAAAGAAAATTATTAAAATTGTTACCATTATTTTAATTAAAAAAATTTTAACAAGTAATATTTTCTTAAGCGTGACATGTTTTACTGATGTTAAACTTTTTTTAAATTATTATAATTAAAAGTTATTATACTAATTTATTAAAGATTTTTTGTGTTAGAAAAGGGTTTTGAATCAAGTTTCTTAGGCCCAATTTAACAATAATAATGCTGGCCCATAATCAAAGAACATCCACTGTACAAATCATCCCCAGGATATGCGCTTAACATCTACTGTAGAAATCTAAAAAACTAAATAAATCAAATCTGCATTAATACAAATCCATAATTCATATATTGCAAAAATCAAATCAGATTACAAACATTACACAATCAATCTTTATTTACAAAATTAAATCCAAATCTAAACAAAGTCCAGAAAATTACGGGAAATCAAATCTTGCTATTACAATCTCAGAATCAATCAACTATAATCCCTAAACAGCTAAGCAACACCCATAATCATCGCTAATAATCTATAACAGTTCTAACAAACCCTAAATACTAAACAATATAAATAAAAAGTAATCAGAATACATAAAGGAGGATTTTTACATTGAAAGAAAATATACAGAGGGAAGAAAGCTTGATACAGAGGAGAACCGCGAGACCTTGAAATACAGAAAGAAAGAAATTGAAGGCGAGCGGAAGAACATGGACCTCGCCGGAGTTGAAGAAAGAGAGAAGAGAGATTAGAATTTCAATATCCGAAACCCTAATCGCTAGCCACTGATCGTTGTTCACCACCACTTTCGATTCCTCGCTGTCCACTGCACCTTCGATCTCTCATCACCACCATATTCACCATTGTTACTGTAACCTGTAAAAAAGGGAGAAAGGGAAGATTAGGGAAGAATCAGAGGCGGAACCAAGAGTTCAAAATCGAGAACGGAAGGGTAACTTAGCTTGTTTTTATTTTTGATTGTTGTTTGGGGAATTTGGGGTAGGGTTGTTTTCCAGCGCCGCCGCGATCGGGGTTATAGCTTTAGGGTTTGGGTAGGGGGAAGAAGACTAAGGGTTGTGTTCTGTTTGCGAAGAGAGAGAGAGAAAGAGAACAAAGCTTGGTTGTTAACAAAGAAAAAAGAAAATAAAAGATGTAAACGAAACTTATGTTCTGTTATATTCCCATGTTTGTGCGTTCATGATACCTAGCATGCGCCTTTAGATCCTATCCGTTTGATCATGATCATACGGCCATAGGCCAAGTCTCACCATAAGCTCCTTGCACCCTCGCCACACAAGATCAAGTTGGCCTTGTTGCAATGTCTAATGGGCCAAGCCCAATCCATTTAAGACCTCCATGCTAGTACTTTCTAAGACCCAAAACACAATACACCCCCCTTCCTGGACTCATGTCTGGGCCTGATTCAAATTATTTACCACACCCCCTGTTTCACTTACCAATTAGAAACTGCACCCCCCTGAGTTAATTTATTTATTTTCTTTTTTAATTCAATTATTATTTCTAATATACATATATATTATTTATTTACAATAATAATAATAGTTATCAAATATTTATTTTTTTATTATTATATCATAATTATTATATTTGCTATTTATTATCAATATTTATTTTCTATTTACTATTCTTATAATTTATTTACTATTTAAATATTACTACTATATTATCAAATAAACTTATTTTATATCAAAATTGCATATGTTATTTTATATATTATTTGCATTAAAATATTTCCTAATCATGAATTAATCAAGATCTTTGCAATTAATCCGATTAAAAAACACAAACAAATCATCAAACTATTTTTCGCAATAAACTAAGCTAATCAACTATTTTTGCAAAAGAGTTTCAAACTGGTTTTGACTTACTGCGCATTTAGTCAAAATCTCCACAATCACTACTCCCGACCAAAATGCGAGGTGATTCAAAGTATGTTTGCGACCCCTAAAAAACACCAACCCCATACGAACTACGAATTGGGACTCTGATTCCTCATAAGAGGATACATAGGCATACGATCTAAAATCGTGGCGAGTCTTTCTAATTAAAACTTAAATCCTGTTTACCCCAAACCTAAACCTAGAGCCTAGTATCCTTGTGAACAAGGTAGATGAAAGGTGCCTAACACTTTCCTTTCGTCTAATTGAGTCTGAAACCTAGAATCTCAGTGAATTAGGGTTTTCTGTTAGATTCCCTTCCCTTAGGATAAAAAGTAATAGTGGCAGCTCTGATTAAAAACCAGTTGCAATAGCTGCAACACTTACTACTATGGATAGTGACAATTTCCCGCACCCTGTGAACGTGGACATGGTCGAAAAATACTATGCATGAAAAAGACCCGCTAGGTAGACTGGCCTAGGCAAAAGTAAGGGCATCCTGACGAACCAAAGGATTTCGGGTAAAAATTAGGGATATATAAATAAAACTGTACACCTGGCAAATCGAAAACCTGAAAAGGCGGAAATCAGAAAGGACAGTCCAGGAAAAAGTTAGGGATTAAATTGCACGACTATGTCCCGTCATCTCATAACTTGTCTATCAGTAGAAGGCTTATCACCCTGATCAACATTTACTCAAGACTCCAAGAGTTGGGATAACATTCAAACCATCCATAAAATCCCCAGAGTAACCATCCCTAGGGGACTATCTTCGCAGAGTTCGTCATCAATAAGGATACGTTCCCCAGTAGGTATAGAGACAGAGACGTCCTCCCGCAAAGTCACTGTCAAGTCTTCATTATATAACCTAACAATTTCAGACATTCTGGCATCTTCTTATAGGTCAAAAGCTTCAATCATCTCCCCAGCATCTTGGAGATTACTTCTACTTGGTTCATAAACTTCTTGGGTTCCCTAACAAGGCTTCATAAAGATCCCCAAGCAGTTTACGAAGTTTTATTTCCCTAGTAGAGTTTATTTCTCTAGCCATGGAAGTTCATCTCCCAGTAATTCAACTTCAACAAATATTGAAGAATCACATTCTTCATCCCCAACAGAAGTCACAGATTTATCTTCTCTTAGTACAACGACACCATAAAGAGCAACTAATACGCTCACATATTACAATCATACAACATTTACAATACATCATAGAATATGCACAACTGAAACACATATAACATTCTCATTTATTTTGAGAGCATCATGCAATTCATACATCGTGACATCGCATGAAACTGACTTAACCTTTTCAGGTAGAATTCACAGACAGACGAATACTATCAATGTATGCATAGCAGGTCAAAGACTAATTCCCGAAACCAGATGGGGAAACTATCTATACGACCAAGTGGTATGAACTTCCGGAGCAAGACGGGTTTACCAACAAATATAGCAGGCCACAGATTAATGCCTGATACCAATGGGGAAACTATCTACGTGACTAGCCAAAAATAGGCGACAAATTAATGCCTGAAACTAGATAGGGCAACTATCTCAACAACCATCAAAAACAGTTCCAGATTAATTCTTGAAACCAGACATGGCAACTATCTGCGAACAACTGATTAGAGATTAATTCTTGAAACAAGACAGGGAAACTATCTCAACAACCAACAAAAATAGTTCAAGATTAATTCCTGAAACCAGACAAGGCAACTATATGCGAACAGATGATTAAAGATTAATTCCTGAAACAAGACAGGGCAACTATATCAATAACCAACAAAAATAATTCCAGATTAATTCCTGAAACCAGACAGGACAATTATCTGCTAGCAGCTGATGAAGATCAATTCCTGAAACAAGACAGGTGACTATCTAGACGAGTTCGTTCTCATAATCTCCAAATGCATCTTTTCACGGCTCATCCTGAAGCAATCTTACACGGGTTCCTTCTCATAATCTCCAAATGCAGCTTTACACAAGCTCATCCTGAAGCAATCTTACACAGATTCCTTCTCATCTCGAAATGCAGCTTTACACGGGCTCATCCTGAACCAATCTTACATGAGTTCCTTCTAATAACCTTTCAGATGTAGCTTTACACGACTCATCCTGAAGCAATCTTACACAGGTTCCTTCTCATAATCTCCAGATGCAGCTTTTCACTAGCTCATCCTAAAACAATATTACACAGATTCCTTCTCATCCTTAAATGCAGCTTTACATGGGCTTATCCTGAAGCAATCTGACATGGATTCCTTCTCATCCTAAAATGTAGCTTTACACAGGCTCATCCTGAAGAATTATTACACGGGTTCCTTCTCATAATCTCCAGATGCAGCTTTACACAGGCTCATCCGGAAGAAATCTGACATGGATTCCTTCTCATCCCTAAATGCAGCTTTACACGGGCTTATCCTGAAGAAATCTTACACGAATTCCTTCTCCTCCTAAAATGTAGCTTTACACGGTCTCTTCCTGAAGCAATCTTACACGGGTTCCTTCTAATAACCTTTTAGGTGTAGATTTACACAGGCTCATCCTAAAGAAATATTACACGGGTTCCTTCTCATAATCTCCAGATGCAGCTTTACATAGGCTCATCCTGAAGCAATCTTACATGAATTCCTTCTCTTCCTGAAATGCAGCATTACATGGGCTCTTTCTGAAGCAATCTTACACGGGTTCCCTCTAATAACCTCTCAGATGCAGCTTCACAAGGGTTCATCCTAAAGAAATCTTACAAAAGTTCCTACTGTGACATTTCCAGATGTAGTCTAACACAGGCTCATCCTGAAGAAATCTTACACAAGTTGCTACTAAGACATCTCCAGCTGTAGTCTAAAACAGGCTCATCCTGAAGCAGCCTTACATGGTTTATTTCTAATACATTTCTGGACGCGACTTGACACAAGCTCTTTATAGCATTTCATTCAGATAAAACTACACGCAGGTTCACTCTGATACTCCTATCAATAGTTACTTTGGATGGCATCTATAAGACCATTCTGACGACTCTTTGTTATCTTCTCCAAATGGAATTTGTAAGCCCATTCCTGATATCATCAACCAACATCGTTACTTCATGCGAGTGCAAATTACTGGGAAATCTAGTGTTAAATCATTTTCCACCTTAAGATTATGAAAGGCAGACAAGACAATCTAAATCCTCAGGTTTAAGGAGATTGAATAGGGGAAACTGTTGTACCCCAAAATTTGCCCTCCCATTTTTACTCAAGACATGCTCATTGAGGTCCTCAATTGCTTAAGGTTGAACAAAGAATTGATCAGACAAATTCTTCTCCTAAGAAATGAACCTCCAATTAGGGTTTCACTTTTTACCAAGATGTTTGGGTTCCAAAGGCTCCAAGTGATTTCTATCGTCCCTAATATGTCCTCAGTCAATTGCTCAACTGTTTGAAAGTCAACTGTACTAGGTCAAAAGTCAAATACGGCCAATAAATAGTCAAACTTCAAGATTTTTAGTCAAAATAAACATTTTGAAGTGATATCCATCATTTGATCAAGGGTTGATCATGATTCCTCAAGGAATTCTCTTAATTTATCAAAAGTCAAGAATTGCTAAATTAGGGTTTTTATAAGAGAAGTCAACTGAACTTTGAACAGGCATAACTTTCATATACTTCATCCATTTTCCTCCAACCAAAGCTAATTTTCAAGATGATCCAATTCCCTACAACTTCAATTTTTTCCTCAAGATCAAGAAATGCATCATTTGGAAGATACAAGTTCATTAATTACAGGTCATTTTCAAAAGGTCAACAAAAGTCATTTTTTTCCAAGACCATTTACATTAAGATGATTTCTCAAAATGAAAAAATGGTCAACATAGAGATTGTAGAGTACATCTTGGGCTTTCCATGAAAGTTAAATATATTCATCATTGGATAAAAATTGAGCAAGTTATGGTTTTCCCAAGTTGGGAAAATTTCAAGAATTGTGCATTGGGAAAACTTAAACTTTTAGGTCAATGGCCTAACTACATGTACTTAAAACATCTTCCTAACCTTATGAGAGACCTCTAAAATCATTTCTACATTGCCTTGCCATTTCTACCTATTTTATCCATATTTATTTTGTTTTATTAAAATAAAAACTAAATAAAATTGCATAAAATAGTAAATATTGGTTATGGAAATATGGGTTGATGGTTTGAATTGTTTTTGGGCCCAAAATGTTGTGCAAAGGAGTCCAGGTGCATTGTACCTCAAAATGGGCAAGAATTTGCATTTTTGGAATTTTTTTAATGTGTTTGATTTTGGTTTGAAAGAGGACCATTATGGGTAGATTCTTACCATCTTTGTTAGCCATTTTCTTCCTCTGTAAATACAAGACCAAGGAATGAGCAAAGGATACGAAAATCATTGCTAGAGAGCTCCCACAAATTTCACAAGAAAATCATAAAAGTTGTGAAATTCGAAACTGAGTTTTTCAGCCATCATCCATGCATACCAACTGCTCAGTCATATTCCTAAGATTCCTAGGAACTTATTCCACCCATTCCCAAGGCTTGCAACATCTTAGATCACTGAATCCATGTGTCACCGGTTGGTAAGGTTTCTTGAAATCGAAATTGCATATTCATGCCATGTAAATACCTATTGCATCCATATTTGTGTTATTAACAATCATTGTGAATATTTTAACGTGTTTCATGTGAGGGAAGGGGTTCGACCCCTGCCTCTTGCATTTTGTTTTTTCCTCTAATTTTACTTGCAGATCCAATGTTCACAAGCCAAGCGTGTGCACTATATACTATCAGATCACCACCATCCAATCTGGATCCAGTGCTCTCAACATGCAGTCCATCATGCACCCTCAATAACCTCCCTCACTGAATCCAATAGCACCTTTGGGCTTACAGCAACTTGGGCCCAACGAATTTCAAATCTTATACCCCCCATATTTCTACTAACATCCAGGCCCATTTCATTTTTTTTCTTTTTAGATTATTTAATTATTTGCTTTATATTTATTAACTTTTTCAAAACCTTTTTTGATAACAATATAAAATTATAAAAAATCATAAAAAATATAGTTTTGGGTTTTTTTTTTTATTAAACTAATTTTGTAAATTAATTAATAATTACTTTAACATTTTTCTTAATTTAAAATTAAATAGACTTATATTAATTAATTTTCTTTTCATAATTAAAAATACCAAAACAAAACCTAGAATTATTTCTTTTCTTTAAAATTCTCATTCTCATAAATAAATTAACTTTCTTTAAATATAAATTTACGTTAGTTAATTTTACTTAAACCATTTTCTTACATAAAACAAAAACAAACAAAAAGATTTCCTTTCACTTAGGATTTAGACGTATTTTCCATTTCGCGCTCGTTTGGTATTTCTACTTTATTTTCATATTAATGTACTTGCTTATGAGATGTAATAGAATTAAACTAGGTTTTTACATTTTCTGCTTTTATTTCCCCCATTTTTGGACATGTAATAATTCCCCTCCCCGAAACCTCGTAATAGTTTAGGATTTACACTTCCGAAGTTTAAATTCCCGCACACTATTAACTGACTAGATGCATGACTAATAGGATTGTATGGCAAGAACATAAAATCAAACGCTAGCAAACCTAATGCAAAGACAAAAATAACTAAATACAACACACTCTCACATATACACCTCTAGGATATCCCACTTCAGTTTCCTTCGGAAAAACAGTCACATCTCTCGAAACGTGAGTGATTTTAGTGGCTACCCTCCGGTTTACAGATCATAAGTCCCTCGATGACCCTCTCGACGTTGCCTCCATATGATCTTAAAAACCATAGGTTAGTTACTAAAGTTTCTTTCCCAATTTCCTTTGTAACTGTATAAACGTCCCTTCGAATGTCCCTCAAACATCCAACGACTAGGGCTACCTACTCACTAATAGTAGGATAGCACTGTATAATGGAAAAGAGGAAAAGAACAACCTTTCGAGTAAAGTAGATAGTTGTTAGATGTTTTCTCAAACAATTTTTACACATACACAAAACACTTTCAAAAAAATTTTTCAAAACACTTTGTATACGTTCTCTACCAATCCGAGAAACATTACAAAGTTCATCGTACTAAGGCGCTTTCTTCCAAAATACTTTTCAAACACAGAAAGCATAAGGTATTTTTTGAAGTGAGCTAGCATCTAAGATCCCATAGATAACTACGGATGGAAAGGGTGATAATACCTTCCCTTTCCATAGTCTACCCCCCTTACTCAGAAAACTCTCGAAATGTCTTTTTCTATTCTATTCACCCTTTTTTTTGTTGGATAAAATAAAAGTCGATGGCGACTCGTGCTTACCACAAAATTTGCGAATACAAACGCAAAACCAGTATAACAGTCAATTCTCCCACCGTATTACACCTCCTAACAATGAATCTCAAGGTTATTGGATTAAAGGTTTCAAATTAAACATACTTGGGTTTGCAAACATGGGTTTGGGGCACGAATGATCATTTCTCGAATCGGGACAAAATTTAGCGCTATGTTAAGCATTCTAAAATGGACTTTTATAGAAGTCGCACATATTTTTTAGGCCGGTCAATAGCAATATATGTACCATATCTTTGGAGTGATGATATTTAAATCATCCTCTAACAACATGTAGCACAAAAGAGAAGAGGATGAGATGAAGAGGGAGATGATACATTTGAATTAAAGATTTTAATTAAACTATCATTAAAATCATTCGTCCATTTTGGTGGAGATAAACTCAACACCCAAGATCCAATGATGTTAATGAATTTCATGATCAAAAACCACATGGCCAGAATATATTCAAAAGAAATAAATTATATTTAATAAACAAGATAAAAAAGAAAATGATCCTCAAATTGTTTATTAAATGAAAACAAAAGGAAAAATAGAAAATTATATTCAAAGTATCAAACAAAACTTAAAAGAGACCATAGGAAAGTCAGAAGTGGACTCAAATATTTTTATAAGTTTTTTGGTAACTTTTTAAAACAGAAAAGTATTTTTAAACTAATTAAAATCACTCAAATAAGTGGAAAAAAAGATCAAAAATAGTAGAAGTTAAAATGAAATTCTAGAAAAATTTCAGAAGGTCATAAATGAGTAAAATGATTTTTATAAAACTTTTCAGAATTTAAAAACATCAAAAAGCATTTGTAAATGATTAAAATAAAGGAGAAATTATAAAAAAAATATCAAATTTGAAAATAAAATAATGAAAAATTAAAAATCAGGAAGCGAATATTTGAAAATATTTTTCTGACTTTTTTCAGAATTTTTGAGTAAAAAATGAACTTTCTATGATTTTTTGAAGTTTAAATCAATTAAAATAAAATATCAGAAAATAAAATAACAAAATAATATGGACCATTGATGAGAGTCAAAATGCGCTAGTAATCAGATCCGAAGGATCAAGCACGTTGTGCATATCATGGTCAACTTTGAAAATTGCACTGGATCACCTTTTAATAATTTAAAATAGGCAAAATATTCATTTTGGTCCCTTAACTATACTTTTGGGTTCACATTGGTCCCTTAACTTTTTTCGCGTCATTTTGGTCCCCTAACTTTCAAAAAGGTTCATTTTAGTCATTTTTGTCTAATTAGCGACGGAAAAAATTTGAAATTCGTCGCTAAATCCATCTCTAATTAGACAAAAAGGACTAAAATGAAACGTTTTGAAACTTAAGGGACCAAAATGACACGAAAAAAATTTAAGGGACCAATGTGAACCCAAGGGTATAGTTAAGGGACCAAAGTGACTATTTTGCCTTTAAAATAACTAAAATTCTAGCGTGTTGGATGGAGTCTGACTAATGGAAGTAATCATATCCAAGGACTCTCAAAGTGCGTGTATCATAAAGCAAACACACTGGATTGAATTCAAAAAAATTACATGTCACGCCTTCGTTGGTTGAAGCACGACACGTAGGTGGTCTTCAACCTCCAGACGCCCTATATTGTGGTTCCTCAAACAATAAAATTAGAGGACCAGACTGGTACCATTAGATTCGTCTCTTCAAGACCATTCTAATGGTACCATCGCAAATTTATATAAGTTGAGCAAGGCTTAAATTGAGAAAATGCAGAAATAATAGCGAGCCCGCAATTCTGGAGTATCTCACTCAAATATCAATGAAATTGCATATCATAAAAAACACCAGAATCAGAAGTATACAGAGAGTAGATTAGTCTTTTATTTGGATCGATTTGACCAAGGAATCTACCTGAACAAAGTAGCAAAAGGTGGACCTGAAATTGGACTTCTATAGACCAGTATAGGTTACAATTCTTGAAGGTAAGAGTGTGTTTAGCTTTAGAGAAGTTCAATGAAGCTAAATGGATGGAATTTTGGTGTTTTGGAGTGACAAAGCAAGAAATTAGAAATTAAAATTCAGAGTTCATGTGGGATCTGAACAGGGGTCAATTGGCTATCAAAAGCTTGAGAAAATGAGTGAGATATAACCCTCTATTTATAGGAAAACAAATGGGATGCTTAAGCGTGTGGAATGATGCAGTTTGGAAGGAATTCGTGTGAAGTTGCAAGCATGAAAAGTGTGACTCGTATTTTGCTCACAACTCAACCAAAATCTGCGTTTCAAGGTTCACTACACCGAAAAAGACTTACGAAAGCGCTTTTTTGGCCTTTAAAAGCGGTTAAAAGCGCTTTCGTAGGTGGCGCTGCTATAGGTTTTAGCAGCGCTTTTTGTTTAATGAAAAGCGCTTTCATAGGTCTACCTAAGGCAGCGCTTTTTTCTGGAAAAGCGCTCTCATAAGTTTTCTTTTAGCAGCGCTTTTTTCTGGAAAAGCGCTGTCTTAGGTTGGCTTTTAGCTATGCTTATTTCTGGAAAAGCGCTTTCATTGGTGGTCTTTTAGCAGCGCTTTTTCCTGGAAAAGCATTGTCATATGTTTACCTTAGACAACGCTTTTTGTGAAAAAGCACTTTCATAGGTTACCTAAGGCAGCGTTTTTATTGAAAAAGCGCTTTCATAGGGTGTTTTTTTTAGAGGTATAATTTATATAATTCATATACCTGCATTGTTTGCAGCATATTATTTATATAAACCAGTTTCCATAACTTGTAATTCATAAACCGCGGTAATGCATTGTATACCATTGTAATCCAAAATATATATACACCATTTTTGTACCTCAAAATATATAAAAACCATTGTTATCAGCATTGTAACTCAAAATCAGTCTTACAAAATCAACCCTAACAAAAACTAAACCAGTCCTAATGTATTCATAACACTTTTCACATAATAATGTATTCATACCTTATATGATTCTCTGCTCAATAAAATATTGACACAATTCCTCTTTGATTTCTTCCAACTGAAGTTTCGTGTAATATGCACATTTGTATTCATCGAAGTACTACATAACAAAACATAATATGCATAATTTAGTTAAAAGTAATAAATTATATGAAATATCCGAGAAATAATAAAACAAATCCTAAGTTATAAATCCATACCGTGACTGGAATCTCTATTTGATTCAGTTGAAGGATTTCTTTGATAAACCGCATAACGAAGTATCCGCAATCTATATCGTTTTGTTGTTGAGGACACTACATAGAAAAACAAATAACAATATATAGTTGTATTGTTTTATCAAATAGCATAAATATTATAAGCAAAATAGTGGAAATTAATATACCTTCACTTTGATCCAATTAATGTTGTTTGATTTAGACCGTCGTACCCGAGCTTCTCTTTGACACCGAAATACTTGTATCGCTGTAACAAAATAAAAATATATATTTAGAACAATGTCACAGAAATAATTAAATATATAAATACACACAAATATTTAGAATAATCTCACTTACGTATCAATTATTAACTTCATATCCGGATAATTTGTCCAATCACCGTCAACCGAATTCAGATAATAGACCACTTTTTTTATAGGATCGATAGCAACCAACAACCAGTGACGTCTATAAATTAAAACAATAGTTTAGAAGAAAATTTTCTACGCAAAAATTACAAATATTAAAATGAACTTAGAATGAAAATCTAACCCTGTAGGAATAATATTATACGCCCAAAGATATAAGCTTTTTGTACTGCTAGTTGCCATGAATCTTTCGACTAAGTGCTCTCTTACTGAATCTGGTTCCCTACCAATTGTCGCTTCGCTGACACGGGAGGAAGACACGAAATGGAATCTGTTTGACAATTGATTCACGCGCATCAATTTGTCATATAACAACCTTAAATAAAAACATAATTAATATTAGACTATATTCATTAAAATGTTTAAAAAAAATTTCAGCTAATTACATAATATAAAGATGGGGTTACCGGATGTATGCGTGCATAATACTGACGCCTAATTCTTTATGATGGAAAATCTCTTCCACGTCCTCATGTACAATTATTTCGGTGCAAGGAAAACCAAAGATACCTTGATCCATATCCATTTGACGAATACCACCATCCATCAAATTTGTTGTTCCAACTATTGTTTCAAGACGCTACCGGTATCGAGGGAAAAATCTAGTAGGAACCCTTTTCTTGGGTGGTACGCCAATGATTTTCTGGATCACTTGTTGTGACCCTTGAAAAGGTACCTAAAAATCATATAGACTCAGTAAAATTATAAAATTATGCAGTTTTCGATTTGGATCATATAACTAACACTTTAAACGTACCTCTTTTTATGATACATCAGACTCGTCGTGCCGCAAAATCCCTTTACCCTTAGATGCGGGTTTTGTAGGAGTTTATAATTAACGTGGAAATAACTGAGGTCAGAACTGACAGTTGAAGACTTAGAGATTCATAATGGTTTTCAACATACCTGATCATCTATGAAAATGAGGTCTGATGGCCATGTAACAAAAGATCCTATTGCATCTCGCAGCAATGTGGTCTCAGCAACAATGTCAGGTACCGGAAGCAACGCATCCATATCTAAAGCAATATCAACTGATACTTTCATGTGTCCATCCGGAAGCGGTCTATGGTGAAGTAAATCTCCCAAAGTGTTATGGACTTTTCCCTTGCCAACTAGTCGATAAGTCGGCGATGATAGGTATAGCTGGCAAGATGAAATGCCCTAAACCAATAATAACCGTTAGAAGTGACTAAAAATATTTTATAATAGTAACATATATATATATTGAAAATTACCTCGGGAAATTTATGCTGACAGTTGATACAAGCTTTGTCACTAGTTTCTTTCAACTGTGAACTGCTCTTTTCCGCCATATATCTCTCTTTATTATTACATCCAAGTTCCAAACTTTATGGGAGTTCAAGTCAATGGAAGTGGCTTTCCAGTATGCTGCATCACAAGGGAGGATAGATTGTATTGAAAATCTATCTTTTTTAAAATACAGCTAATTGACCGAGAAGTAAAGATGATAGACCTTCTTTAAAGCATTGATGACACGACGCAAATAATAAGGAACAACTTTCCAGAGTGATTGCTCCATTATATTCAAACCTGCGAAGATAAAATAAAAAATATTATTATATGCCAAATTGTTAAGTTTCTTTTCATGCAAACTAGAAGACGTGACATATATAATACTAATTAATACTCAAGAAGCTTATCAGCTCTAGCTTTATCAACTAGAGTGGGTTTTTGGCGCCTAAGCTCATATGTCTGCCATATTGAAGTTATATCTCTCACCTACCAAATTGATATAGCACATGAAAATATACGAAATATTTCCACTTAATAGTTAAACATTTAGTTTCTATCCTCTAACAGTAGTGTCTCTCTAGAGTAAAAATCGTAGAGCAGACTACCAGATCTTCAATCAGCATTTCTCGATCTTCAGGGCTAAGATCAGGGTGGTCGTTATAATCCAAAAGATGCTACACGATGAGAAGGTAGTCAGAAAAATGCTTAAATTCTATTTGAATTTGAAAAAATTCAAACCATTGGAATCTTTACAATGGCCAAAGTAAAAAACTCACAGCAATTCTAATGTGTTTGTACTGAAGCGTGCGTTGATTAATTTGTGTAGGGTGAGCTGTGAGAACAATTTCAACCTCCTGAAACAACAGAAATCAAAAAATGAAATTCAAAATGTAAAAGAAACTGGAACTCTAGAACTGCATGACTGATTCAAACACCAGCAATATAGACATGAAAAAAACCAAAAACGAACCTGCTTGCAGACTGTGTTATAAAGGTCATCAGGGGCAACTCCACCCTACACAAGCTGGTTAAAAACATCGTCACAAGATTTTGAAATTTGGGCCATATTCCCTCCCTTACGAACCCTACAAAGACACAATTTATGCATAAGAGATTACCATAAACTATCTTGGACCTGAAGAGCTTATGAAAATAAGCAGAAAACAACTTATCAAATAAGTTGATTCAAACAAAGCCTTAGTATATCCATTACCTATGGTGAGTTTCTGCTATACCCATCATAGTAAGATAATGACTGAAAGCACGAGCAAGAGTAAAAGCTTCTTGTAACGTCATCTTCGACAACTCCGAAGCCAATTGCTTCTAAAGTATCTCACCCATATTCACAATACCCGCTTGCCTCATATTACACGCACTCTGCCAAAACCAGAAAATCCCAAAACCCCATAAACCTCAACCAAAGAAAATAGAAAGAAAAACCAAAACAATGAAACCCCATGTAAAAAAACAAAATGGGCTATGAACAAAAAGAAAAAAGTTGAGTTTTTTTTTAAAGAAACCTGAGCAAGAACTCGAATCCTTTCAAGTTTATCAACAAAACGGGTACCAACTTCACGGTGAAGAATGTCGAAAATAAAACCAATACTCAAAACTTGTACTTGCTCTTGAACAACCATATAAATAAACCAATACTCAAAACTTTTCACTAAATTCATTTTATTCTATCAACTACTTTAGTACACAAGTATAATACATTCCTACCAAGAAAAGAGACGAGTAGAACACATAAACAAGAAACCATCATTGCTCAAAATCAATCATAAAAAGAACACAATAAAAACAATATATTAATAGAGTTAACAATATGGCTACCTTTATTAAATATTTTGTTACGCTCTCTATTATTTCTCTCTTAGCTTGTTTTACCAATGCACAACTTGTTAATGTAAGTCTATATAATTAATTAAGCATTTTTTTCTGGTTCGCAATAATATCATAGTATTATTTCAATGCCTCTAAAGAAGTCATGTTCTCTGTACATGAAAGAACCAATAAAACCCAACAAGCCAAACACCCATGACATGATTAAACATAAACAAAGACACTCTCCATTATGTGTGAAACTCTCCATTATTTCTCTCTTAGCATGTTACTCTCCATTATTTCTCTCTTAGCATGTTACATTTATGCACAACTTCTTAATAACTTCTATGACAATAGAAACCATGCTTGCTCAAAATCATTAACCAAACAAAAGCACACGAAAACCAGACAAACACATACGAGATGAGGAAAAAAAAGAAACCTGATACAAATTGAAGTTGGATGGAGAAGTGGAGCACCGTTGACCGCCGTAGAAGCTCTAGTGTAGGGTTTTTTCGTGAAGAAAATCTGACCGAGAATAGAAAAGTGATACGAATTGTGTTTTGATATTTATTATAAAACTACCTACGAAAGTGCTTTCTAAAGGTCATCTATAACAACGCTTTTACATCAAAAAGAGCTTTCGTAGCATATCCTATAGCAGCGCTTTTAAAAGCGCTTTCTAAAGGCCAGCTTTAGCAGCGCTTTGGAAAAGCACTTTCTAAGGCTGACATTTAGGAGCGCTTTTGAAAAGCGCTTTCTTAAGGTACCCTCTGAAAGGCCAGCTTTAGCAGCGCTTCCTAAAAAGCGCTTTCTAAGGGTGACCTTTAGAAGTACTTTTGAAAAGCGCTTTCTTAAGGCACCCTTTGAAAGCGCTTTTTTAAGCGAATTTTTTTTAAAACCTACAGCAGCGCTTTTTTCCAAAAGCGCTTTCTTTTATGTGCTGCTAAAACTTATTTTTGGCGTAGTGGTTCTAATCACTTCTTGAAGATTGTTAAACATGGTAAGAAGTAAAATCGCACAAAAATTTAGTGATTAGACGCTGAATTGTGCATTTCAATTTCTGTCTTGGAGGAAAAAGTCAGTTTCAAGGTACCAACTTTGAATCAAAGGTGTTCGCAACTCAAGGAGTCTTAGGGAATGATTCTTGAAGAAATTGAAAGATAATATCACAATTTTTACAATGTAAAAATAATGGAATCAATTGGATACTTGAGCTAGGACTTGTGATGAGTCAAACTTGAGAAAAAGATGCTGACTTTTTGTACTTAGAAAAATTCTATTATTTTCTCAAAAAATATCCTATAATGTTTTGATTCCAAATAAGGCCTTCCTCCAAAATTGGACTTTGATCAATGATACTAGCTTGAAGTATACTTCCCAAAGAGAATTGTGAAACTTTGATCACTCAAAAATACCAAGTATTGCAAAAGTTATGGTCTTGCAAAATTGGTGAAAATTCATGAGATGACCTATAATCTCTTGCATTCTTAGGGCATCTTCCATTCATTTTCAAGCTTTTCACATAAAATAAGAGTTGAAGTTCACATCCTTTAGATCATTGTGGAAATAGAAAGGCTCAAATAGATAAAAATTGACCAAGTTATGATATTTTGAAGTCACATAAGAGAATTTGATGTCATATCTAGATGACATGTAATCTTTATCCATCATTAGGAATATTCCATATAAAATTATTTTGGAACTTTTGAATTTATTGGTTGTTAACTATTTAAAGAGAAGCATTTATTTGGAATCACTTAAAAATACCAAAAGATGAGCAAGATATAACCCTTAGAAATTCAAAACCCTAGCTCTTAGAGCACCAAAACGGATTAGAAAACCCTTTCAATTTTGACAATCTTCCTTGCACAATAACTCTTGCCATGTGAAAGGAAGTTGTTGTGGATGATAATAATAACCCATAGAAACAAAAATAAACTCCAAAAATTATGAATTGAGAGAGTTATGTACTTGTGATCAAGAAATCAAGAACTTGTCCAATTGGGTCAAACTTCTTCATTCAACTCTTGCATATTTTGATTTTATTTGACAAATTGAGACATGATAAATCATATTAGACCTTGTCATGACATTAATTCAAAGTATCTTCAATGATGAAGCTTGAATCTCAATGAAACTTTGTTGAAGAAGGCATGGAAATAAACTCATGAACCTATAGATCAAACTGATGAAATATGTTGTGCCCTTACCTATAATATCATCAATTAGAGAAAACATTCATTGGAATTATTAGTTAAAATTTATCAATAAAAAACATAGATGATCACAATATATAAATCAAGGTGCTTGGTGTTTCCTCATGAGAAAACCTAAAGATAGGGAAAAGAACCAAACCCTAGTGTGACCTTGTTGTGATTGAGTTGATATGAGATGATAGAGGAATCTTAGGGGCAAAAATTGGGGTACAACACTAAGTCAACACATTGACTGAGAAATCCTAAGGCCAGTAGCGGCCTCTATCTTTAAGATCAAATCTTTAAGCCCAAGCCCAAGAAACAAACATTGTGTAAATCGAACAAAGACTAAGCGTATCAAATTAGATTAAACAAAATCAAATCTTTACATAACAAAATTTTCCAAAATCAAATTTACACAATTAAATCAAATACAGAATCAAAACTAATCTAATTTACGACATATTTGAGATTTACCCCAATCAAATCCCTAACTAAATCAATCACAAATCAATGCCTACAAAAGTAACAGAAACCTACCAATTTTTCCTAATTTGTTCTAACCTAAAAAATCTATAAATACCTAATTCTAAACCTAGAGAAAAGGGTGAAGAAATTCGGAGAAGAAGATTGTGACAGTGAAAGATACAAAACCACAACGCAGTCCTTTAACTTGAGATCTGGGTTTCAATTTCTGAAACCCTAGATTTGTGTTGCCTCATCACCGACGCGCAATCTCCATACCTGCAAACAGAAGAAAAGGAAAATATCAGAAGCCAGACGAGTAGAAAACTAGAAGATTCACGGGAAGGATCAAGTAAGCCTAGTCACTTAGCTTAGGGTTTATTGTTATTTGAATATGTGATTCGTGTTGAGAATTTGGGTTTTTTCTGGGTTCTCTAGGGTTAGGGTTCATTAGGGTTCTAACTTAGGATTAGGGTTCCTAAACATCAAGCGTTATGGTTCATCGTGTTTGAATTTTTGGGTTCTGTTTGGGTTAGGGTCATCCAGAACCCTAGGTTTAGGTTAGGGTTCTAAGGGTTTGAAATTGAAATTGTTAGGCTTATGGGTTTTGGGATGAAGGTTTGAATGCAGGCGGTGGTGCCCAGATGCAGCCGCCGGCAGAAACAATTTCTGGTCAGTGGCGCTCTGGGCGGAAAGATTTATGGCACGATGGATTTCTAGAGAGAGGTCATAGCCTATCTCTCTTGAAATATAAAAGGTTTTGTTTTTTTGGAGTAGAGAGAGAGTGGAGGAGAAAATGAGACCCAACATTGGGCCTAAACTTTTATAAACCCTCTTTGATCTGACCCCTGCGTTCCCAACGTCTTTACCATGCGCTTCCCATCATAATATTTGGATCACCATCAGAAGTCCCAGATGTGTGCGTCAATCACAATTTCATGATCTCTCCTATACCATTCCCATTGGATCCAACATTTGTCTTGGGCCAAGCCAGACGCTCCCTACACCTTATATTTGCTTTGCCTTAAATGAGCAACACCCCATAGCGCTATTAGGCCAAGTTCAATATCTGAACTTGGGCCCTTGATGAGCATACCCCCATTTTTACTTCCCTGTTCAAATGCACACCCCCCTCCCGCGTTTGGGCCTGAATCCAATATATGTATTATGACTCGTGCTTTGTACACCTCCTGATTTTACTAACCAAACACAAAATACCCCCTGACTTTTTTTAATTTAAATTTTATTTTCTTTATATTTTGTTTTGTATTATTTATATTCGAATTAACTTTTTTTATATATTCAATATATTTATTATAAAATTAAATATTTTTACTAACTCATTTTTTATTACTCGCATTAAAATTATTTTTATCATGCATTCAAAACTTATTTTCTAATCTTCTTTAATATATTTATAAAAATATCTAACCAACATCAAAAATAAATTTTCCACTAACATAATTCAAAATTAAAGATTATTTTCAAAAAGGATTATTATAATATTTTTAATCGACTGCAAAACACGTCTAACAACTACGCTATTCACACACCCAGACTTGGTTCAAGGAGAATTCAAATGTCTTTGTAATCCATAAAAAACACCAACCAAATATGAACTACGAATTGAGACTCTGATTCGTCATAAGAAGATACGTAGGCATACGACCTAAAGTCGTGGCGAGTTCCCCTAATAAAAAAATTAAAACCATATTTCCTAAATTGTAAATCTAAACCCTAGTATCCTTGTGAAGAAGGAAGATGAGGGGTTCCTAACACCTTCCCTTCGTCTAAAAATGAGTCAACAACTTAGAATCTCTGACCAAATTAGGGTTATTCGTTATATTCCCTTCCCTAGGATAAAAATTAATGGCGGCGACTCTTATTCTCAAACCGGTTACACTACTCGTCCTATCTTAAGTTTGCTCAAGTCTGAGTAGAAGACTTTTGAGTAATCACCAAGCAACCTAAAAACTAGGTAAACCCAGACAAACATATATACAACACATAATATACAACAAATAATAGCACATATAAAATACAAACAAAGATAGGATCAACCCACTTAGAGATGGACCAACATTTGGTCGATCTTTCCCCAGTGAAATCGCCATTTTTTCTGTAGCGGTAGAAATGTTGAGACGAAGCCATTGAGTTGACTTGACTCGCACATATCAAATAAAAATCGCCACTGCCCTTTATTGTTTCTAAAGGAAATGGGAAAAGAGCGAATAAACCCAAAAAGAGGGGGAAATAATCTAGGTACAGGCTTTGGTTATGCAAATGGAAGATATTAACACCCTAAACATCTATGGTACTCCACAAGAACCACTTTGAAAATTTGTGTATTTTGGCTATAAAAGGGTTATACAAAAAATAGATGGTAGGGATGAGAAAAGAAGAATTTTTTTTTTACAATTTTGCACTCGCCACGATTGTGAAACTTTAGTGCCTACATACCATCTTTCATGCAATAGGGGATCAGAGTACTCGTAGTTCACCTCAAAAATTTTAAAACACAAGTGTGTTGGTTAATTTTCAGAGAAGAGACATCCTCGTCATATCCGAGTGGAAGACATACTTACTACCCACGACTATGAGAAATGAGAATTTACATCATCTCAAAGTGGAATATGACTTGGATTTTAAAATCAACAAAGCGTCACTGAACACCCAAGTGGAAAATATCTCACTTTACTACTTACTCTAGAAGTATAGTAGCTTGCATCACTAAAAGAATCGACAAAAGTCTAATCTTTTTAAGAAAAGTTTTAAAGTAAAAAGTCAAAGTGGCAAAATAGTTTGAATAAGGTTAATTGGATTTTAGTCTTCTCACAAAAAATTACAAAGTATGATTAAGTTGGTTAATGTTTGATTAAGAAATGATTTTTTGAAAATGCATAGACCTAAGTCCAAGTTTATTACGAAAGCGGTTCAAGTTAGAAAACAAGAAAATATTTTAAAAGGAGAGAGAAGATTTTTGAAATTAAAGAAGATTTGACGAGATGAAGGGACTATCCTAAAGCATAAAGTAAAAGCTAAGGAAAAGAACAATCTAACCAACAAGAGGCCAACACTTGACATAAAGAAATCAATGTAGAATTCCCATCCTTTGAATAGAAACCAAGCAAGCAACGATACTAAACCTCTCATGAATACCAAGCTTCATATAAATTAAGTCTTCACAAAAATTGGGCAGAGTAACAATTATATATAAAGGAATTATCAATCACAGACAAAGCATATAACTAGAATAACCTGCATACAAAGAAAATAAACCCAATGTCTTGGAGTAAACCCCAAGAATTTCAGATAAAATAACAACAGAGTCACAAGGTCCCAATGGTAATAAAGGCTCCTAATCCTAAGTCCAAGAGGTCCATAACTCCATAATATCAAGGATAGTAATAAAATAGTCCAAGTAACCTTAAATTTTCTTAATGTTCAAGTAGGTTATTAAGTGTATTAAAAAAAACGAAAGCTCAAGTGAGAAAAATTAAAAAGACATAAAGATAAATGCTCAAATGAGCAAAGATAAAAATAGCATAAAATGTAAATGCTAAAGTAAATGGTGCATAAAAGTAAATGCATAAAAAGAAAATACAGAAAGTAAAAGCACAAAGTAAAAACACAAAATAAAGTCAATTGTTAATGAATTAGAAGTTATAGGTTAGTTGAATGACCATCTTGAAACTTGCATTTGAAAACTTATTAGAAGATTTATAAAAAAGAAGTTCTATTTGCTTTTTGTCAAGTATATCATTCATTTTAAGTACTCAAGGCAAGCATATATGATCAATGATGTTTAAATGATCCACTTAGACCAAAATTTATAAAAATTCATTAGAGGTTTGATAAGATCAAAGCCTCCTGACAATGAACCTCAAGGTTATTGGATCAAAGGTTTCAAATTAAACATACTTAGGCTTGCAAATATAGGTTTGAGCCACGAATGATCATTTTTCAAACCGGGAGAAATTTAGCACTATGTTAAGCAATCATAAGTGGACTTATGTAGAAGTCACACTTATTTTGAGGCCGGTCAATAACAATCTTTGTACCACATGTTAGAGAAATAATATGTAAATCATTCTCCATAAAAATTGGTAAAATATACAAAATCTGTTAAAACACCAAATAAAAATTCTAAAAAAATATTAGAAGTCAAACATAAGTCAATAATTATTGAAAAAAATTTCATAATTTTTTAAAGAGAGAAATTAGTTTTAAAATTTAAAGAAATAAGTAAAATAAACCAAAAATTGTTAAAAATAGTAAAATCATAAATAAAAATAAAATGAGGTCATAAAACATTTTTCAAGAGGTCATTGAAACCTTCCATTTTTTTTAGAATTTAAAAATCAAGAAAAGTATTTTTAAAACAATTAAAATAAGGCAAACAATACAAAAATTATAAAAAAAACATCAAACATCAAAATAAAAATATGAAAAAATATACACTAAGTTAGAAATAATTAAAAGTATTTTTGTATATTTCTTTTCATAATTTTTGAATAAAGAATAAGAGTCATTAATTTTTTAAATTAAAACAAATTTTAAAATAAATTTTGTAAAATAAAATAAATCAGAAATAATATGAGGCATTGGATATGGCTCACTAAAACACGATGGCACATATAATGGCTCAGGAATGATGATGTATGGTGATATATGGTCAACAATCGCATATTGAAGTCACAAAATTCAGACCAATCATAACATTTCAATTGTCACGCTCTCATTGGTTGAAGAAGACAAGAAGGTCATCTTCAACCTCCAGCTACACTGCAACTAGGGAGAAATCAAGATTCTTAAATCTCTAAATTTAGATGCTCATAGCGGTATCACTGGATGTGTCTCTTCAAGACGATCACAACCATATCCTCGCGCCAAATTTATATAAAGCACAACTTACTCGATTTGGAAAAAACCAGAGAGTTTTGAAAATTTTGAAATTAAAAATAGAAGCATCAAATGCATTGATTCACCAAAATTAAGTTAATAGAAAGAATTAACAAACATCATAGACCACTCCAGTAATTTGAGTTAGAAGAATTGGTGCCTTAATCTACCTTAATGAAGTCCATATAAATTACTCTAAAACATGACTTTGCTTGAACAAAATAAGACTCGATTTGGCTTGCTTTTTGCGTGAGAAGCTCCACACAAGTTCACTAAAGAAGATTAGCACAAGAAATTGAATTGAAAAAAAAAGAAAGATTGAATTCGAAAACTCAGAAAAATGAGTTGTGGAGAGAAAGTGTCAGGGTAATTTTGGATATCCAAGCTTGAGGAAATGAGTGCAATATGTCCCTCTATTTATAGGAGAGTAAATGGTGAAAAGAATTGGAAGAAAATAGTGAGGTTTGGAGGGAAATTGAGTGAAGCCCAAAAATGAGAAAAGTGTGACTTGAAGTTACTCAAAACTCATCTAATTCTTGTGTTTCAATGCTCTAATCATGCTTTCGAACTTTTTTAAACATGTTTAAATAAAAAACGCGCAGCAAAATGGTCATTAGAAGCCACAATATGGAAATTTCAAACTGACTGCAAACAAAAATTCAGTTTCATGTAACCAACTTCAAGAGCATGGGGAACACAATGTAGGAGGCTTTATCATCTTATTCTATTTGCAATGGAAATATCTAACAACAAACTTCACAATGTGCCAAGAAAGACATCATTTGGATGTTTGAGCAAAAAGTTATGTCCATTTGAATTTGTGAAAAACACACGAATATTTTGTACTTGAAAAAATTCTAAGTGTTGAACTTCAAAATGACATGTAATGTTCTTCAAAACTTCCTGACTTTCCACTCAAACATTGATCTTCATATCTGAGGATGGCGTGAAGTAGGCCCTTGGAATTGAATTGTGGAATTTAGGTCACTCAAAAATCATAAAAATCGAAAGAGTTTGTGTCTTTGAAAGATGATGAACAAATTTCGGCAAATTCACAAAAGACCGATAATCTTTTCAAATCTTCAACCATTTTCCAAGAATCTTTAAGTCTTGCACATCAAAAAGTTCGTAGTTTACATATCAAATATTATTGTGAAAAAATAATGGGCTCAAGGAGAAAAAAATTTACAAAGTTGTGACCATTTGAAGTCAAACCCTAAAATTCAAAGGCTCTTCAAGGAGGCTTATAATACTTCTCAACTTTTAGTGATCTTCCATTCAAAATTAGCCATATACTTTTGAAGAGAGCTCGTTAAAGACCCTTTAAAGAGAATCATGGATTTGGAGTCACTCAAAAATCTCAAAAAATGAGTAAGATATGGCCCTTGGAAGTCAACAAACCCTAGCTTAGAGAGTGTCAAAATGACTTCAAACCCCTTTGAACTTTTGATGATTTTATTGCATAATTGGATCTTGTCATATGTGGGGTTGTTACAGATGATGATAAGAATCCATAGAAAAAAGAACCAACTCAAAATGTTGAAAATTGAGAGATTTATGCACTTGTGATCACTGTATCTAGTATTTCTTCAATTAGGTCAAACTTGTTGAATCAACCTTGAATCTTTTTTGGACTTTATTGGCAAAATAAGCATGATGAATCATAAGAGGTATTGAAATGATATTTTCTTGAAGCACACTCAAAGATGGATCTTAATTCTCAATGAAGCTTGTTGAAGAAGGCCTGGAAATAAAATCATGAACCTATAAATCTTCTTGATGAATTCCACCACCAACTTTGGGGAGATCTTAACCTAAATAAAGTGAGAGAGCTCCTTGAACCTCAAATATTTTATGCCATAGACGTTACCTTGAAGATTGAGCTCTTGCAATCCATTAGAGAACCATTTGATTGAGAACCACCCCTCAAAACCATAGGTTATATGGTGAGATGAATGCAATTGTGATCACCTACAATATGAACATTCAAAGGAACATATATACACATATTGATGTTAGTTTAAATAACACATGTACAAGATACCCAATTCAAGGTGCTTGGTAATCCCTCAAGAGCAAACTTAAATATGGGATAAATTAGAAAGAGAGAATCAAACCTAATGTGTGATCTTGATGTAATGACATGAGATGATGAGAAATCTTAGGGGGGGAAAATTGGGGTATAACATTTAGCGCTAGTAATGTTAACTCAGTTTTGTGACAAATGTTAAGCTTTTATGGTAAATTATGATGTTAATTGTTTGATTATCTATTCAAGTCTAGGCCTAAGGTTTCTCTGCCGCATTTATCAAGAAGAATAATGCAGCTACAATAGGACGTGTATCCATGGACGAGTCTGGCATTAAAGTATTAATTGGAAGCAATGAAAATTTCGGACCAACACCTGCACCAATAGAAGGAGTTTTGTTGTTATTACTAAAGAAATATTTTGTGGTCGTTTGGCATCTCCTTGCAGTGAATAGGTAATAACTCATAAGTCATCTCAAAAAACAAAGCCAATGATTGAAGATGATAATGATTGAAAGAATAATTTTGAAGATAGTACATTCAAGCGACAAAATCGAATATTCCTTAAAAAAGAAAAAAATGTTAGAATTTCCTACAGGATTGTACTACCAACGAATCTCTTTATTTTGTGTCTCAACCCCACACCACTACTACAATTGTGAGATTGATGAAGTTTCTATTTTCACTGTCCAACGGTACTATTCATCATCTTTAATTTCCACTCTCCTATGGTACTATTAATCATCTATTTAAATAGGACAAGGAATTTTAAAGTGTGTGGACTTTGTGTGGTAATATAGTGAATCAAAGAGAAACGAAATAGAGAAAAACAAGAGAAAAAAACTCACTACACTTAGATCTTTTCATTGTATTTTTTCTTAAGTGTAACGTCTGAAATTCACATTGTGTATCTGCTTGTTTAGAAGCATCATTGTAAAAAACAATCTTTGTATTGTAACTTTGATTGAATTCCTTGAGGGACTATGTTTAGTCTGTAGCCTCAAGAAGTCATTGACAATTTGTCTTTGATTTTGTATTCCTTAAGGGACTAAGTTTAGTCTGTAGCTTCGAGAAGTCACTGATTGTTGATCTTTGAGTCGTAATATGATTGATTAGTGGATTAAGTCCTTATTGAGAAGGCAAAACCACTCCGGTGAGTGGACGAGATTATCTTAGTTAATAGTGAATTAGGATAAAAATCATTGTGTTATTTTTATTATTAATGTTGTGTTTGTCTTTGGGTCCACAAAAAATTATCATATTAGAAACCCAATTCAAACCCTCATTTCTTGTGTTTCCTTGAACCTTCAATTGGAATCAAAGCTCTCGTTCTAATATTGATTGTATAGTGTCAAACACTTAACCGTGACAGATAAAGATCTAGTTTTGAAACACAATATGGAATCTACAAGCAACAATGATAAAGATAATTATTCTACTAAACCTTCAATATTTGATGGAGAAAAGTTTGACTACTAAAAAGACAGAATCGAAAGTTTCTTTCTTCGATATAATGCAGATCTATGGGATATGGTAAAGGATAATTACACACATCATGTGGATTAAAATAATCTAAATCTTAAAAGAAACAGGATAGATGACCAGCATAAGAAATATAACAAGAATCATCATAAATCTAGAAAAAATTGCTACAAATAGAGACTCAACGAAGTCTATTTTTTATTCTTTAAGAATGACTCGTAAAGGAAATTAGCAAGTGAAAGAAACCAAGGCTCTTGCTTGATTCACAAATATGAATCTTTCAAGATGGAAGAGGATGAAATTATTGAGGATATGTTCTCAAGATTTCAAACTCTTGTTGAGGGATTGAAAGTTTTAAACAAGGGTTATACCACAATAAATCATGTAAAGAAAATCACCAGAAGTCGGCCAACGAAATGGAAGCCAATTGTGACAGCACTTAATGTATCAAAGGATATTAATAGCACCACTCTGGAAGAACTTGTAAGCTCTAAAAGGATTCATGATGTCGAGCTAGAAGAGGATGAGCCTTAAAGGAAAGGGAAGTCTATGGCCTTAAAGTCTAAAGGCAAGTCTGAAAAGGATAAAGCTCTTCAAGCTGAAGAAGAAAAGTCTGAAGATATTTATGATGAAGAGGACAAGCTGCCTCTACTATATAAAATGGTCAATAGACTCTAGAAAGAAATACAGAACAAGTCCAGAGGCTATAGAAGAATAAGTGGAGGCTTTAAGTCAACCTCTGGACATAAGAAGTATGGAAATGACAAAGAAGTCATCTATTACGAGTGCAAAGAGCCTGGACATTAGAAAAATGAGTGTCCTAAAATCAACAAAGAAATGCCTAAGAAGAAATTATTCAAGAGGAAGAAGAAGATTCTAATGGGAACATCTGATGACTCTGGAGAAGAGAAAGCTAACATGGTGCTTATGGCTAGCACTAACGCCTTTGAATAAGAATCAGATTCAAACTATGAAGAGTTATTTTCTCATCTAACTTATTCTGAATTTTAATTACATTTAGCTGAAATTCTTGAAAAGCATCACAGACTCCAGAAAAGATACAAGAATCTAAAACAAATTAACTTTGAAGCCCGTAGTTAGATGATAAAAGAAAATTCTATTTTAAAAGAAAAAGTTTATAGTTTTTAAAAAGAAAACTCCACTCTCAAAAGGAAGAATGAAAAACTAGTGAATGGAAATTATTTTAGAAGCTCCCATGGACTCTGAGTGTGTTTCTAAGAAATATGAAAAAAAATCAAAAATTTCTAGAAAGAAACACAAATAGAAGTAAGATGGCTTCCATGACCTATAGAGTGAATAGAAATGGGAAAAAGGGAATTGGTTATGTTCCACCAAAGAACTCTACTTTTAAATCTGAACTAAAAGAAATGGTGATAAAACCAATGGCTCTATATTCTCTTTTTATTTCAGGTCACATGCATGAAATCTATTTTGCACAGAAACCATACGTTGATAAAACCTCTAGGAAAACTAACCATAAAGGACCCAAAATGGTGTGGGTACCTAAGAATAAAATAGTTTATGTTTCAGATATCCATAGCAACAAAGTTGAGACACCAATAATGGTACCTAGACTCTAGATGCTCTTGACACATGATGGAAAGAAGGTATATGTTCCAAAAGCTGGAACTTAAGCCTAAAGGTTGTGTAGGCTTTGGAGGAAATTAAAAGGGCAAGATCATTGGCACATGAATAATTGGCAACATTTATCCTCCCTCTATTTCAAATTTTTTAATAGTTGAAGGACTAATACATAACCTCTTGTCCATAAGTCAATTAAGTGACAATGTTATGACATTATATTCAATCAAAAATCTTGTAAAGTTGTGGTAAAAAAGATTTCTCTGTACTTTTTAGTGGCAAGAGGAAAAATAACATTTATAAAACTAAATCGTCTGATTTAGAAAAATAAAATGTAACACGCCTTATGTTAGTGAACAAAGAACAATTAACTTGGCATAGACGGTTGGGCCATGTTAGCATGAGAAGAATCTCTAGGCTCAATAAGCTCAATTTAGTTAGAGGCCTTCCAAATCTGAAGATTGCTTGAGATGCTCCTTGTGAGGTATGCTAGAAAGGAAAGTTTTCTAAAAATTATTTTAAAGCTAAGAATGTTGTTTCCACCTCTAGCCTTTGTAACTCTTGCATATTGATCTGGTTGGCCTATTCAAAGCAGCTTTAGTCAATGGCAAGAAGTATGGATCAGTCACTATAGATGACTACATCATATGGAGATGGGTGAAGTTCTTAAGACACAAGGATGAGTCACATTATGTGTTTACCACCTTCTGTTTGCAAGGGCAAAATGAAAAGGATTTAACAGTTGTTAAAGTTAGAAGTGATCATGGTGGCAAATTTGAAAATAAAAAATTTGAAGGACTTTTTAAAAAATAATGACATATATCATGATTTCTCATGTGCTAAAACTCCTCAATAAAATGGAGTTGTAGAGAGAAAAAATGGTTTTTAAAAGAAATGACCAAAACCATGATGAATGAGACAAATGTTGCAAAGGACTTCTGAGAAGAAGCAGCGAATATTGCATGTTAAATTCATAACATGATCTCTATAATACCTCTCTTGGTAAGACTCTTTATGAGTTGTGGAAGAACAAAAAGCCCAATATTTCTTACTTTCATCCATTTGGTTATATTTTTTTATGTTCAATACTAAAGACAACCTAAACAAGTGTAATTCTAAATCTGAAAAGTGTATCATGTTAGGATACTTTGAATGCTCAAAAGGATATAGAGTATATAACACTAAAACTAAAATTGTTGAGGAATCAATTCATGTTAAGTTTGATGAAAAGCTTGACTCTGAAAAGTCAAAGAAAGTTTAAAAAATTTAGATCTTGAAATTATCTATTCAAGGTTTCAAGAAAAGGCCTCTGAGGTTAAAGACTCTAGAAGTTCTCAAAATGAATCTGATCGATCAGCACCAGAAGCTGCTGACACTCTAACACCTCTGAGGAAGTCTAATCATAAATACTCTCATCTGGAAGAACTAGTTCTAGGTGATAAGACAGAACCTGTTATAACCAGGTCCTCATTCAGACAAGATAAATAAATTCTTCTAGATTGTTGTCCATCACAGAACCAACATCAGTTGATGAAGATACTCTAGACATTTAATGGATTCTAGAAATGCGAGAAGAACTAAATCAGTTCACTAGAAATGATGTGCGGGACTGAATTCCAAGACCCAAAGGAAAACATGTCATTGGAACCAAGTGGGTTTTCATAAAAAAATTGAATGAGGAAGGTTATTTGGTAAGAAACAAAGCCATACTGGTTGCACGAGGATATAGTCAACAAGAAGGGATTGACTATACTTGAACCTTTGCACTAGTGGCCAAAACTATCCAAGTCTATGCAGGTTGAATTTGATATGAGTATAATGGGAGAGTTGCAATAATTTCTAGGAATTAAAATAAATCAAGGTCCAAAAGGAACCTATATTCACCAGAGCAAGTATACAAATGAGCTTATAAAGAAATTCGATATGGTTGATAGAAAACTAGCAAAGACTAAAATGTATCCAACTTGCAGTTTAGGAATAGATGAGAAAAGTAAAAAGGTAAAATAAAAGGTATACAAAGGTATGATTGGTTCTCTCATATACTTAACTACTTCTAGACCTGACATATTGTTTAGTGTATGCTTGTGTGCTAGATTCCAATCAGATCCTAGTGAATCCTACTTAATAAATGTTAAGAGAATCTTTAGATATCTGAAAGGTACCACTAACGATGGTTTGGTTTATAAGAAATAAGAAGATTACAAGCTAGTAGGTTACAGTGTTGCTGAATAAGTTGGAGATAGCTTGAAAGAAAAATCACCAATGGAAGATGCAAGTTTTTAGGTGACAATCTAATCTCATGGTTCAGCAAAAAACTGTCAATCATCACATTATTGACAAGAGAAGTTAAATACATTGAAAAAACTGGTTATAGCACTCAAATTCTTTGGATGAAAAGTCAAGTAGAAGATTATAAACTAAAAGAGAGTAGCATTCCTATTATGTAATAATACTTCTACTATTTTTTGTCTAAACACGTTGAGATTAAACATCACTTTATCAAAGACTATGTTCAGAAGGGTATTTTAGACTTAAAATGTATCGATACAAACCATCAATATGCAGATATCTTTATAAAACCCCTTGCTGAAGATAAATTTGTTTTTATCTTGAGTAATTTGAATATAGAAAACTGTTCGGATTAAATTATTAATCTAGTTATGTGTAGACTCTGGATGGTAAAGTATCTGATTTTGGGAAGTTGACTCTGAGCCAGTTAACACTTAAAAGTTAGAAAGTTCTCGGGGTTAGAAGTTCCTAAGTCAGAATCCATCTGGGACTTTTTGTCTTCTGGACTATGAGTTATTAATGGTCATATCAAGTTCTATTGTTGTAATTAAGAAGTATGACAACGGTACTACTTTCAATCGTCAAAACACTTGAACCACCTCTGGGAATTATTTGTATTTGGAAAAAAAAAATCAGGCTTTGGCTCCCCTTATGTCACTAATTCTCTAGATAGAAATGATCATCTTCTTTCAAACGTGTCATGTTATAATTTTTTTTTTGTTTTCAAGGTATCGTTTGAGTTCTCTTTCGTTTCATTCCCGAACTTTGATTCATTTAAATCTTTTACACTTCCTCTCCTCCACTCTATTTAAACACCTTAATCCACTATTCAATACTCACAACATTCTCTTTTTATTTAAACCTTCTCTTAAATTCTTTTCTCTCCTTCATTTTATTAACCCTAAACCAAAGATGTCTTCAAGAACTTTCAAAGGTGACAAAAAAATTTTGTTCACTCTCTTTGAAAACTTTGTCGACATTGAAGAAATGTTTAAACAGGGGCATATTATTCAAAGAACTATCTCCTATCAATAATGGTAAAACTACTTTAACTTGCTCTACTGATCCATTTACCATAATTTTGTATAAGAATTATGGGTAAATGCTTCCATTAAGTAAATCGGGTAGAATACCTTTGAAATCTAGTCTGAAGTCTATGGGTTCCCTATAACCATTACTCTAACACTGGTTTCTAATGTAGTAAGGTGTGAAGATAATGGAGTTTGTGTTGTGCATTACAGAATAAATAACCCCTTCCATTCCAATATTTTTCAATTCATTTATGCCAACAATAAAAGACCTACAAATGCCTCTACACTTACTCCTTTGGAAAAAATATGGCATCAGCTGCCGGTGACAAATTTTCTGCCAAGAGACAAGGACTTGGACTTTCTTATTCATCATGACAAGCATCTTATGTCCTTCCTTTCAATAAGGGTTAAAGTTAACCTACATCTCACCGTCTTCAACTTCCTTAAGACAAAGATCATGGAATGTCGCGAGGAAATATCTTTCTTCATTTCTTGTGGAAGAGTTTTTTCAGAACTTTTCTCTCAAGAAGGGAAAGTTAAGAAGGTTCAAAAGCAAACTTAATTAATGCTCATGTGACCGCTTAGGGCTTGAAGCTGGAAGTCACTGAAAGCTCTGAAGGTCAGAGGAGGAATTCCAAAAAGAGTGAATCTTGAGTTGGACTCTCTTCTCCCAACATTTCCCCTTCTTGGCTGCACCACTTCTTTTCCTAATCACCACCTTTTCTTTTTGGTCTCCGCAAATTTCTCTACTGAACCATCTGTTTATCTTTTTCAGTACTTACTTTTTAATTTTGACTAATTAATGAAAAGTTCTTGTCATTCTCAATCAATATTATTTCTATATGATTAATTATTTTTTTTATTGATGAAAAATGGGGAGAAACGAATATGATTCTGATTCTTTTTTATGCATTGATAAATCCTAAACATTTAACAAAATCCATGGATTGATTTATGAGATTAATGTGCTTATTGAATTTTCTTCTAAATCAAAATTTTTCCTAAGTATTAACCACAGGGGGGGCTTTCAAACCTCACTCTAGATACTTAAGCTAAGAAAAATTTTGATGGCCTAAATTCATAGGGAGTTTACAAACCCAACACTGAGTTTTAGTTGATTATTTATTGAGTAAAAATGGTTCATCAAAATACTTATGTTTGTCATCATCAAAAAGAAGGAGATGGTTGGAAAAATTTTGATTCTACATCTATAATGTTTATGTTTTGATTATAACAAAGTATAGATAACATATTTGTACACTAATTGTTTCATTATGCATGTAGAATCTGAAGCAATGACAAATCAAAATCTGAACAAAGCAAACTCTGATCAAAGTAGAATCTGAACAAAGTAGAAGTTGATCAAAGTAGAATATGAACAAAACAAACACTGCTCAAAGTAGACTTAAAACAAAGTAGACTCTGATTATGTACAAATTCGGAGAAAGCATACTCTAGAATCAACTCTGGACTCTAAACATTTAATAGATTCTAAAACAAACATGAAGCTTGAAGAAGTGTTTCTCTAAAAGGAAATCATATGGATAACTTAGAAAACACTGTGTATCAAACAATCCATATTAAATATATTAACTCAAGCCTCATTTTCACTAGACTTTGAAGTTTAATCTTCAAGGCTCTAAATTTTAATTAAGCTTCAAATTATCTCAAAATATGAAGCTAAAGATTGAAGAGGATAATGATTGAAAGAATATTTTCGAACATGGTACATCCAAGTGGAAAAATCAAATATTCCTTCAAAAGGATAAATATGTTAGAATTCCTAATGTACTATACTACCAACAGATCTCCATGTTCTGCGGTTCAACCTCGCACCACTACTACAATTGTGAAATTGATGAAGTTTAAATTTTCACCTTCCAATGATACTATTCATTATCTTCCAATTTTATCCTCCAACGGTACTATTAATCATCTATTTATAGAGGATAAGGAACTTTGAAGTACATGGAACTTGTGTGGAAATATATTGTAGCATAGAGAAATGAAAAAACAAAGAAAAATAAGAGAAACTACACTTATTACACTTAGAGCTTTTCATTGTATATTTTCTTAAGTGTAATGTCTGAAATTCACATTGTGCTCATTTCTTCAAATAATAAATTTCATGACAAAGCTTTCACCTTAGCAAAAAAACAAGATATAAATCCAAGGCGTGTCATGTTTTATTTTTTAAATTAAAATCCACATATTCTCTGGATTTTTAATATAATCGGGGGAAAAACAATTTCGGACATGCTTCAAATTCCAGCTATTGTAGTTTATATTTTTATTTGTTTATAAGTGTAAACTAAATGATTTATCCCTTTGGTTTACATAATAACCGAGGGATAAAATATTCAGATTTTACTATAAAAATACTCCATAAACAGATTTTATCCTAATCCTAGCTTATATATAGTCGCCCCAAGCTTTTACGTGTCATTATTTGGGATGGATTACAAGACAAAAAAAACTTCAATGTTCTCCTAACCTTGAAAAAAACATTTTTATTCCTTTATAATATATTTCACATAATGGTGTCGATGTTATTGTTGTATTTTTGGAACAACGCTCAATTAAAAAAGGTTAGAAATTTCTCTATGATAGATTGCAAGTGCAGAAAATCATTATTACTTTAAGTTAAAAAAATAAGGTAGTTCTACCTTTGAAAATATTAGAATTTGGATGCATAAAAGTGTAGTGGTAGAAATGTTGAGACTAAGCCATTGGATTGACTTAACTCGCACAAATCAAAATAAAATCACAACTGCGCTTTATTGTTTCCAAAGGAATGGAAAAAGAGAGAATAACCCAAAAAGGGGGGAGAGAATATAAGTTCGGGTGTTGGTTATGCAAAGGGATGGTATTAGCACCATAACAATCTACGGTACTCCTGTTACCTCGGAAAATCTTAAGGAATTCAAGTGCATGTGATAATTGAAAATAATCTCCTAAGTTAAGATGCACCCTCCAAAATAAGGGTTTTGGGGAAACAGGAGCCTACGTGTGAAAAGTTGGTTTTTAGTATGTCAAAGTTAATGCTAGAAAGGAGCCACATTGAAATTGGTTTAGTCGACTAGGAAGAAATAATAGAATATGTCAGGAGGATCGAATTGATGTGACGTCACGGAAAATACGTGGGATGCTACCATGATTGTGTGACGTCACGGAAAAGACAGAACAATAATGTTCACTTTTTGAGAAATGGAAAGGATTTGGTCGAATGGTGAAACCAATGCTTCAGAGATGCCACGATCTCATATTAGTCGAAATTTGAAAATGGCATCTCTGGGGGGAATCTTGTTACCTTGGAAAATCTTAAAGAATTCAAGTGCATGTGATAAATGAAAATACTCTCAAAAGTTAAGAGACACCCTCCAAAATAAGGGTTTTTGGGAAACAGGAGCCAATGTGTGAAAAGTTGGTTTTTATTAAGTCAAAGTTAATGCTAGGAAGGAGCCACATTGAAATTGTCGAAAACTGAATCACGTCGACTAGGAAGAAATAATAGAATATGTCAGGAGGATCGAATTGGTTTAGTCGACCAAAAGGGTAAAAAAGAAGGACTTGGTCGAAGATGGTATTAGTCGAAAAAGAAGGGTATCTTGGACTTAGAGAAAGCGTGATTATTCTTTTCCAGAAACAAAGCATTGAAGCAAGGCAGAGGCGGTTTATGTTCAAGAATATTAGAGGAAACATGGGAAGTTACCAACACCCCACGACGTGTTCAAGTGCAAAATAAGTGGAACGTCAAAATTATGAGTGGTTACTGGCAATCCACGACGTGTTTGAGCGCCAAAGAGGTGGCACCATCTAGTGAAGCAGTTACCTCAAGATGTTAATATTAGCCATATATTTTATCTAGGTAGTTACTTTGTAAACACTATAAATAGGAAGATTTTGTGTAGTTTGGGGGTGTTCACTTGTACTCTCAAATCACTTGTCAAACTCTCTCATTCCAAGCATCAGGAAATCAAGAGAGAAGAGTGCTTGATGTACGTGAATCACCATCTTTATTTCAATGCAAATCTTTTATTTTTCAATTATATTGAGTGTTTTACATGTTTTCTCTTTGCTGTCGAGCAAGATCTATAAGTTATCTTCTATTTTGCATGAACAATTCGACACTATCTGTGGGTCACAAGTCACCTGTCAGTTAGTTTAGTGAGTCTCTCTTTTTGTACGAATGTCTCCTGTCAGTCACGAGTTACCAGGCATTCGATTAAACCATATTATGGAAAACCATTGCACCCGTTTCTCCACTCAAAAGAAAGTTGTTTCCCTTAACTGATATTTCGATAGAATATGTGATAACAAAAACTCTTAGCACACGTATTGAGATCAACTGGTCGATATCGCAAGTTACCCTCATTTTAGGACTCTGGGAAGACCAGCGGTTGTTTACCATTTTCCACAATAAACAACTCCGCAGGAACCTCTTTGAAAATTTATGTATTTTGGCTATAAGAGTTGTATAAAAATAGATGGTGGAGGTAACAAAAGAAGTATTTTTATAATTTTTGCACTCGTTGTGGTTGTGAACCTTTAGTGCCTACGTACCACCTTCCATGCAATAGGGGATCAGGGTACTCGTAGTTCACCTTTAAAAATTTTAAAACACAAATGTGTTGGTCAATTTTAAGAGACGATACATCATCTTTATATCCGAGTGGAAGAACATACTTTCTACCCACGGTTATAAGAAAGAATAATTTGCATCATCTCAAAGTGGAGGATATGGCTTGGATTTTAAAATCAACAAAGCCTCACTCAACACCCATGTGGAAAATATCTCACTTCACTACATATCATAGAAGTATAGTAGCTCGCATCACTACAAGGATTGACAAGAGTCTAATCTTTTTTAGAAAAGTTTTAAAATAAAAGCCAAAATGGAAAAATGGTTTGAATGGGATTGATTGACTTTTAGTCTTCTCAAAAAAAAGTCAAAGTATTGTTAAATTGTTTAAAGTTTGTTTAAGAAAGTATATTTGAAAATGATTCGACCTAAGTCCAAGTTTATTGTGAAATCGATTCAAGTTTAGAAAACAAGAATAGTTTTGAATAGGAGGGAGAAGATTTTTGAAATTAAAGAAGATGGGAGGAGATGAAGGGACTATCCTAAAGCGTCAGGTAAAAGCATGGGAAAAGAACTGTCTAGCCAACATTTGACATTATGAGTCAATGTATAATTCCCATCCTTTGGATTGGAAACCAAACAAGCAAAGATAATGAAACCTCTTGAGAAAACTAAACTTCAAATGCATTAAGTCTTCACAAAAATTGGGCAGAGTAACTGTTGTATACAGATGAATTCTGAATCATAGACAAAGCACATAATCAGAATAACCTGCACAAAAAGAAAACAAACAACCCAATGTCTTGGGGTAAACCCCAGGAACTCCAGACAAAATAACAGTAGAAGTCATAAAGGTCTCAAGGTAGGTCAAGGTCTCTAATCCTAAGTCCAATAAGTCCATAACTCCAAAATGCCAAGGATAGTAACCAAATAGTCCAAGTAACATTAAAGTTTTTATGGTTCAACTTGATTATTAGGTATCTTCAAAAAGAAATTAGAAGCTCAAATGAGCAAAATAAAAATGACAAAAAGATAAATGCTCAAATGAGCAAAGATGAAAATAACATGAAATGAAGATGCTAAAATAAATGTGCTTAAAGTAAAAAAGCATAAATTAAAAGCATAAAATAAAGTCAATTGTTAAAAATTAGAGGTTAGTTGAATGACTATCTTGAAACTTGCATTTGAAAACTCATTAGAAGATTGATAAAATCAAAGCCTCTCAAAACAAGTTTCATTTGCTTTTTGTCAAGTATTTCATTCATTTTGAAATCTCAAGGCAACCATAAATGATCAACAATGTTTAAATTATTCACTTAGTTCTAAAATTTATGAAGATTCATTAGAGGATTGATAAGCCCAAAGCCTCCTAACAATAAACCTCAAGGTTATTGGATCAAAGGTTTCAAATTAAACATGCTTGGGCTTGCAAACATAGGTTTGGGCCGCTAATGATCATTTCTCGAATCGGGACAAAATTTAGCGCTATGTTAAGCAATCGTAAGTGGACTTATATAGAAGTCGCACCTATTTTGAGGCCGGTCAATAGAAATATATGTGCCATATGTTTGGAGAGATGTTATGTAGATCATCCTCTAACAACACACAACATAAAAGAGAAGAGGATGAGATGAAGAGGGAAGGGATGCAATGTATTAAATTAGGGTTTCAAATATCATCAATATCATTCATCCATTTTTATGGATTTGATTTCTCAACCTATAAACACCCAAGATCTAATAAGGTTGAAGAATTTGTCACCAAATAATGCCTAAGTCAGAATCAAATAAAATAATAAAAATAAAATTCAATAAAATAATATTTAAAAGGTTAATTAAAAGGAAAATAAATGGTAAAAATACACAAAGTATATTAAAACACTAAATAAAAATCCTTTTAAAAAGTCAGATATCAAATATGATTTAATAAAGGTTGACAAATTTTTTAGATTTTTTTTAAAGTCAGAAACTATATTTTTAAAATAAATGAAAAAGATAAAACAAACTAAAAATGGTGAAAACTATTAAAATCAGAAATAAAAATAAAAAAAGGTTATCAAATATTTCCAAAAAGGCCAAAAGACGTTTCCATAATTTTTCAGAATTTTAAAATTAAGAAAAAAAATTTTAAACAATTAAAACAATTCAATTAAAGTAAAATAATTATAAAAAATATCAAATCATAAAATATAATTGTGAAAAAATAAAAATCAGTAAGAGAAAAATCCCAAATATTTTTAAGAATTTTTTCAGATTTTTTGAGTCAAATGAATTTTTGAAATTTAAATCAATTAAAATAAAAATCAGAAAATAAAATAACAAAACAAAAAAATATGGGTCATCTGATCATTGTCAAAACGTGTTAGTAAACAGATCTAGTGGATCTGGTGCGCTGTGCATGTCATGGACTTTATTGGATTTCACACTGAATCAAACCTTAATAATTAAAAATAACTTAAAATATGGCACGTTGGATGGAGTCTGACTCACTAAAGTAATCAGATCCAATTGCTCCTGAGATATGCCCATGGTAAAATAGATACATTAGATATAATCCAAGACATCACATGTGACACTATCATTGGCTGAAGCACGACACATAGGTCTTCTTCAACCTCCAGACGCCCTAAATTGAGGTTCCTCAAACTGTAAAATTGGAGTACCAGACTGGTACCATTAGCTTTGTCTCTTCAAGAAGACTCTAATGATACCCTCGTGCCAAATTTATATAAACAGTGCAAGGCTGAATTTGAAGAAAACCATAAAAAATAACGAGCACGAAAATCCCAAGTATCTCCCTCAATCCTCAATAAAATGAAAACTGTAAGAAGTGTGAGAACTAGAAGGATGAATAAAGTAGAATAGGACTTTATTTTGTTCAATTTGATGGAGAATTCTACCTGAACCAAGTAGCTGCAAATTTTTCTGAAACTGGACTTGGTTAGCACGATTTAGGACACCTCAAGGCTTGATTCTTCTTATGTTAGCTTCAGGGAAGTTTAAGGATGAATGATCAATGAAGAGATTGGATTGAAAAGTGGTGGAAAGAAGAATTCGAAATCTCAGAAAAGTAAGTTATGCAAGGAGTTTGGCAGGGTGATTTTGGTTGTCTAAGCTTGAGAAACTGAGTGAGATATAACCCTTTATTTATAGGGAAGCAAATGGAATTCTCAAGCGTGTGGAATGATTAAGCTTGGAGGGAAACCGAGTGAAGTTGCAAGCATGAAAAGTGTGACTTCTATTTTGCTCAAAACTCAACCAAAACATGTGTTTCAATGTGCTAATCTCTTATTGAAGATTGTTAAACATGATTAGAAGTAAAAACGCGTAGAAATTTAGTGATTAGAAGTTGAATCGTGGATTTCAAATTCTGACATTGGAGAAAACATCAGTTTTAAGGTACCAACTTTGAATCAATGGTATTCAAAGCTCAAGGGGTCTTAGGGCATGATTCTTGAAGAATTTGAAAGAAAAGGTTACAATCTTTACAATGTGCAAATAATGGAATCAAATGGATGTTTGAGCCAAAAGTTGTGATGAGTCAAAGTTGAGAAAAAGATGCTGACTTTGTACTTAGAAAAATTCTATGTTTTTCTTAAAAAATGATTTACAATGTTTTGCATCCAAACATGGCCTTCCACTCAAAATTTTCTTTTGACCAAAAAATATGGCATGAAGTAGACCGCTTTAATGACTATTTTAGATTTTAACCACTTAAAAAATCCAATAATTGAGAAAGTTATGACTTTGTGAAGTTGGTGAAAATCCATGGAATGACCTATAATCTCTTGCATTCGTAGGGCATCTTCCATCCATTTTCAAACTTTTCACAGAAAAGAAGAGTTGAAGTTCACATCCTTAAGATCATTATGGAAAAGTAATAGGCTCAAGGAGATTAAAATTGGTCAAGTTATGGAAGTCACATAAAGGGAATTTGATGGCCTATCTAGAGGACTTGTAATCTTTCTTCATCATTAGGCATCTTCCATATAAAAGTTTCTTGAAACTTTTGAAGTGATTGGTTGATAACCATTAAAAGAGAAGCATGTCTTTGGAATTACTGAAAAATATCAAAAGATGAGTACTAAAATGATGGTTCAAAACCCTAGCTTTCTTACTAAAATGAACTTCTAGAGTACTAAAATGACTTGGAAAGCCCTTTCAATTTTGACAAGCTTTCTTACACAATTAGTTTTTCTATGTGAATAAAAGTTGTTGTGGGTGATAATTAGAACCCATAGCAACAAAAACCACCTCCAAATATTGAGAATTGAGAGAGTTATGCACTTGTGACCAAGAAATCAAGAACTTGTCCAATTAGGTCAACCTTCTTCAACCAATTCTTGCATCTTTTGACTTTCTTTGACAAATTAAGGCATGATAATCATAGTAGGCCTTATCATGATGTACTTTAAATCATCTTCAATAATGAAGCTCGAATCTCAATGACGCTTTGTTGAAGAAGGCATGGAAATAAACTAATGAACCTATAAATCAACGTGATGAAATATGTTATACCCTCACCTGTAGTATCATCAACTAGAGCAAACATTCATTGAATTTGTTAGTTTAAAAGTTAATCAATACAAAACAAAGATGATCACAGTATATAAATCAAGGTGCTTAGTGATTCCTCATTAGAAAATTTAAAGATAGGGAGAAGAACCAAACCCTAGTGATACCTTGTTGTGATTGAGTTGATATGAGATGATAGAGGAATCTTAGCGGAACAAATTGGGGTACAACAATTGCCCTTATTTAAGTGTCTTCTATCCGAAGCTATGAAGGTTAAAATCTTCGCGTCAACGTGATTGAAGATACTTAAATATAAAACAAGCCCTATTTTTGGCCCTAAGATGCCATGCAATGTATATGATTGTGCATGCCAATAAACATATCAAAAGGTGACACTGGACACCACTAGGGAAACAGAAAATAAAATATCAAAAGAAAATTAGACCAGGAAAATAAATCACTGGTGAACAAAAGAATCGACTCTATTGGGGTAAAGCCCAAGGAGGAGACAAAGTAACATCAACTCAAACATTGAGGAGAGAAAATAAAGGATAAGAGTGATCAACAGATAACAACAAACTATCCACTCACAAAAAAGATAGCAAAAAAGGTTATGTCGACTCACAGGAGGAAAGAAGTGGTAGGATAATACCAGCAAACATCAATATTAGGGTAAGCCACAAGTGACCAACATCAATACTCATGACTGGAAATAAATAAACTTCTTTAGAGCAATTTGAGTCTCAATAATGAACTATCTCCCCTAATGACAAGACTACCATTCATCAGAGTAACAAATATCAACAACGAACTATCTCCCATAATGATGAGACTACCATTCATTGGAGTAAAAAATCTCAACAACAAACTATCTCCCATAATGACGAGACTGTCATCCATTGGAGTAACAAAATCTCAACAACGAACTATCTCCCATAATGAAGAGACTACCATCCATTGGAGTAAAAAATATCAACAACGAACTATCTCCCATAATGAAGAGACTACCATCCATTGGAGTAAAAAAATCTCAACAAAGAACTATCTCCCATAATGAAGAGACTACCATCCATTGGAGTAACAAAATCTCAACAATGAAATATACCCATAACGAAGAGACTATGATCCATTGGAATACCAAAATGTCAATAACAAACTATCTCCCATAATGACAAGACTACCATCCATTGGAGTAACAAAATCTCAACAACGAACTATCTCCCATAATGACGAGACTACCATCCATTGGAGTAACAAAATCTCAACAATGAACTATCTCCCAAAATAAAGAGACTATCATCCATTGGAGTAACAAAATATCCACAAGGAACTATCTCCCATAATGACGAGACTACCATCGTTAAATAGATTTTATCCTAATCCTAACTTATATGTAGCCGCCCCAAATCTTTACGCATCACTATTTTGATGGATTACAAGACAGAAAAATCTTCAATGTTCTTCTATCATTGAACAAAATATTTTTCTTCCTTTATAATATGTCTCTCATAATGGTGTTCATGTGTTGCTGTTGTATTTTTTAAACAACGCTAAATAAAAAAAGGTTGGAAAATTCTCTATGATAGATTGCAAGTGCAGAAAATAATTCTTGCTTCAAGTTAAACAAATAAGGTAGTTCTACCTTTGAAAATATTAGAAGTTAGATGCATACAAGATATGTAACAAAATCTTGAATTACAACAAAGATGATGAATCTGGGTTTGATTAATATTTTGTGTAAACAATACAATATTTTAAAAAAATATTATTTACCTCGGTTTTATAATACCGAGGGGTAAACATATTTTACCACGGGTTTGGTCGAAACTGAGGGGATAATTTTACCGTGATTATTAAGGATATTGATCTTAGTCTATAAATAAATTGTTGTCGTCCATCTCATGAGTATCAATGCTCAACACACTACCATTAGTGATCCGCATGAAACATAAACAAATTTCTTTATAAAATCCTTTTGAATATCAAAAATCTAGTGAAGCATCATGAAGCGCTTGGAACTATCTACATCCTCCAATTTAAGGTTTTCAATAGGATTTTCCATAAAAAGATCTATACGATGAATTGCAAGATCAGAAAATTGTTCGGGTTTAAGGTTTCTGTTCTTATATAATTATTAGAGCAGAAAATCATTTATTTATCTAACCCTTTTTTGTTTTACTTCAGAAACAAATGCATACAAAAGCAATTGAAAATGTCCTGCATGCACCATTTTCTCTTCCCCAAAATTCATTGACTCAAAGTTCTAAATTCAGATCTTCGGGGAAATTAATTTTTACTTATTATTTTGTGTAAACAATGTAATATTATGGTTAAACAATATAGTTTGTAAACAAATTAATTTATTAATATTTGGTGCAAAGTGGCAACTTTTTATGACGCCCTTCGGTATCTCGCTTTTATAACAAAGTATAAATAACATTTTTCTATACTAATCGTTTCATTATGTGTGCAGAATCTGAAACAATGACAAATCAAAATTTGAACAAAGAAAACTCTGATCAAAGTCGAATCTGAACAAAGTAGAATATGATCAAAGTAGAATATGAACAAAAAAACCTCTGATCAAAGTAGACTCAAAATAAAGCAGAATCTAAATATGAAAAAAGTTGTAGAAAGAAGACTCTAGAATCAACTTTGGACTCTAAATATTCAACATATTCTAAAACAAACTTGGAGTTTGAAGAAGTGTTTCTCTAATAGTAAATCATATGGATAACCAAGATAACATTGTGTATCAAACAATCCATATTCACTCTAATAACATAAGCCTCATTTCACTAGACTCTGAAGTTTAATCTTCAAGGCTCTAAATTTTATTAAAGCTTCAAATCATCTCAAAATATGAAGCCAATGATTGAAGACGATAATAACTGAAAGAATATTTCTGAAGATAGGACATTCAAGAGCAAAAGTCAATTATTCCTTAAACAGGATAAATATGTTAGAATACCTAAAGGAGTGCACTACCAACGGATCTCCATGTTTTATGGATCGACCTCGCGCCACTACTACAACTGTGAAATTGATGAAGTTTCCATTTTCACCCTCCAACGATGCTATTCATTATATTCCAATTCCATCCACCAACGGTAATATTGATCTACTATTTCAAGAGGATAAGGAACTTTTAAATCAGTGGAACTTTTGTGGAAATATATTATAGCAAAGAGAAATGAAAAAACAGAGGAAAACAAGATAAAACCATAACACTCATTAAATTTAGAGCTTTTCGTTGTATATTTTATTAAGTGTAATGTCGGAAATTAAAATTGTGTATCTCATTTATACAAATATTACATTTTATGACAAAGCTTTAACCTTATAAAAAAACAAGGTATAAAGAAAAGGTGCACCATGTTTTATTTTTTAAATAAAAACCACATATTCTCTAGATTTTTAATATAACGAGGGAAAAAACACTTCATGACATGCTTCGAATTCAAGTAGTTTATGTTTTTATTTGTTTATAAGTGTAAAGTAAATGATATATCACTTTGGTTTCCATAATAACGGAGGGATAAAATAATCAGATTTAACTATAAAAACACTCGTTAATTAGATTTTATCCTAATCCTAACTTATATGTAGTCGCACCAAAATTTTATGCATCATTATTTGGGATGGATTACAAGACAGAAAAATATTCAATGTTCTTATCTCCTTAAACAAAACATTTTTCTTCCTTTATAATATATCTCACATAATGGTGTTGATGTTGTTGTTGTTGTTGTATTTTTGGTACAACGCTCAATTAAAAAAGATTGGAAAATTCTCTATGGTAGAGTGCAAGTGCAAAAATTCATTCTTGCTTCAAGTTAAACAAATTACGTAGTTCTACCTTTGAAAAGATTATAAGTTAGATGCATACATGATATGCAACAAAATCTGGAATTAAACTGACAATGATGAATCTGGATTTGTTTAATATTTTGTGTAAGCCTTGTAATATTTTAAAAAAGATTATTTACCTCGGTTTTCTTCTAAAACCGAGGGGTAAACATATTTTACCTCGGGTTTTTTCGAAACCGAGGGGATAACTTTGGCTTGATTATTAAGGATATTTATCATCTTCCATAATAAATTTGTGCCGTCCATTTCATGAGTATCGACGCTCAAGAAACTACCATTATTGATCTGCATGAAACATGAAAAAAATTGATTATAAAATCATTCTGAATATCAAAAAGCTAGTGAAGCATCATGAAGCGCTTGAAACTATCTACATCCTCCAATTTAAGGTTTTCCAGAGTATTTTCCATGAAAAGATCTATACGATGGATTGTAAGAGCAGAAAATTATTTGGGTTTAAGGTTTGTGTTCTTATATATTTATTTGAGCATAAAATCGTTTATTTATCTACCCTTTTTTTTGTTTTAATTTTGAAACAAATGTATAAAAAGGAAATTGAAAATATCCTGTACCTAACATTTTTTCTTCCCCAAAATTCATTGATTCAAAGATCTAAAATCAGATCTTCTGGGAAATTAATGTAATATTACGGGTAAACAATATAGTTTGTAAATAAATTAATTTATTAATATTCGGTGTAAACAATGTAAGAAGTTAAAAAATAAATCTATCTTACCATAAACTTTGGTTATAAACCAAGATGTATGATGAACTAGTTTTGAAAATGATAAAAATGCATATACTAGGGTTCAAACCCATGTGCAGATAACTTAACCCCTAGGTTTTATATTAACCGAGTGATAAAGTGGCATCTTTTTATGACGTCATTCGTTACCCAGCTTCTATAAAAAAGTATAGATAACAATTTTGTATACTAATCATTTAATTATGTATGCAGAATCTGAAGCAATAACAAATTAAAATATGAACAAAGCAAACTCTGATCAAAGTAGAACCTGGACAAAGTAGAATCTAATCAAAGTAGAATATGAAGAAAAAAAACTCTGATCAAAGTAGACTCAAAACAAAGAAGACTCTAAATATGGACAAATTCATAGATAGCAGACTTTGGAATAAACGTTGGACTCTAAACATTCAATAGATTCTAAAACAAACTTGAAGTATGAAGAAATGTTTCTCTAATAGTAAATCATATGGATAACAAGGAAAAACATTGTGTAACAAACAATCCATATTCACTATAATAACACAAGCCTCATTTTCACTAGACTCTGAAGTTTCATCTTCAAGGCTCTAAGTTTTGATAAAGCTTCAAATCATCTCAAAATATGAAGCCAAGGATTAAAGACAATAATGATTGAAAGAATATTTCTGAAGATAGTACATTCAAGAAGAAAAATCAAATATTCCTTAAACAGGACAAATATGTTAGAACTCATAAAGGGTCGTAATACCAACGGATCTCCATGTTTTGCGGCCCAACCTCGCAGCACTACTACAACTGTGAAATTGATGAAGTTTCCATTTTCACCCTCCAACGGTATTATTCATCATATTCCAATTTCATCCTCCAACGATAATATTGATCTACTATTTAAAGAGGATAAGGAACTTTAAATTCAGTGGAACTTTTCTGGAAATATATTGTAGCAAAGAGAAATGAAAAAATAGAGAAAAACAAGAGAAACCCACAACACTCAATAAACTTAGAGCTTTTCGTTGTATATTTTATTAAGTGTAATGTCTGAAATTCACATTGTGTATCTCATTGCTACAAATAATACATTTCATGACAAAGCTTAACCTTAGCGGAAAAAATGAGGTATAAAGTAAAGGTGCACCATGTTTTAATATTTAAATAAAAAACCACATATTCTCTGTATGTTTAATAAAACCGAGGGATAAAAACAATTCACGACATGCTTCGAATTCCAGTAGTTTACGTTTTTATTGTTTTATTAGTGTAAAATAAATGATCTATCCATTATGTTTCCTTAATAACCAAGTGTAATACGGTGAGAGAACTAACTTGGTTTTGTGTTTATTCACAAATGTGCAGATAGCAAGAGTCGCCACCAACTTTTCTTTTATCCAATAAGGAAAGGTAGAAAAGAACATAAAAGACCTTCGAGATTTTTGAGTTCGGGGGGTAGGTTATCAAAAGGGAAGGTGTTAGCACCCTTTTCATCCATATTCATCTACGGGCTGCTAATCGCTTATCTCACTTTGAGAATCTTTCTCTTTTGTGTGTGTGTTTGAAAACATTTTGAAAGGCCAAAGTAAGGAGAACTTTGAAATGATTCTTGTATCAGTCCTCAAAAATGCGTACAAAGTGTTTCTTTGAAAATATCTGTTTGTGAAAAATGTTTTGTTTTGAAGAGTTTATTAGCAAGCGATTACGAGCGTTCTACCTTCTCAATGACTTTATTGTACTTTTCCTCCTCCTTTAGATAGTTATATCCTCCCATTAGTTAGTAGGAAGCCCTATCAATGGATGTGAAGGGACGGGCGTGGGTCATCGTACAATCATAGAAGGCAATTGGTAGGGACGCTTTAGCAATTATCATTTAAGGGACTACATCGTTTACCGAAGACAACATCGAAAGGATCATCGAGGGACTACGATCTTTGTTTTCTAGGATTATGCTAAAGCATCCCCATGTTTGAGGGACATGACTATTTTTATTGAAAGGAAACAAGGGAGGTTACCCTAGAGATGTGAGTGTGCGAAGTGATTTGTGTTCAGTTATTCTTATATTTGAAATTATGGTTTGCTACCATTTGATTTTTATCTTTCCATACATGACCTAATTACTAACAGTAATATAGTAAAATAGGAAAGGAGTAAATACACGGAAAATAAAAACAAAAAATAAAACCCTAGACTATTACATGGCTTTGGGAGAGGTACATAGGTAATAAAATGAGGAAAATAAAACCCTAATTACTATTACAAACTGTGAGCACTTACAATAATCGTAAAAAATGAGAGAAATGAAATCTACACTAATTATAAGACTGAGAAAAAAGGAATTGAAATTGTTTTGGCGATTTTTTGATTAAAAGGGTTTGATGATTAACCTAAAAAAACCTAAATTGATTTTAATTAATAAAAAAAAGGAATTAATTGATTAAATTAAAAAAAACTAAAATAAATTAATTAATTTTAATTAAAAATTGATTATTAATTAGATTAAAACCTAAAAACCTAAATTGATTAATTAAGTAAAAAACCTAATTAGGGTTTATGGAAAAAATGTTTTTGTAAGAAAAGAGGTTTTTGTGTGAGATTAAAGGAAAATAAATGAAACGAGTAGAAGGATAGAAAATAATAGAGAGAAAAGACCAAAATTGCCAGGGGTGGATGTTGAACCCACACCCTTATCACTTTCACTCAGCATGCTCACCACTAGACCAGATGCGCGCCTGTGATATGGAAGGAGAACCAACACGTCTTGTATGTTATCCTGTAAAACATGGAAAAATCATGAAAAACATCAAAATGCCAAAAGTAGGGATCGAACCCGTGCCCTTGCATAGTAAAGCCTTATCACGCACGTTTTAACCATTTGGGTGGTGATACATCCATTGTCTTAAATAATACAAAACATATATAATATTAAAATGTTGCAAGAACTGGAGAGGCGTCGGAGCCCTAGCTCTGATTGTCTTCTCTGATAGCTCCTTTTCGTGTTCCTGCAAAACAACAAATATCAACAATCTAGAGGTACCCTTCCCCCCGAAATCATGCCCTACAAATCCAATGGACTGGTTATCTTAGGCTAAAACACACTGGTTTGAGAGCTATGACAAAAATATTATGAATCGGTGTGGTTATGGTGATTCACGATTTGATCATCATGGGACTCCCTTGTTGATCTTTTCCTGTATATTAATACCTCATGAACATATTAGAAAAGTCAGTATACAATTAAACATGAAGGAAATCAAGATATGAATTTTGCAAAAAACATGAAATGACCATGTATGTGTGAAGGTTCTAGATGGTTTGGATCACTGTGTTGGATCCATTCTTACTTTGTACCTCTTCAGGAATCGATTGGGAATGCAAGAATGCTTGGAAGATGTCTGCAAGCTAGGGTTTGAAGATTGCCCTAGTTTAATAATTTTTTTATTTTTTGGAAGTGGTTTTTAGCACAAGGTTTTCGTGGTTCTTCATGTTTGGATTGAAGTGAATATATAGGTTGAATTAGGTCAAAATATGATGGGCTTGGACTTGTGTCAGAAGCCTTATCTTATTTTATCTTATTTATTTTGAATTAATAATGAATAAAAATCAAAATAAATAAAATAAATGGTAAAAAGGGTGCATGAGTAAGATGTGAGGTCCATTATAGGCTACAAAACACGTTTGGACTTTAAACCAATAGCCCATTAGCCAAAAATCCAAGTTTGGTCACTTTTGGTTTCATGCATTTGCTCAAAATTTCCCAACTTGCACTATTCATAACTTTCTCAATTTTTATCATTTGAAGGTGATCTTTGACTTTTTCGAAAGCTCAAGATTTCCTCTACAATCTATATTTTGATCATTATGGCATTTGAATATTTTATCTTGATGTAAGTTTCCTTGACAAAATGTTTTTTTGTTGACTTTTGAAATGACCTATAATGTATTGGCCCATATCTCTCAAATGAAGCATTTCTGGACTTGATCTTAGAGAGAAAGAGTTGTGCAGAACTTAATTTCCTTTAAAATTAGCTTTGGTTGAGGAAAATCTGATGAAGCATGTGAAAGTTATGTTTGGTCAAAGTTGATTTGACTTTTCCTTAGGAAACCCTATCTTGGCAACTTTTGACTTTTGATGATTTAAGAGTTTGCCTTGATGAATCATGATCAACCCTTGATTAAATGATGAATATGACTTAAAAATCTTGATGTTGACCAAAAATCTTGTGGTTTGATTGTATGTTGAGCACATGTGACTTTTTGTCTAATACAATTGATTTTTAGTCATCAGAGCAATTGACTGAGCAAACTTATGATGCAAGGCATGAACCTCCTTAGGGACAAGTAAGAAACCATGGCATCCTATTTAGGCCTTAGAAACACAAACTTCTTTGATAAAAGTGAAACCCTAGTTGTAAGTACATTGCTTAGGAGGAGAATTTGTCTGATCAATTCTTGAGCAACCTTGAGCATTTGATAACCCTAGGAGAATGTCTTAAAGAAATGGAAGGGAAAATTTTGGGGTATAACACCGAGGGATAAAATAATCAGATTTTACTATTAAAACACTCGTTAAATAGATTTTATCCTAATCCTAACTTATATGTAGCCGCCCCAAACTTTTACGCATCATTATTTGGGATGGATTACAGGACAAAAAAATATTCAATGTTATTCTCTCCTTGAACAAAACATTTTTCTTCCTTTATAATGAATCTCACATAATGGTTTTGATGTTGTTGTTGTTGTATTTTTGGAACAACGTTCAATTAAAAAAGGTTGGAAAATTCTCAATGATAGATTGCAAGTGCAGAAAATAATTCTTGCTTCAAGTTAAACAAATAAGGTAGTTCTACCTTTAAAAATATTAGAAGTTGGATGCATACAAGATATGTAACAAAATCTGGAATTAAAGCAACGATGATGAATCTAGATATATTTAATATTTTGTTTAAACAATGTAATATTTTTTAAAAAGATTATTTACCTCGGTTTTATTCTAAAACTAAGGGGTAAACATATTTAACTCGGGTTTTGTCGAAACCAAGGGGATAATTCTGGCGTGATTATTACAGATATTGGTCGTCGTCCATAAACAAAAATGTTATCATCCATTTCATGAGTATCAACGCTCAAGACACTACCATTAGTGATCCGCATGAAACATAAAAAGATTTCATCATAAAATCATTCAAATTATCAAAAAGCTAGTGAAGCATCATGAAGCACTTGAAACTATCTACATCCTCCACTTTAAGGTTTGCAAGAGCATTTGCCATGAAAATATTTATACAATGGATTGCAAGAGGAGAAAGTTATTTGGGTTTAAGGTTTGTGTTCTTATATGTTTATTTGAGAAGAAAATCATTTATTTATCTAACCCTGTTTTTTGTTTTATTTTAGAAACAAATGCATACAAAAGCAATTGAAAATATCCTGCCCCCAACATTTTCTCTTCCCTCAAATTCATTGATTCAAAGATCTAGAATCAGATCTTCTGGGAAATTAATTTTTACTTCAATATTTTTTGTAAACAATATAATATTATGGGTAAACAATATAGTTTGTAAACAAATTAATTTATTAATGTTCGGTGTATACAACGTAACAAATAAAAAAACAATCTATCTTAACCATCGATTTTATTGATAAACCAAGAGGTATGATGCACTAGTTTTGAAAATAATAAAAATGCAGATACTAGGGTTCGAACCCGTGTGCAGATAACTTAACCCCTCAATTTTATAAGAACCGGGGGATTAAGTGGTAACTTTTTATGACACCCTTCATTACCCAACTTCTATAACAAAGTATAGATAAAGATTTTGTATACTAATTTTTTAATTATGTGTGCAGAATCTGAAGCCATGACAAACAAAAATTTGAACAAAGAAAACCCTGATCAAAGTAGAATTTGAACAAAGTAGAATCTGATCAAAGTAGAACATGAACAAAACAAACTCTGATCAAAGTAGACTCAAAACAAAGTAGACTCTAAATATGTAAAAAGCCGTAGAAAGCAGACTCTGGAATCAACTTTGAACTCTACACATTTAGCAGATTCTAAAACAAACTTGAAGTTTGAAGAAGTGTTTCTCTAATATTAAATCATATGGATAACAAGGAAAATGATGTGTAACAAACAATCCATATTCACTCTAATAACATAAGCCTCATTTTCACTAGACTTTGAGGTTTCATCTTCAAGGCTCTAAGTTTTGATAAAGCTTCAAATCATCTCAAAATATGAAGCCAATGATTGAAGACAATAATGATTGAAAGAATATTTCTGAAGATAGTACATTCAAGCAGAAAAATCAAATATTCCTTAAACAGGACAAATATGTTACAACTCATAAAAACTGTAATACCAACGGATCTCCATGTTTTGCGGCTCAACCTCACGCTACTACTACATTTGTGAGGTTGATGAAGTTTCCATTTTCACCCTCCAACAATACTATTCATCATATTCCAATTCCATCCTCCAACGATAATATTGATCTACTATTTAAAGAGGATAAGGAACTTTGAAGTCAGTGGAACTTTTGTGGAAATATAATGTAGCAAAGAGAAATGAAAAAACAGAGAAAAATAAGAGAAACCCACAACACTCATTAAAGTTAGAGCTTTTCATTGTATATTTTATTAAGTGTAATGTATGAAATTCAAATTTTGTATCTCATTGCTACAAATAATAAATTTCTTGAAAAAGCTTTAACCTTAGCAAAATGAAATGAGGTATAAAGTAAAGGTGCACCTTGTTTTATTTTTTAAATAAAAAAACCTCATATTCTCTAGATTTTTAATAAAACTGAGGGAAAAAAACAATTTACGACATGCTTCGAATTCCAGTAGTTTATGTTTTTATTGTTTTATAAGTGTAAACTAAATGATCTATCCCTATAACACCCCGTACATATATGTCTAGAATAATATGCAGGATCTTAATTATGGTACAAAGAAACAAACAATTAGCTGAAAAAGACAAGAAATTTAATTAATATACAACACAATTCTAAAACCGAACGTATACAATATGCTTGTCTTTAATATTACACAATTGAATGATAACTTCTACAAGGTCTTCCTTCCTTCTGCTTGTCTGTAGTCTTCAAAACCGACCATCTAGCAATTCTACCTTTATGACATGTTCCTGAAAGAAAATAAGAGGATTGGGGTGAGATCACTAAATCTTAGTAAGTTCTCCTATCTTATGGGTTCACTTGGTTCTACAGGGTACATGTATCGAAATAGATTCACCACGAATCCGGGTTTTCTCTCATGGCTTGGTACAAGTACACAACCACGGTACACCATCGTTAGAAGTCACATAACTTCCCAATAAAGCAATAACAAACATATAATAAAATACAAACAAGTAAGCATACCCTTACCCACGTACGAGGAATCCAAGAGTAAGTTACTTGCCTCTACCCCGGTTACGCTTTCACACCCTCGGTGAGTAGCACAGGTGCATTACATCGAAAGACTTACCCCAGTCATAGCATAATGATCTGGATCATTCCTAAGTTGAATTCTATCCATTATAATTCCAAGAAAGACATTGCCGATAAGGTATCGCAACTTCTGCATCATCCAAACACATATGATTAACTATCGGTGCAAAAACGCCATTTCGACAACACGAGCCCACCATACAAACAACCTAATGATCTTGCCTATAGGCCCCATTAGATGTGAGTTTAGTCATGTTATGATATTGCCTAAGTGGAATCATAACCCCACCATACCAAGCATGCGATGTTATTAACTGCTGGTGGAATGTCGCACAAGGACACAAACAAGCGCATCAAAATGGTACCTTAGGTGCTATGACACACCAAGCACATAGGATTGGCCTAAACTGGACGCCATGGCCAGGTTTTCCCTGTCAATACTCTATACGATATAAGTCATGAGAGATTTACGTCCTAGCATTCGAGCCTACTCCGATTCAAGCATACACATACGGAGCACACAGGATTGGCCTAAACTGGATGTTATGTCAAGGTTTTCCCTGTCAGTAATCTATTTCAAGCTCATACGAGCACAATCAAATCACACAGTAAAATACATCTGAATCGTCCGCCCCGAAACAAGCGAGAAAAACTCAATGTTCATATAACATCGCATATCAAATAATAATACATTTTATCACTAGCATACATTATCATTCATCTTTATAGAATAAGTGATTAAGCATTTACAACTTAGCATCTTTCATAATGCATTTCCCAATAATTACATATCACAATCAATGGTATAATTCGTATCACAATCTAATTAAGGATCACACAAGTAATACGCATCACACAACATGTTATCCAACCATCAATTAGGCCAAAGAGGCGTACGGTACGCGCTATAGTACAAGACTGCACTCAAGGGGGTGAAATAATAGAGTTCTTTCCAGGAGGGCGTGCTAAGCGGAGCCTCCCGCATTAAGCGCGCTTTTCAAAATATTTAATTTTTCAAGCTTCAGTAAGGCACGCTAAGCAGGATAGTCGCACTAAGCGCGGTCCATAATTTCTCAAAATTGGTCTGTGCGAAACAGAAAAAAAATCAGAACTTCAACAATTCTGTCACGGGACCTCCAAACCCTAATTCTACCCTCCTGTTCAAGTTCCCATAGTATACAAACATGAAATTCATATTAGGAACATGTTATTCATCAATAAATTCAACATGCATTAGTAGGAATTGGACTAACTATATCACATAACCCACAATCCCAACATAAACCATAACGTGAAATTGCTTAATTCTACCCCATTTTCTAGCTAATGGAACTCACCTTGGATCACTAAATCTTGAGATGACATCCAAGAAGCAGTTGAAATCTTCTCTTCCCTAAAACTCCATATCCATCAACAAGAAATCTGTAACCCCTTCAATACCCATTTCAGCAAGTATGCCCCAACTTGAAACTCAATTTCCTCCTTCAATACATAAGTTATGTGTAGCGGTAGAAATGTTGAGACTAAGCCATTGGATTGACTTAACTCGCACAGATCAAAAACAAAAATCGCCACTGTGCTTTATTGTTTCCAAAGGAATGGGAAAAGAGCAAACAACCCAAAAGAGGGGGAAAGATTCAAGGTAAGGGGGTTGGTTATGAAAAGGGAAGGTATTAGCACCCTAAACATCTACGGTATTCCGCAGGAACCTCTTTGTAAAATCTGTATATTTTGGCTATAAAATGATGTTTAAAAATAAATGGTGGAGATGAGAAAAGAAATATTTTTTTATGATTTTTTCACCCGCCGTGGTTGTGAACCTTTAGTGCCTATGGACCACCTTCTATGCAATAGGGGATCAGGGTACACGTAGTTCCTCTTTAAAAATTTTAAAACACAAGTGTATTGGTTAATTTAATGAGATGAGACATCATCGTCATTGTCCATGTGGAAACACATACTTACTACCCACAATTGTGAGAAAGGAGAATTTGCATAATCTTAAAGTGGAGGATATGGTTTGGATTTTAAAATCAACAATGCCTCACTCAACACCCAAGTGAAAAATATCTCACTTCACTATATATTGTAGAAGTATGGTTGTTTGTATCACTACAAGGATTAACAAGAGTCCAATCTTTGGAGAAATTTTTAAAGTAAAAGCCAAAGTGACATAATGGTTTGAATGAGGTTGATTGACTTTTATTCTTCTCACAAAAAATTTCAAGGTATTATTAAGTTTATTGAAGTATATTTATGAAAATATTTTGAAAATGCATAGACCTAACTCGATGTTTATTATGAAAGTAGTTAAAGTTTAGAAACAAGAAGGGTTTTCAAAAGGAGGGAGAAGATTTTTGAAATTAATGATGATGGGAGGAGATGAAATGACTATCCTAAAGCATAAGGTAAAAGCTAGGGAAAAGCACCATCTTACCAACAAGAAGCCAATACTTGACATTATGAGTCAAGATAGAATTCCCATTCTTTGGATTGAAACCAACCAAGAAAAGATACTAGACCTCTTGAGAAAATAAAGCTTTAATTGCACTAAGTCTTCATAAGAATTAGGCATAGTAACGGCTGTATACAGATGAATTCCAAGATTACAGACAAAGTATGTAATCACAATAACCTGCACATAAAATAAACAAACAATCTCAATGTCTTAAATTAAACCTCAAGAGCTCCGAAAAAATATAAATTAAAGTCACAAGGTCTCCATCATATGATCAAGGTCTCTAATCCTAAGTCCAAGAAGTCCAATACTCCATAATGCCAAGGATAGTAACCAAATAGTCTAAGTATCATTAATGTTTTTATGGTTCATGTTGATTATTAAGTATCTTAAAAAAGAAAAGAAAAGATTGAGTGAGAAAAATAAAAATGACATAAAGGTAAATTCTCAAGTGAGCAAATATGAAAATAGCATGAAATGTAAATGTTAAAGTAAATGATACATAAAGTAAAAGCATAAAAAAGAAAGCATAAAATAAAGTCAATTGTTAGAAATTAGTGGTTAGTTAGATGACCATCTTAAAACTTGAATTTGGTACTCATTAGAGGATTGGTAGAACCAAAGCCTCTCAAAAACAAGTTGCATTTTCTCTTTGTCAAGTATATCATCCATTTGAGAATCCTCAAGGCAACATTTAATGATCAATGATGTTTAAGTGATCCGCGTTGACCAAAATTGATAAAAATCCTTTGGAGGATTGGTAGAACCAAATCCTCTTAACAATGAATCTCAAGGTTATTGAATCAAATGGATCAAATTAACATACTTGGGCTTGCAAACATAGGTTTAGGCCACAAATGATCATTTTCTCAAATCGGGACAAAATTTAACGCTATGTTAAGCAATCGTAAGTGGACTTATGTAGAAGTCACACCTATTTTGAGGCTGGTCAATAGCAATATATGTACTTCATGTTTGGATAAATGATATAGAGATCATCACCCCATAACATGTAATACAATAAGAAAGTGGAATAAGATGAAGAGGGAAGGGACTAGAGTTTCAAATATCATCAACATCATTCACCCATTTTAATGGATTTGGTTTATTAACCTATCAACACCCAAGGCTCAATGAGGTTGAAGAATTTGTCTTCAAAATATGCCTCAAGTCAGTACCACATGCTATTTCAAGAATTGAACGAGAATCATGTACAAAAGTTTTTAATTTACAAACATTGATCAAAGGTAAAACCCTAAATGCAAACCTAAGTCAAAAATTAATTTTAAAATATTAAAATGACTTGTAAAATTATGAAATTAAAACCCTAACTCCCTAAAGTCCTACAAAAGTCAGAAATAAAATTTAGAATTCCTGGATTGAGGTGGAAATTTGCTTTAGAAATGCAATTTTTAAAACTAGCAAGTATAAGCCTTAAACTAGATGGTTTTGGGAAATAATTTGTGAAAATTATGAAATCACATTGTAAAATTCCAGAAAAATGTTTTTTATGGCCTCAACAAGATCAAGCACTCTAAACAACTCTATCTCTGATTTTATAGGCATGGGAAGTTAGAACTTTTAATCAATTATTGTGAATGATCAAGCAAAAACCCTAAAAAAGGAAATTAATTTCAAAATTAATCATTTATATCCAAAGATCAAATAAATTTGATGCAAAATAAACTAAATGTCAATAAAACTCTAAGGATCAGAAAGCATATTTTTCTTGAATTTTATCTCAAAAGAAAAAAAAAAGGAATGAAAATCATTTGCACAATTCAACAAAAATAATACAAATAAAAGATGATATGTCCAAATGATTTAAATTTGTAATCCAAAAGTTTTATAAAATAGGACAAAAATATTTTCAAGTAATAAACTCGGAGAGGGGTCCAAAAATATTGTTTTTATGGATTTTTTGATTTAGTTGAAATAAGAAAATAAAATTCAAGATTTTAAGGAATAATAAAACCCTAATTATTTACATGAATTTATTTAATCAAGTGAAATGATAAAAAAATGAAATAAAAATAAAAATATGAAAATATATTGAAAAAGGAGTTTAAAATATTTTTATCATAATTTTTGAAGTGAAGAAAATATTAACAAAAAATATGAGAAGAAAATTAAAAAAAAAATTCAAAGGCTATTACACCCTTTGTTTAAAAAATGCGTTGTAAAAGCAAAAAAATGTATCCATTTTCAATCAGGGAGGGACACGTAATCATCCCTACAAGCAGCCATAATCAAAACACGCGCAAGACAGTTTTCAGCAAGGCATATCCCAGCTTCAATTTATCTCTTATTACTCAACCATTTGAGATGATTCAAAAAGAAAACATGATCACCAAACTTCTAAGAACATCACACATCTTTTAGATTTCAAAAACAAGGCATGATCAAAGAGAAATTGGAGCTCAAAGTCACTGAAAACGAACTTGAGCATGATTTGCAGAAAACTTCAAAATATCAATGGAGCTCGAATCAAACCAATTAAATACATCAGACCTATTGTCTGGCCAGTTGATAACATGTATGCAGGATTTCAAGCATTGATTTACACTATCTATCAAACAAGGAATCCGAAACTGAATTTTACCTCTTCAAGTGAAAAATAAATCCACTTTTGTCTTAATCTAATGATGAGAAATCCAGAGGATCTTTCTTCTTTTGCTCCAATTATGAGGAAATGAGAGACATATGAGATTTGGAACAAGAATGGAGGAAGCTTCGAAGAGAAGAAAATTTTAACAATGGAGGTTAAGCTTTCTTCGAGAGAGAGAGAGAAAGAAATGTGTGTTGCTGACTTTGTGAGGAAGAGTGATAACGAGAAATCGTATCGTATAATTGCTATGTTTTTAGTCCGTTTTCATACTTCATTAATCCATTTAACTCTCGATTGTTCCGAGTTTTTATGTCTTTTTACAGGTACAACATGTCTCAAGTCAATTTAGTGGAAAAAGATCATCTGAAGAAAGTTAACATGAAAACCAGAAGAAAAGGAACAATTCTGCAAAGTTCTGCATTTTTTGATGTTGTGACGGTCATCACACATCACTTACGAACGTAACACGCTGCTAAGCGTCTTACGCCCGTCATCTAAGTGTTACGACCATAACACGCTTATTACATGAAGAATGCCCGTAACACACTTGTTACGACCGTAACACGCTTAATTCAACTTTATGAAGAACGTGGAGACGTGGGCAACGAAAAGAAAGGAGTCTTCACATACTTCTACAATCTCTCAACCTCACCCACACCCAGTCTTCCTTGTTTTTCTCCACAACTGAAGTGCAAAGCCCACGTTCTTGTTTTTTGTAACTGTCAATTTGTCCTCTATAAATACGAGAGATTTCGATGAAGAACGAGGGAGAGTTTTATTTTGACACAGAGTTTTTATTTTCACAAATTTCTTGCGGAAGCTCTGCCGAATTTATGAACCATTTCCCAGTTTGCATTTTTCCTGCTGTTCTTGTTTTTATTTCCCTTTTACCATTTAATAGCCATTTCTAACATTAGGAAATTGCTATCTTAGGTAGAATTTGTTTTTAGCCTCAGACTTCGTTTCGAGTTTCGATTCCGAAGGTTCCAATCTTGCCGACTTGTGGAAGAGGGAGCTTGAAGAATAGTATTATTATTCAGGTTTTAATCGCATTTAATTTAATTTTAAGTACAATTTGTTTATGTTCAATTACTGTTATTTATTTATCATGAATGTTTCACTGCTTTCCAATTATTTTTACTGTCTGTCTGTTTCAAGTACCATGGCTAGCTAAATTTCTAGAGTTGGGATATGATAATAGTAACTGAATGGATTAAATTGTTTCTAAGCTAAAATCCAAATTAACTTAATTTCTGGCTGTGACTTTTTATAATTAAAATCAATCTTTTTGTTACGAGAGTAAGAAAAGTAGAATAGGTTAGGATCAAAACCACGAGAGTGTGAGGTTTTAACCGGATAGCTAAAGTTAGGCATTTGATTTAAATACAGCGAGAGCGCTTTAAAACGAATTAGACTTTATTAAGTTTTCAAAGAGTATTTTCTAAACACTTATGGGCTAGCGAGAGCGGGCATAGGGCTTTAGGGGTATAATCCGAGATAAGACCACGAGAGTGTGAGTTGAGGGTTTTTAAACTGATAATTTCTACAGAACCATTTAAGTTAAACATCTTTATATGCTTAGGTTCGATTAATTCCGCTTAGGTTCACTATATTACATACCGACCGCTTTATTATTATTATTTCCTTAGTTTGATTTAGTTTTCCTCTACTTTAACTTCTAAAAACCAAACGTGACAACATCCGCCTTAGCTAAACTAGCTAACCTTTATAGCACTAGAGTGATTACAAAGTCCCTGTGGGTTCGACATCTTTTTATTACTACCGCGATAGGCTGTGCACTTGCAGTTAAGATACCCTTAGACATATTAGGTCGATCGCACATCAAGTTTTTGGCGCCGTTGCCGCGGACTTTGATTTAGTCACTAGTGCACTCATAAAGTAGCACTGTATAGACTAAGGCAACTATTTATTTTTCCCTCTATTGTATGCCAAATAATCGCTCCCGAAGAGAGCCTTTGCATCTACAAATCAACGATATAGAGCATTATCTCAGAGTAAGACGCCGAATTCAAGAATACCGTGATCTCAACAATCTTCCTCTGAATAAGCTTCCTGATATCTCAATCCCTGAATTAATTGAAGAATCGAAGATGGCTGACACACCAACTCCACCTCTCCCTCTTAAGGATTACGCAGTTCCTTCTCAAGCGGAACCTTACAACAACATTGTCGCTCCTGCTATCGCTCGAAACGATTTCAATATGAAACCTTCGCTTCTATCCACCGTTCGGAAGAACCAATTTGCTGGATCTCCCACTGACGACCCAAACCTGCATCCGTCACTATTTGTGTAGTACGCAGACACTGTAAAAGCAAATGGTGTAAGCCCCGAGGCGATACGATTGCGCCTATTTCCTTTTTATTTTAGAGACAGAGCTCGAGCATGGCTCCAATCTCTTCCTTCAAACTCAATCACCACATGGGATGAGTTGAAGAAGGTCTTTTTGGCTAGATATTTCCCACCAAGCAAAACTGATATTCTCAGAGCCAACATCAATGGTTTCAGACAAAAAGATAACGAATCACTTTTCAAAGCGTGGGAACGCTATAAGGACATGATCAGACTTTGTCCTCATCATGGTTTAGAAGAATGGCTGATCATTCATACATTCTATAACGGTCTCTTGTACAACAAAAGATTGACTATAGACGCCGCTGCTGGTGGCGCATTGATAGATAAACCGTATACCGAATCAAATCAACTTATCGAAAGCATGGCTCAGAACCATTATCAATGGGTAAGCGAAAGAGATAATATGGAAAAAACTTAAACAAAAGGTGGCATGGTTGAAGTGAATAGTCTGGATCAAGTAAACGCTAAAGTGGAAGCCCTTACCCAAAAGCTAGAAAATCTTACCACCGTTCCCGCAGCTCCCGTAGTTGCAGAAGCTTAAACTTGCGATCTATGTGGTCTTCAATCACATCCTGCTCCAGAATGCCCACTTCTAACAGGAGTTCCAGCTGAACAAGCGAATTATGTACAGGGAAACCCTTATAGTAATACCTATAACCCTGGTTGGAAGAATCATCTGAATTTTTCGTATAAAAGCAACAATGCATTGTACGCACCTGGACAAGCTCCTGCCACGCCACCTGGCTATCCAAAAGCTATCCCAAATCACCCTAATAATGGACCTAATACATCCAATGTCCCTAGGAAATCTAATCTTGAAACCATGATAGAAAACTTCATTGCTTCTCAATCTCAGACTAATAAAGATGTTCTAAATCAGAATTTACATACTAATGAGCAGATTAAACAATTATATAGTAAAGTTGACGCTTTAGCTACCCATAATAAGATGCTTGAAACTCAAATTTCACAGGTAGCTCAACAATAAGCACCTACTGCTTCCCCGGCTGGAATTTTCCCTGGTCAACCACAACCTAACCCAAAAGGGCATGCTAACGCTGTGATACTGAGAAGTGGAAAAGAACTTGATGGACCTGTTGCTCCAAGACTCGAAAATCCAGCCATGTACCAAAAGTAGAACAAGCCAACTGAAAATGAGAATGAACCAAAGGAAAAGGAAAACGAAAACCAAGAGGAAGTGGAGAAAGAGAAGCCTTATGTGCCTCCACCACCCTATAAACTGCCGATTCCGTACCCTCAGAGACTTACCAATTCCAAAACAATGGGCCAATTCAATAAATTCGTTGAACTTTTGAAACAAATAAATATCACAATACCGTTTACAGAAGCTATCACTCAGATGCCCTCGTATGCTAAATTTCTCAAGGAAATCCTATCTAACAAGAAAAAGATAGAAGACAACGGAACAGTTACACTTACTGCTGAGTGTAGAACTATTATTCAAAATGATATGCCCCATAAGTTAAAAGATCCAGGTAGTTTCTCTATACCTTGTAACATTTGAAAGTTTGTCATAGACAAAGCTCTATGCGACTTGGGAGAAAGTATCAGTTTCATGCCCCTATATATTTGCAAAAAGCTGGAGATGGGAGAACTTAGACCCACAAAAATGTTTGTTCAATTAGCTGACCGATCAGTTAAATACCCTATCGGTATACTGGAAAACGTTCCAGTTAGAATAGGTCAATTCTATATCCCGACCGATTTCATAATCATGGACATTACCGAGGACTCAGTTACTCCTATCATATTAGGAAGACCCTTCCTAGCCATAGTTGGAGCTATAATTGACATAAAGAAGGGCAGACTAACATTCGAAGTTGGAGAGGAAAAAGTGGAATTCATCCTCACTCAATTATTACAAGCACCAGCCATGAATGACACATGTTATCTAATCGATGTTATAGACGAGTGCGTAAGATAGATGGAAGCAGAACAGACCACATACTCTGAAATAATGAAAATCCAAACCCCTCTGATATTCGAAGACGACAATTGGTGTGAACCATATCAACATGATAGTCTAAGCGAAAGCCTAGCACTTACACCTGATCATATGCCATGTCCAAAGAAACCGGGTTTAGAATTAAAAACCTTACCGAGGAACCTAAGATACGAATTCCTAGATACCGAATGTACGTGACCAGTAATAGTCAATTCTAGTTTAGGAACGCTCGAAACTAAGAAACTTTTAGACGTCCTAAGGAAGTACCCGACTGCATTAGGTTATAACATATCTGATTTGAAAGGAATATGTCCTTCAATTTGTATGCATCGTATTATGCTAGAAGAAGATTTCAAAACCTCTAGAGAACCTCAAAGAAGGATTAACCCAATCCTTAGCACTGTAGTCAGAGATGAAATTAAGAAGCTATTGGAAGTAGGAATCATATATCCAATCTCCGACAGTAAATGGGTTAGCCCAGTACACATCATACCGAAGAAAGGAGGTATCACTGTTGTGAAGAACACAAAAGGAGAACCGATAACACAAAGAGTATGCATTGATTATAGAAAACTAAACAAAGCTACTCGAAAAGACCATTTTCCTCTACCCTTCATAGATCAAATGTTAGAGCGATTAGCCAAACATTCCTACTTCTTCTATCTAGATGGTTATTCCGGATTTTTCCAAATTCCTATTCACCCTAATGATCAAGAGAAGACTACATTCACGTGTCCCTATGGAACATTCGCTTACAAACGAATTCCCTTCGGATTGTGCAATGCCCCAACAACCTTTCAACGATGTATGATGTTAATCTTTGCAGATTTCATCGATAACATCATGGAAGTGTTCATGGATGACTTCTCTGTGTGCGGGCAAAGTTTTGAAGGATGCCTATCAAACCTAGAAAAGGTTTTAGAAAGATGTGTGAAAGTAAACTTCGTGCTTAACTGGGAAAAATGCCATTTCATGGTCAGAGAAGGAATCGTACTAGGACATGTTATATCTAATAAGGGAATTGAAGTTGATAAAGCTAAGATAGAAGTCATAAAAGAACTTCAACCACCTAAGACCGTTCGAGAAATACAAAGTTTTTTAGGACACGCCGGTTTCTACCGACGATTTATAAAGATTTCTCGAAGATCACTAAACCACTTACCGGTCTATTAATGAAAGACGCTGAGTTCATATTCGATGAAGATTGTCTTAAAGCGTTTGAAACTCTAAAATCATCCTTTATCACCGCACCAATCATGCAACCACCTGATTGGAGATTACCTTTTGAAATCATGTGTGATGCGAGTGACTATGCCGTAGGCGCAGTTCTTGGACAAAGGAAGGATAAGAAACTTCACGCAATCTACTATGCCAGTAGAACGCTAGACTCAGCTCAAATGAACTACACCACAACTGAGAAAGATATGTTAGAAGTTGTCTTTGCGCTTGACAAATTCCGTTCTTACCTAGTAGGAGCGAATATAATCATTTACATAGACCAAGCTGCTATTAGATATCTACTAACCAAGAAGGATGCAAAACCAATACTCCTGAGATGGATCCTACTTTCGCAAGAGTTTGATCTAGAGATTAAGGATAAGAAAGGAACCGAAAACATCGTAGCAGACCACTTGTCAAGATTAGAAGGTATAAAACCCGAAAAAGTACTGATTAACGACGATTTTCCGTGTGAACAGCTGATAGCGCAAATAAGAAGCGATCTAGCTCAACTTGATCTAAACAAACCAAAAGCCAAGGAAGCCGTGGAAGCGATCCATACAACCATGGGACTGCCATGGTATGCTGACATAGTCAACTACTTAGTTGCAGGCGCGCTCCCACCGGAATTAACTTATCAACAGAAAAAGAAATTCTTCCATGATCTCAAGTATTATTATTGGGATGGACCTTTATTATTTAAAAGAGGACCGAACGGAATTTTCCACCAATGCATACCTGAAAAAGAAATAGAAGATGTTATTTCTCACTGTCATTCATCTCCCTCTGGAAGACATGCAAGCACTTCTAAAACCTATGCAAAGATCCTACAAGTCGGCCTATTCTGGCCTAATCTATGGAAGGATTTCCACATCGCTGTTAAAAACTGTGATCGGTGTCAACGCACCGGTAATATTTCAAGACGCGATGAAACGACTCAAAGAGGAATACTAGAAGTAGAAGTCTTTGATGTTTGGGGAATCGATTTCATGGGACCTTTCCCATCTTCTTTCGGAAACAAGTATATACTCGTAGTTATCGATTATGTTTCAAAATGGATTGAGGCTATAACCTCTCCTATAAATGACACACGAGTAGTAATTAAGCTCTTTAAAAACATAATCTTTCCAAGATTTGGAGTGCCTAGACTTATCATTAGTGACGGTGGCTCTCATTTCATTTTGAAGATATTCGACAAATTATTATCTAAGTATGGAGTCAAACACCGCGTAGCAACATCATATCATCCACAAACCAGTGGACAGGTCGAAGTCTCGAACAGAGAAATTAAACAAATCCTAGAGAAAACTGTCGCCATATCTAGGAAAGATTGGTCATCTAAGCTTAACGAGGCTTTATGGGCTTATAGGACAGCCTACAAGACTCCTATAGGAACTACACCCTTCAAGCTTGTGTACGGAAAGTCGTGTCATCTCCTGGTGGAATTAGAGCACAAGGCATATTGGGCAATCAAAACGCTCAATATAAACTACACTACTGCTGGAGAGAAGCGAATCCTTGACTTAAATGAACTGGAAGAATTGAGATTAGACGCTTATGAGAACTCTAAGATATACAAGGAAAGAACCAAAAGATGGCACGATAAGCGCTTATCCCGGAAAGAATTCAGTGTGGAAGACATTGTGCTACTATTTAACTCTAGACTTAGGCTCTTTCCTGGAAAACTGAAATCCAGATGGTCTGGTCCTTTTGAAGTTACAAAAGTATTCCCTAGCAGAGCAATAGAAATTAAGGATAGGAATAGTGACCCGTTCACAGTGAACGGACAGCGGTTAAAACAATATCATCACATTGAGAATAGAGACTATGCGAATAGTGTAAAACTTTTAGAATTACCCACTATTTCCCCTGAATGATCTACTGCTAAGCACTTTGTCAGGTTTATGACGTTAAAAACAGCGCTTAGTGGGAGGGAACCCACCTATTTATTTTTGTTATTGTTTCCGTTTGTTTCTATTTATTACTTTTGATTTTCTTTTTCGTTTATGCATTTATTTCTTTTAAAGCCTTATTTTCATTATTTTCTTTTCCATTTTTCAAAAATCTTTATAAAACTGCTCCTGATTTTAAAACAACTTTACTTGCTACAGGATTTCTGAAAAGTTATTTTTCCTATCTTACCTTCTCCCCTGATTTGTTTCCCCATTTAACATTTACTATGGAACCACAACCACAGAACTTTATGGAAACCACTTTTAGAGGAAGGAACCAAATGAGGAGATTTGAGGAATTGTCACAAAGGAACATCGATATGACTCTGTATTATGATGAACCAACCATGGACACCTTAGGTATTAAGGATAGTGTCCTTTATCTGTTTAACCAACTGGGATGGGAAAAAGTCCACATTAAGTCTAAGTTTGTCACATACCGCGAGCTTACCTTTGAATTTTTGAGCTCCCTAGTTCATATATCTGAGCATGGTTTCGGAGCCAGAAAAGGATTTATAGCTTTCAGACTATTCGGTATTGAATTCGTTTATAACCATAAGGAATTAGCTGAACTACTAGGATTCCCTAGCGGACCGTTTACTTTTACTACCACCCAGGTTAAATTAATGGATTTCGAGCTAGATTACTTTTGGGGAACCTTAACCGGAAACTATCACCCTGAGTCGGATAGCATGGACAACAATGAAATACACAACCCCGCTATCCTCTATTTTCATAAGATTCTAGCCCATACTGTATTCGGAAAGAAACAGAACCGTACTACGGTGTCTATGGATGAGATGTTTTTACTGCACTGTATGACCCAAGGACGACCTGTTAATGTTGTGCCATTCATGATGCAAACCTTTTCTCGCATTGTTCAGGACCCTAATGAACCGATCATCGTAGGAGGCCTAGTCACCATGATTTCCAATGCCCTCGGACTTAGATACCAATTGCATAAGTGTACTCACTTTGGTTCGATTCGCCCTATGAATATTGATTTCTGTTTCGACCTACACGTAATAGGAAATCTAGGTCCTGCACCTTTTGAATACCTGATAAGGAATGAAGTTGTCACTTTATTTACCCTTCCAAACCATGCTAAAGTGAGTGTCCACAATCGCGATAATTGGCTTTATGAGCTAAACCCTCCTGACCATCCTTCAACACCTAAAACACCATAATCTTACCAAGTTACTGATGATAAGATGTTTGATGAGAGTGATCCTGAGACCCCTCCTGGTTACTATGACATTAACAACATTGCAGAGGATACTGAATCCCCTGAAATAACCAAAGGAGAATACACTGAGAATTTGAACAAAATCTTAACCACACTGGATGTTTATCAAACTGACATTAATGGAATCAAGGACGAATTGAAGAGCATGCGTCTGGACATAATAGGCTTGACTGACATAAATCTGGAGCAATTTTATCACATGAATTCAGCTTTAGAAGATTTAAAAACGAGACTTGGATGAAGTAGCAGTGATCAACATTTATTTTTACTTTTCTTTCTATTTTTTTGTTTCTAGGTAGTTTCCCTTTCTGCAAATTTAAGATTTCATTTTAATTCTGCACAAGTTTACTTTCTGCAACTTTTAAAATTTCTGTTAAAGAACAAATATTCATTTCAACGCAAATTTCTGTTTGTTTTTATTTACAAGTTTCATTAAATTTAGTGCATGCTACAGCAAAATTCAATTCACTGCATGTTTATTATCAGTAACCTATTATACTGATACTGGCATTTTGCAAATTTTGTTCTGATTGATTGGTTGTATGATAATTGGGATGTGTACTCAAATTGACTGATATTGTGTTTAATATATATATATATATATATATATATATATATATATATATATATATATATATATATATATATATATATATATATATATATATATATATATATATATATATATATATATATATATATATATATATATATATATATATATATATATATATATATATATATATATATATATATATATATATATTGTTGAATTACTGTGTTGGAATATAAATTGTGTTGGAATTAATCTACTTCATTTATGAAATAAGTGTTGTCCGGTTTGGAATTGCAAATATTGTAGCTGTAACGGTCGTAGTACACCTATGACGATTGTAACACGCGTTTCACCGTGTTACGCCCCTCAGCCTCCTGTGATGATTGTAACACGCGTCTGAAACACGTCTTCTGTTATTCCAGAAGCATTTTCTCCTTCCCACTTCTCCCTTCTTTTTTTCCCAAAACTGTCCACCACCCATTCACATTCCAACTTCCCACATTTCTTCCTACACTATATATTCAACCCATTTCTTCATATTTTCCATATCTCTCAAATCCAACCCCTTTCACGTTTCAATCCCCTTGCATGCAATGGCCAACAACCAACAGCAAATCCCTAACATCATTCTCAGAGAAGGAGACCAAGGAGAAACCCAGAGAACAAAGTTCCAAAAATTCCAATGCCGTGGTCTCCAACTAACTCGGTATGTCGACCTTGATTGTCTGAGAGATTTGGGACTGCTTGAGAGCGTCCAACAACTTCTGCAAAATGTCAATTTGTGGAATCTGTACAGCCAACCATAACCTATCTATAAAACTCTCACTTTGGAGTTTCTGAGTTCATTTTCTTACATCACCCCTATTGGAGCCACCAACCAACTCTCTGGCGTGACCAAATTCCGCATGTTCAGCATTGGGTATTAGCTAACACAACCTGATATTGCGCGGCTGCTCGGTTTCAGTTCCGATGAAGGTGTCCACCTCCGTGTTCCGGATAATTTCAGTAAGGAAGCATTCAACTTATGGCACAACATGACAAACATTCGTGCAAGCTCTTATGACAACCTCAACGCCACCCATATCCATAATCCATCCATCAGATATTTTCACCGCATCCTTTGCAACACCATCTTCGCCAGAGATAGCAACCACAAGCTCAACTCAAAGGATCTTTTCTTCCTGCACTTTGCATTTACCGGCCAGAAGATCAATGCCGCTCCATTTCTATTGGCCCATATTCACTCCATCTGCACTAGAGGCGGAAAACCCTTCTATTTCAGAGGGATTGTCACTTCTCTTGCTTTAGCTTTGAATCATGGTGCCGCTCTCACTGATATGCCTTCTATGGCACCGGCATTGCTTACTCTTGACCACTGCAAGTCTGCCCACCTCATCCATGAGAGGGGAGATGGCAAATTCCACCCTGTGATCCGAAACATCAGTTATAATAACATTATTTTGCCTTGCAGGGACCGAATTGATCCTCAAAAATAGAGCTAATTGGCTATTCGATCCTGCAGCTCCCGAGGGCCATGTTCCTATTCATGAAGAACAACCTGATGCCCCTGCGGACGAGATACAAGAAGAGTTGGACCGAGCTTCCCCCGTTCATGACATTCTGAAAACTTCATCCGCACCACCTCCTATCACTCTTGAAGAAATTCTGCAAGCCATCCACCAGAAGAATCAAATGGGTGCAGCACTTGCAAGAAAACAACAGGAGCAGTATGACAGTTTATGTGCATAGAACGCTCAGATTTTGAGTGGCTAGCGGAGCATGAACGAGAAGTTAGACGAGGCCTTGTCTGAACTAAATTCTTTAAGGATGGACGTCAGCACTCTTGGCTCCCATGACACTGATTCCGAAGCCACGCCTACCAGGAGATCACGCACCAGGAGCAGAGGACATGGACATCAGTAGTCTTTATTCTTAATTAGTTTGCTTTTGCTGTTTCTTTTTGTATTTGTATTTCCCCGCTATTATACCACAACATTGAGGACAATGTCTGATATAGTGTGGGAGAGGTACCTTTCCCTTTCCACATTTTCCATTAAACAAGTATTTTTTACGATATTTCTCAGTTACAATTCTTCCCCGCTTTATATAGCCATACCAAAATTTTTTTTTGCTTTATCTTCGCATAGCCCGACATACCTACCTTAACAAAATCCTACTTACGCAATCCATTTCAATAACCATTATACCTATATCTTGAGTTTTAGTTCTAAAGTAACCCCTAGTAGTTTATACTAGTAGTCAGCACCGTCTAGACACAAACCATGTGGGGAGCCGATGAATATAAGTGTTTGATGCCTAATCAATGAAATATCCTTCTTATCTCGCTGCTAAAAAGGAAAATTTGCACCAAAGTACAAGGTCGCATATAAGAGATGAGCAAATAGTGAAGGAGTCCATTGTTGGTTGGTTCAAAGGTACCTGGTTCTGAACTTGGTAGGGCATGCTACGGCTCGATCCCCCACAACCTCCAATTTGGATAATATGTGTAGGGTTGGCACATTCGTGTACCAGACCCCGTGCTAAAAAGGATCAAAGTCACTAACTGGTTACTCCACTATGTGCGTGCTAAGACAAAGGGCTTAATGTGATTGCGCTAGAACAAACCGGGTGAAATAGGTACAAGAGACTCTGGGTAGAATTATAACATAATTATTAGACAGTTTGTTTAAAATGGAAGTCCACGACTTAGCTTGTTGCTTGTGTCATTAATGTATCGTTAGTGTTTTACTTAAGTATCGGCCGAACTAACGAGTGATTTCCCGTAATTGTTTTGAAAACCAAAGGTATGTTATGCATGTGCGTCTGATAAAACTTGTCCGATCTTTCTAATTGATTATTTGCTTGAGGACATGCAAAGGTTTAAGTATGGGGGAATTTGATAATGAGAAATCGTATCGTATAATTTCTACGTTTTTAGTTCGTTTTCATACTGCATTAATCCATTTAACTCCCGATTGTTCCGAGTTTTTATGTCTTTTCACAGGTACAACATGTCTCAAGTCAATTTAGTGGAAAAAGATCATATGAAGAAAGTTAACATGAAAACCAGAAGAAAGGGGACAATTCTGCAAAGTTCTGCAGTTTTTGATGATGTGACGGTCGTCACACATCACTTACGAACGTAACGCGCTGCTAAGCGTCTTACGCCCGTCACCTAGGTGTTACGACCATAACACGCTTATTACATGAAGAATGCCCGTAACACACTTGTTACGATTGTAACACACTTAATTCAACTTTATGAAGAATGTGGAGACGTGGGCAACGAAAAGAAAGGAGTCTTCAGATACTCCTACAATCTCTCAACCTCAGCAACACCCAGTCTTCCTGGTTTTTCTTCACAATTGAAGTGCAAAGCCCACGTTCTTGTTTTTTTAACTGTCAATTTATCCTCTATAAATACGAGTGATTTCGATGAAGAACGAGGGAGAGTTTTATTTTGACACAGAGTTTTTATTTTCACAAATTTCTTGCGGAAGCTCTGCCGAATTTACGAACCATTTCCCAGTTTGCATTTTTCCTGCTGTTCTTGTTTTTATTTCCCTTTTAGCATTTAATAGCCATTTCCAACATTAGGAAATTTCTATCTTAGTTAGAATTTGTTTTTAGCCTCAGACTTCGTTTCGAGTTTCAATTCTGAAGGTTCCAATCTTGCCGACTTGTGGAAGAGAGAGCTTGAGGAATAGTATTATTATTCAGGTTTTAATCGCATTTAATTTAATTTTAAGTACTATTTGTTTACGTTCAATTACTGTTATTTATTTATCATGAATGCTTCACTGCTTTCCAATTATATTTCCTGTCTATCTGTTTCAAGTACCACGGCTAGTTAAATTTCTAGAGACGGGATGTGATAATAGTAACTGAACGGATTAAATTGTTCCTAAGCTAAAATCCAAATTAACTTAATTTCTGGCTGTGAATTTTTATAATTAAAATCAATCTTTTTGTTACGAGAGTAAGTGTGATACGGTGGGAGAACTGACTTGGTGTTTTGCGTTTGTGTTCGCAAATGTTTCGGTTTAGCAAGACTCGCCACAGACTTTTTATTTTATCCAAAGGAAAGGTCAAAAAGCACAGGAAAGTCCTTTGAGATGTTTTCTTGGGTTCAGAGAGTAGATTATGAAAAGGGAAGGTGCAAGCACCCTTTTCATCCATGGTTATCCATGGACTCTTAGTTACTTGTTTAGATCACTTGCTTTTGCTTTTCAATTGTTTGAAATGGTGCTTTGTGTGTGGTTTTGAAAGATGTTTTGAAAAGAGGCCATTGTTGTTGCAACCTTTGTAATGATTCTTGTTTGAATGTATACAAAGGTGTTCTTGTCTTTTGAAAAGATTTCAATGTTTGAAAGTCTGTTTTGGAATAATGTTTTAAAATTGTGTTGTGAAATGTGTTTGAAAAATAGCAAGGATGTTTTACAAGCTTTTTGATCAAGTAACTAAGAGCTATCTACCCTATTTTTACTCAAAGATCTTTCCTAATGTTTTTAACCCTTTTGACAATGTTCTTTCACCATTGCATTTGGTGAACAACCTTGTGTTAGGATGTTAAACGGTACAAGTGCGGGTCATCGTATAGACCATGATAGCAATTGTGTCAAGTATATTTGGAAATTTTTAAGGGACTTGATCATTTTGTTTAGGCAACCAAGATAGCATCATCGAGGGACTATGATCTTTTTGTTTTGCTTTTGTTTTGCCAAAGCACCCAACATGCATACCATGGCCCATTTTTGAAGGCAACAAGTGGATTGTAACCCTAGGGGTGCAAGTGTGTATTGTGTTTCAATTTTCATGCATTTTTGTCTTTGATTAGGTCAAACTATTTGTTGATTTGGATTTTTGCATACAAACCTTAATTCTCTAATCATGCCATAATTGAAAGCGTAAAGTGCGAGAATTAAAATTCTAACCTATTACAACATGATTATAGGGATGGGGGTACAATTTTGAATGGGGGATATTTGACAAGAAATATAAACCCTAATTTACTATTACATCCAAATTGAATTCACAATGCATAAATATTTAAATGAATAATATTTAAATAAACCAAATAAATAAATATATCAAATAATATGAATTATGCAAAGAAAAGTTTTTGTTTGTTTATGTATGTAAAAGTATTTAATGTAAAAAATGAAGAAATAAATAAAAGATTTATTTTATTTGTTTAAGGGTAAAACCCTAATTTCTTTAAGAAAATAAACATATTATATTATTTATATATAATAAAATATATTAATATGTACAAAAATAAAATATACTTAAAAAAGGTATTTTTTAGTATGAATAATAACAAAAGTAAAAATGGAATATTTTATATTTTTATTCTAAAGTATTTAATAAAATAAAAGTATATATGTATATATATGTATATTAATCAAATTAAATATGTACAATATAAAATAAAATATGTACAAAAATAAAATATATTTAGGAAAATATTTTAGTATGAATAAAAATAAAGAACAAAAATAAAAGTATAAATTACACATTATTTCTAAGTTTTAATAAATAAGATAAAAGTGTTTTAAATGTTTTTATGTTAGAAAAATTAAAATAAAATGCCAAATAAATGTAAAAAAAAATATGAAAATGTTTTAAGCATTTCTTATATTTGGAAATAAATAAACAAAATCAAAAATGAAAACAAAAAATGCAAAAATATAATAATTCAAGAAATTGGGCCATGGGATGCAAAAATGAAAATGGGGGGTGTCAAGAGTGAGCCAGGCCAAAGCCAGCCCACCACTTCATCTTCTTCCTCCAGCATTTGAAAAATACGTGCGCGCCTGTACAAACTTGGGACATCCTGTATACATGATCATTGCAAAAACACACAACATCAAACTTGTAGAGAATTTCAAGACGATTCCAACCATATAAACAACTTGTTCTAACTCTCAAAGACCAGAGAGAATTTCTCTGGCCCCAAAATCTGACCTAGTTTTTTCAGCATGTTCATGGATGAAATTCTCCTAGCACACTTAATATAAATGAAAACTGAGCATATGTACAACTTCATGGCAATGAACACTACATTTTTTGTTCACAAACCTAAGGCTAAATGTTCCTAAATAGAGAGATAGAAAGTGGAGAAAAACATGTTTCAGTTGGATTCGTGTAGGGCAATTCAGTGCTTCTCAACAAGGTTTGAGATGTCTGGTAGCTTGCTTGAGCTTCACTTGACCTTCTCCAATAGCTAGCTTGCCTTGAATGTCCCTGAATCAGCCTATAGAACTCAACCTGCACAAGCTCAAAATGAAAATGGTGAACACTGTAAATGGAGTTACAGTTGGTATTTGAAGTTTGGGATAGCTTGAGTGAGTTGAATGGAAGGTGTTTGAAGCAACTTGGGGCAAAACGCGCGAGCTAAATGAGTTATGGAACTCAAGTTGCAGCACTTGCCCTGTTTTGCCAAAGGAATGTGATTTCTGGCTATGTGGTATTTTGAGGCTCAAAATCGTGTTTCTAGCTCGAAGGGGTGTGAGAAAGATGTTCAAACTCTTTGTGTAAGTTCACATTGGCTTGTTTTAAAGTTGTAAGGATTTGGACAAGTTTCTTGTTTTTTAAGCAAGAATATGGAAGTGAAGTTACAGGCTTGTACATGCCATATTATCATCTTGCATACAATCCTCTTGGCCCCTCTAATTTGTGGATTTGTTTTGCTGCCAGATATCTTGGACCAAGGCTCAAGGATTATGGTTTTGACATAAAGCAAACTTTTGCAAAAATGGAAATGTGCCTTTTACCATTTAGGGATTAAACTTGTGTATAATGCTCTAATAACCAAAACAATGTATTAGCCCAATGGATTTGCATTAAATTATGGAGTGTGAAGTGGTTTAGAGGCCTGCAAACTAGTGTAAGGCATGCTAACTTTAAAATGCAACTTGTATGAACATGAATTTGCCATGGATACAAAGTGAGTTTTTGCCAACTTCAAGCCTTCGATTCTCCCTAACCACAAATGTGTTTGAGGAGTTCTTAGACAATTTGGAAAGCTTGCAACATGCTCTATAATCCATATTGAAATTCAACTTTAGATTACAAGTGGAACTATGTGAAAAATGGCCAAGAAGATGGGTAAAAATCCTGCGTAAACTAGGGCAAAATTTCACTAAGTTAAAAGTTTTAGGGACCCTTGTTCCAAAAATCATAACTTGAGATCCAAGCTTCCTTTGAGAAAACTTTGTGAATCAAAGTTGTAGAATTTGTGGAGGACTACAACTTTCATGTTGGAGGTTTTGTTTGAATTCATTTTCATCATGGTGAAAATGTGGGGCAAAGTTAGGAAAAATTAAGAAAATTTCATAACTTAGAAAATTTCTAAGTTATAAAAATTTTCAACTTTAAACCGTAATTTGCAATTTTGGGTTTCTTGATGAACAAGTTTCATAATTTGAAACATCTTGATTAAAAATGACCCTTGGCAATTGATTTTGACCAAAAAGCCAAAGTTTGACTTTTCAGTGTACAATCAAATTTTGATCAGTTGACTGAAAAATTCATCTGTCAATCCCATGCATTTGAGATCTTTTGAACTTGTTGAATAAGTAAAGATGATGCCATTGAGACCTTGAGTCCATGGTTTAACCTAATTTTCCATTGGCTTGGTCAAAAAGTCAGAAATTGCCTTTGTACAGTCAAATCCCTAAAAATGACCATTTTGCCCTTTTGGTGATCTGATCAAATTTCTTGTGGAGTTGTGGTCCAAACTTGATCCAATGGTTCATATGAGTTCATAATGTTGATGTGGGTCAAAATTCACGAGGTTTGACTTTAAATTTGCCATAGTTGACTTTTTCCCCAATACAACTGATTTATAGGTCAATTGTCCAATTGACTGGGCAAAAATTTGATTCAAGGCTTGAAACTTGGTATGGGCCAACTTATGAGTCCAATATGAAGTATGAAAGTCAATTTGAGCATTGAAGGTCCAAAAATCCTTGTGAAAACCCGAACCCTAGTTTAGGTCATCAGTGCAAGGAGATGTCTTGAGCAGAGCAAACCCTAGCTTGATCTTAAGTCCAAAGAGACTTGTGATGAGAAATGTTGATAAAATGAGAGGGAAAATTTTGGGGTAAAACAGTTGCCCCTGTTCAATCTTCTTGAACCTGAAGAGTTAGATTGGCAAGTTTACCTTTTGTGACTTGAAGGTAAAAGAGGATTGGACACTAGAGTGCTCGTAAATTTGCACTCGTCAAGATGTAGCTGAGGGAATGGGCTTAAAGATGCCATTTGGAAATGGTAGAATCTTTCTAGAGATGGGCTTAGAGATGCCATCCAAAACTTGTTTGTTGAAAATCAGTAGAATGAACATCAGAATGGTATCCGTATTTGGAACGTATCTGAGTTGTATCTGGAGGCTGGGTTCGTATGAGCAAGGGAATGGCGTCTGTGTCTAGAGCGTATCTGAGTTGTAACTGTATTTGATTCTTGAGTGAATATCAGAATGACTGCCGTGTCTGGAGTATATCTGTATTTTGAATGGGTGACAGAGAAACATCTGTGTATGGAGCATCTATGTGCTGGGGATAAATTCCGAATGAGTGGCAGAATGGCAACCGCGTCTGGAGCGTATCTGGACTGTATCTGAAGTTGAGATCTGCATGAGTAGCAAAATGACTTCCGTGTTTGGAGTGTATCTGTACTGTAATTGGGATCCGGGCAAGTGACAAAATGACTTCCGTGTCTGGAGTGTATCTGAACTTGAAGTTGATAGTTGAATTTGAATGAGAAATAGAATGGCCACCGTGTCTGGAGCCTATCTAGTCTGTATCTGATTGATGAAGTCTGAATGAGTAATAGAATGACTGCCACGTCTGGGGTGTATCCATATTGTATCTTGACTTGAAATTCTGAATGAGTAATAGAATGATCGCAATGTCTGGGGGTGTATCCATACTGTATCTGAAATCTTTGAATATTTGTTAAAGGTAGCTTTTAATCTTATCCTGAAAGGGTAGAATGTTAGCTTAAAACATAAAGTTATGTTGCATGCCATGTATGATGCAATGAAATGTGTTCTATAAGCGTTCATGATATAAGAATGTAATGTATGTGCATGTAAGCTGATTAGCTGTCTTGCTGAGGAAAATAAATCCTTGATAGCTGGAGATGATGAAATCTTTGACTGCTGCCGGGGAAAGTAAATCTTTGACCGATGCTGGGGATTCCAAAAATCTTTGATTGTTGAAGATGAGAAAGCCTTGCTGATTACTATTGGGGATAGAAAATCCTTGGCAACCTGCGGGGATTATCAAAACTTTGACAACTTTTGTGGAGATGTGAGAATCCTTCATGACTTTCCTTGGGAAATAAGGAAAAATCCGACGACCTCTACTGGGGAATTAAAACCTGGGAGGCTTCAAATGGAGAAATGGGAACTAGAATCTTCGTTCTGTCGAGAAATAACTCTGTGGGGAGAGTGCTTATTTTTCCAGGGAAATTAGGAGCTTGGGTTGTATGCCAATCTACTGGGGATTCCTTGTTTTGTGGAGAACTCATGCTGGTGAATCGGAGGAAGTTGGATAGTATTCCACCGGGGTTTAAGATTTGAAGTTTTGGACTCCGCTGGGGATAAGGATTTTAGAGTATTCTGGCTCCGCTGGGGATTGGGAGTTTTTTAGAAACTTAACTCTGATGGGAATTTTGAAATTTAACTCCGCTAGGGGTATGTACTTCAAGGTTTTAGCTCTGTTTGAGGATCTGAATGACACACTGTAGGGGATTTCTTCTGGAATAGCCTAACGATGTTTTCTTATACTTTCGACCTATCAGTAATTATCCTTTCTTATTTCGTTTTATTTGTAAACAGTGATTATATTCAAATGCATATGCCTATTTAACAAACCATTGGACGTTTTCAAATAAAACATAAGTGTAAAAAGAAAGGAAAGGCAAGCAAATTTCTGCACTTTGATGTATTTTTGTATTAACTTTTGTAAGTATTTTTGTACAAAAGAGACAGACATCCTAGTAAGAGAATGTTGTCGTAAAATTGAGAAAAATTTTATACAAAGAAAGATGGCTATGTGTAACAATTCCTTGGGGTTCCCATTCCGCTATAGCCTTCACAACTCTGAGTATCTTGTCCATTAGTTTCTTCGTCCGAAGGTGATTGAATTGATCAGAAGCCCGGAGCTTGGTCGTGAAGAGATTGTCCCTAAAGTGATCCGACGAGACATAGTCATACGCTTTAATTCCCTAACTTTTTCCTGGACCGCCCTTTCGGGTTTTCGATCCACCGGGAAACCCTTTTTTGCCCAAGTCGCCCTTTTAGGTTTTCAACTTGCCGGGTGTATAATTTTTTTTTGTTTATCCCTAATTTTTGCCTGAACCGCCCTTTCGGGTTTTCGATTCAACGGGATACCCATTTTTGCCCAAGCCGCCCTTTCGGGTTTTCAACTTGTCGGGTCATTTTATGTGTAGTATCTTTTGACTATGTCTGCGTTCGCAGGGTGCAGCAAGTCGTCGCCGTCCATGGTGGTCAGAATCATTGCCCCACCAGAAAAGATGTTCTTGATCACAAATGGTCCTTCGTAAGTAGGAGTCCACTTGCCCCTGGGATCACTTTGCGGCAAGATGACCCGCTTGATTACAAGATCTCCGGCTTGATATACCTGACGCCTGACTTTCTTTTTGAAAGCCTTGATCATCCGTTTTTGATATGTCTGACCATGACAAACAGCAGTAAGTCGCTTCTCGTCGATCAAATTAAGTTGATCAAGCCGAGTCTGAAATCAAATCGTCTTCACTTAAACTAACATCCTTCATAATCCTTAAGGAAGGAATCTGAACTTCCATAGGTAAAACAACCTCCATGCCATATACCAAAGAAAAGGGGGTTGCCCCAGTTGAATTACGCGTCGTGGTACGATATTCGTGCAGAGCAAACAGTAACATCTCATGCTAGTCCTTATAGGTGACTGACATCTTTTGAATGATCTTCTTTATATTTTTGTTCGCGGCTTCAACAACACCGTTCATCTTTGGCCAATAGGGAGATGAATTGTGATGTTGAATCTTGAACTGCTCGCACAGAGAGGTGATCACAGTGTTGTTCAAATTTGTACTGTTGTCCGTGATGATCCTGTCGGGGATACCATACCGGCATATGAGATTCGGCTTGATGAAGCGGGCAACCACATTCTTTGTAACGGAGGCGAAGGAAGCTGCCTTGACCCACTTGGTAAAATAATCAATAGCGACCAAGATGAAACAATGTCCATTGGATGTCGTAGGCTTGATCTCTCCAATCATGTCAATTCCCCACATCGCGAATGGCCAAGGAGTTATTATAACGTTGAGAGGAACTGGAGGAATATGTACCTTGTCAGCATAGACTTGGAATTTGTGACAAGTACGGGAATGTTGATGGCAGTTAGCTTCCATGGTAGACCAGTAATAGCCTGCCCTTAGAATCTTCTTAGCCATCATATGTCCTCTCAAGTGGGTGCCAAATGTGCCACTATGTATTTCAGTCATGATCAACTCAACTTTAACCTTGTCCACACAACTAAGTAGAACACAATCATGGTTGCGCTTATATAAGATACCATTGCTCAGGAAGAACTTGGCAGCAAATCTCCTTAAGAACTTTTTGTCATTGACTAAAGCTCCTTCAGGGTATTCTCGAGTCTGGAGATACCTTTTGATTTCATGAAACCAGGGTTGTTCCACTACTTCTTTGGTATTAATCCCATGACAGTGCGCAGGTTCGTCCATTCGCTCGATGGTGATTTGGGGAGCCTCATTATCCCATTTGAGTTTATACATGGAAGACATTGTAGCCAGAGAATCTGCTAGCTGATTTTCTTCTCGTGGGAAGTGCTCAAAGGTAATCTGCTCGAAATTAGGAAACAATGTCAAGACATGTTCTTTGTATGGGATAAGATTAGGATGTTTAGTGTCCCACTCTCCTTTGATTTGACTGATAACCAAAGCTGAGTCCCCAAATACAATCAGAGATTTGATTCCCAAGTCGATAGCAGCCTTGAGACCGAAGATACAAGCTTCATACTCGGCCATGTTGTTGGTGCAGCTGAAGTAGAGTCTAGCGGTGAAAGGTGTATGGCAACCTTCAAGAGAAATAAGTACCGCACCGATACCATTGCCAAGAGCATTGGAAGCACCATCAAAGTACAGGGTCCATCAGGATCCTTGTTCAGGTCCGTCATACGGTCTGTTACCTTCAATGTTGTCCAAAGTCATAAGGTCCTCGTCAGGGAAGTCAAACTTTATAGGTTGGTAATCTTCGACGGCTTGATGAGCTAAATGGTCAGCTAGTACACTCCCCTTTATAGCTTTTTGGGTTGTGTACTAGATATCATACTCTGTCAGGATCATTTTCCATCTAGCGATTCTTCCAGATAGAGCATGCTTCTCGAAGATATACTTAATCGGATCCATTTTAGAAATCAGCAAAGTGGTATGTGTCAACATATACTGCCTTAGCCGGCGAGCAGCCCATACCAAAGCGCAGCAAGTTTTCTCGAGCAGTGAGTAGAGAGTCTCATAGTCGGTAAACTTTTTGCTAAGGTAATAAATGGCATGCTCTTTTCGGCCAGACTCGTCATGTTGGCCCAGTACGCACCCCATTGAGTTATCCAAAACAGTCAGATACATGATTAAAGGCCTTCCTTCGACGGGTGGCATCAAGATAGGAGGTTCCAACAAATACTCATTGATCTTATCAAAAGCAACTTGACAATCATCGTTCCATTCAACCACCTGATCTTTCTTCAACAACTTAAAGATTGGCTCACATGTAGATGTTAGGTGAGAGATGAACCTTGCGATATATTTTAAGCGTCCCAAGAAACCTCTAACCTCCTTTTCAGTGCGGGGGGCAGGCATTTCTTGTATAGCTTTGACTTTAGCAGGATAAACCTCGATGCCTTTTTTACTGACGATGAATCCCAAAAGTTTACCGGACCTGACTCCGAAAGTGAACTTGCTAGGGTTCAGTTTGAGCTTATACTCCTTCAATCTGACAAACAGCTTTTGCAAATGGTCGAGGTGTTCTTCTTCTGTCTGTGAACGGGCTATCATGTCGTATATGTAGACTTCGATTTCATGATGTATCATGTCATGAAACAAAGCTACCATGGCTCGTTGATAGGTTGCCCCTGCATTCTTCAGTCCGAATGGCATCACTTTATAGCAGAAGGTACCCCACTGTGTAACAAAAGTAGTCTTCTCCATGTCTTCGGGGGCCATTTTGATCTGGTTGTATCCCGAGAATCCATCCATGAAGGAAAATACCTTGTGTTGAGCTGTGTTGTCAACCAAGATGTCAATGTATGGTAGTGGAAAATCATCTTTAGGGCTAGCCCTGTTTAAATCCCGATAGTCCACACACATTCTGACTTTGCCGTCCTTCTTAGTCACGGGCACAATGTTAGCAACCCATTGTGGATAGGAAGTAACAGCCAGAAAGCCAACATTGAATTGCTTCATCACCTCAGCTTTGATCTTTTCAGCAATGTCGGGCCTCATTCGGCAGACCTTCTGTTTAATTGGTGGAGAGTCTTCTCTTGTAGGGAGACGGTGAACCACAATATTTGTATCCAGTCCCGACATGTCTTCATAGGACCAGGCGAAGATTTCAACATATTCATTCAACAACTGCACTAAGCGCTCTTTGACACTTGGCTCCAGGTTGGAACCCACTTTAACCTCTTTCTTGTCTTCCTCTGTTCCCAAGTTGATAGTCTCTAGCAACTCTTCATGGGGCACAATAGCCCTTTCCTCTTGTTGCAAAAGTCTAGCTAGCTCTCCAGGCACTTCACAGTCTTCACCACCTTCATACTCGGCATGATTGACCAAATCTTCAGAGTCACTGAAGGTCAAAGCAGAATAGTCACCCATGGAATCCGGAGTGGATGGGTACTTGCATTTTATGAGTGTGGGTGTGTGTAAGGGATAGCCATCCTTAAACAAAACGAAATGTAAAAGGAAAGAAAATGAACACAACAGTTTATAGATGAAAACGTCCAATGCTTCATTAAAAATGGCATATGATAATGAAGAAATCAAGCCCTTACAAATGGACCTATATGCCTCGGGTAAGGCATAAGGTGAAAATAGTGTACGAATTGTTTAATTATTACAGACCAAAATAGGAAATTTTTCAAAGATAAATTACTGATTGATGAAAGTGATGGGAACAAAGTCCTTCGCCTCCCAGTTGCTTAATCCTCCTTCGACGGTTGGAAAGATCCAATCTTCAAAGTTGTCTTCTTCATCATCATCCTCTAAGGCATTAATTCCATGGTGAGTGATTTTTAAGGGTGGTCCTCCAGCCCGGTAGCAACGCACAGCTTTCTGGCCAGCAGCAGTGAAACCTAATCCGAATTTGTCTGTCTTGTGAGGAAAATCTGGAAGTTTCCCCCACACTGTACTCCTTCCTTCTTAAATTACAGCCTCCGCATCTTTGAGGGATGCCATCTGAGACACAGGCCTGGAGATGATAAGCACATCAGTCATTGTCTTTGCTACTGCGACTTCAGGAGAAACCTCTTCAAAGTGTTGGAAAGGCGTTTCTATGAATTCACCATCTACTTCCACATAGTGGAAGGAGTTAAGGTGACTGATCATATACTCTTCCTCCCCATAAACCGTTATTATCTTACCCTGAACTGGATACTTTAGCATTTGGTGTAAAGAAGAAGTGACTGCCCCAGCATTATGGATCCATGGCCTTCCCAACAAACATGAATATGAAGGACGGATGTCCATCGCATAAAAAGTAGAGTTGAAAATTTGTGTATCCACTTTGATTGGGATGTCCACTTCTCCGTGAACCATCCTCTTAGAACCGTCGAAGGCTCTAACGATGATGTTACTGGGCTTTAGGGTCAAACTGTCACAGTCCAATTTGTCCAACGCCTTTTTAGGTAGAACATTTAAGGATGAGCCGGTATCAACCAAAACATGGGCAAGTGTGGTCCCTCTGTATTCTACCGAGACATGAAGCGCGTCGTTATGCTTCCTTCCCTTAGGGGTCAAATCAGCATCAGAAAAACCAAGACCATTATTAGCTGTAAGGCTAGACACGCACTCTTGAAACTGGTCCGCAGAAGTTTCTTGAGGCACGTGTGCCGTCTTTAGAAATTTGATCAAGGCTTTGGCATGAGCCTCCGAGCAGAGTAAGAGAGCCAGCATGGAGATTTTTGAAGGGGTTTGCCTTAGCTGCTCCATGACGTCGTAGTCGCTCTTCTTGATTATCTTTAAGATTTCTTCCATCTCTTTTTGGGTGGTCTCGGGGATTACCACAGTCTGAGCCTTCGTCCTGACAGGCGCTTCTTGTATCCCCTTTCCCTTATTGGTAGTAACATCAGAGGGTCTAGCTTCGGGCGCATCAATTTCTTCAATTACCGGACTTTGCACAGATGGCTTGACAGGTACAGAAACTCTCGAGGGTCCGAAGACTGCTCATGGAGGAGCAATCTCCGGAGAGAAGATCCTTCCGCTGCGAGATATCTTGCTCGTTCCTGCAATATTCCCTATATAAGGAGTTTCATCATCAAAATTCTCTTGGACTGATTCGATCTGCTTGATACCATGGTAGAAGATTTCTCCTCCGTAATTCCATGGTATCGTCTTGTTATATTTATATGGGACAGGCCCCAACATGGTGATTTTCAGCGGCACAAACTTAGGATCAGGCATAATCTTAACAGGCCTTTTGCAGGTCTTGGAAAGATCGTCGGAGATGGTTATTATAGCAATGTCATTGATTGGAGTATCAAAGGTAACAGGAGTAACATGAGTGATAGTAGCAATAGGGGTTTTTTGAAAGAGGATCTCTTGGGTATCCATCAGGCGTTGGATGCCTGATTTCAACAGTGGGCAGTCAGTTTGCAAGTTTGAACAAAAGTAACAGTCTTTTCTACAGCCTGGGAATATCCCGGCTTTCATCAAATTCAATTTAATCACTGGTAACGGAGTCATTAATTCATTAACGGTGGTGACATGAAGATCTTCCATAATGGCATGGACATTATGACAGTGCTTGGGCATTGGGGCAGAAATCACATTCGGCTTTTCGGGCACATCGAATTCTACCTCCTTGGCGTCTATCAAGTCTTGGATCTTGTTTTTAAGAGCCCAACAGTTGTTGGTGTCATGCCCTACATTGTCCGACTGGTATGCACATTTTGCATTGGAATGATAATAAGGAGAAGAGTTATTAGGGTTTTTAGGCGCTTCTTTCAAGTTGGTAAGGTTCAGCTTTAACAGATGAGGGAGGACTTGAGCCGGTGTCATATTGATTCGGGTGAATAGCCGTTGTGGCCTTTCTACCCTTTGCTGATTAGCTCTTGGTTGATTGCTGCGAGGTTGGTCGGCTGAGGAGTTTTGGATCATAACAGCCCCCACCGTTGGTCGGCGCTCTGTTCTTCCTTGATTTCTCTGGGTATGAATAGCAGAAACTTCCTTCTTGGCTCGGAAGGTCTTCTTAATAGCAGTGGAAGCGGAGGCATCCTTCTGAATCTTACCGCTTTTAATGCCAGCTTCGACCCTTTCACCGGTCAGAATTAATTCGGTGAACCCTGCAGATGAGCTCCCGATCAAGTGATTGAAGAATGGACCTGACAAAGTCCCTAAAAACATGTCAACCAGCTCTCTATCCGACAAAGGTGGCGGCACCCTTCCATCCAAATCCCGCCACTTCTGGGCATACTCCTTAAATCCCTCATTAGAGGCCATACCCATACTCTGTAGTTGAGTACGAGTAGGCGTTAAATATGTGTTGTATTGGTATTGTTGGTAGAACGCAGCAGCCAAATCTTCCCAGTTATGGACATCGGATCTCTCAAGTTGATAGAACCAGTCCAATTGCGTTCCTGACAAACTATCTTGAAAAAAGTGGACCCAAAGATCCTTATCAGAAGAGTGAGGTTGGATCTTTCTGACGTAGGATCTCAGATGCATCTTTGGACAGGACAAACCGTCATACTTAGCAAATGTAGGTACTTTGAACTTGGGAGGAATGACGATCCCAGCGACCAACCCTAGTTCTTCACCACCTTCATCCTCTTCCTCTTCTTCTTCTTCAGCTTCTGATTCGGAAGGCATCGCCACTCCTTTTCCTTTACCAACCCCTTCGTCAGACGTCGAGGGGAATTCCAGAACTCTCCTAGCTTGATGCTCAAATCTTCTTCCCATAGTGGCTACCCCAACTCTTTTCTTTTTCTTCCTTTCTGGTTCCTTCTCTTTCTCTAACAGTGCTTTAAGATCCTCTTGACCCTTTGCTAAGGTCATGAGGAGTTGTTGGAATTGTGAATTCTTTGCTTTCAGATCTTTAACCGTCTGCTCCAAATCCATCTTGCTGAAATAAACAGCGGAAAGATAAGGAAACCTGGTGTGAAGACCTGTTTATGCATATGATGAATGATATGTTATTAATGTAATGCATTCAAGGATTCAGAAATTCAAATTTGTTGCAAACAAAAAGAACACACGTCATATTAAGAAGAAATTTGTTAGTACATAAATTCCCCATGCGCAAAATATTACAAAATTCTTAATGTAAAAAGACATTGCGCATCCTCTTTGGTGCGATGTAAGTGGTGAGAGTTTCCTCTTCATGAAGTCGGCGGGTAAGTTCCAAAACCTTCTTCTCACTGGCATAGAAGCTTGCTTCAAAAGTATTTCTTTCTTCTTTGAGTTGTATCCAACTCTTTTGTAATTCTTCCAATGATGTTGGCATGTCAGGATGTAGGAGGGTGTATGGAACCTCTCCTTCCATAACAGGCTCTTTGATCACGGGGAGAATGTGAAGGTATGGCATCATAAGACTCTGGGCGCGGGTTCATACCCACTTGAGGTAGGGATCAAGAGGGATGGAATTCTTGTGCCCCAATGTCTTACTATCCACTTTGTTGGGCATCCTCCAAGCTCGGGTGAACCTTTGTTGAAGTCCTTGCGCATCGTTGTTGAAGTCAAAAACTAGGTCAGGAATCAGCATATCATGAGGACCATCTCTCCGGGCATATCCAAACTGCCTTAGAGCTAAACAGGGGTTGTAGGTAATGCCTCCCCTAATGCCAAGTAGTGGTACATTAGGGAACTCTCCACAACGATCAATGATGATGACATTTTCTCTGGACTGAGAACACCAATGAACATCAGAATGTGTGAGGGTCATCAATCGTTGTGACCACCTTAAACCCTGCTCATTCTTTAAAATTGTTTGGGGAAGGTGAGAAATAAACCACCTTGCTAGAAGAGGAGTACATCACATGAGAACACCTATTTTCCTCATTGTTCGTGTGTGAAATGAGTGTAGGATATCCCCAAGCAATGTAGGCACAAGATTCTGAGATATGAAAATCTTGACATCATTCACATCTATAAGTTGATCAGGGTTTGGGAACAAGACCAACCCATAGACGAGAAGTGCTACAATCTCCTCAAAGGCTTGTAGATCTAGAGAATTCCAGCAGTCTTGTGCCTTCTCAAAAAGAAACTTTGCCAAGAAACCCTTGACACCACTTCTGGTTTCCCAATGACCTTTGATATTAGATGGTTGCAAGTGTAAGGTTTGAGCAACATCTTCAGGCTTTGGTTCTCTTTCCGTACCATTGTAGGGTAGTTGATGAAGAATAGGAATCTTCAGGAGTTGAGAAAATTCCTCCAAAGTAGGTACTAGTTGGTAATCAGGGAATGTGAAATAGTGGTGTAGTGGGTCAAAGAACTGGAAGAGAACTTTAACCATGTCTTCTTCAATGTTGGAGTTGACCAAGTTGAGAAGTCTACCATGTCTTTCAATGAAAGGAGAATTCCCTGGAATCTTGGAAGTAAGCTCTTTGAGTTGAGGAGGGATTCTCACAAGGTTGACTTGAATTGTTTTACTGCGAAGAGATTCCATGACCTACAAAACAAGAACAAAGATGAAGATCCAAACCCTTGAAATGGTTAGTGGATGCATATGATGCTTTATGATGTTCATGATGTATGCACAAGCATATGTACAAACAAGTCACACAAGTTCCTAGTTTTAGGCTTGCATGAGGTTTCATAGGTAAGTACCCTCTTGAAGTTAGTTGGCTCAACTTGTCCTATATATAGTAACTGGGTTCTAAGGAGCTCAATATCATTGGATTATTTTCTATGTTCATTGTTTTGGTTTAGCCACTTAACTGGCAACCAAAATATTCCCAGAAAACAACCCTCAATGAGTATAGTATCGAGTATCTACCAACTTCAGACTGCACCAAAGCCGGTCATCTCACTACCCCTAAAAAAGGCCAAGATGGTCAAGTAAGGTTCTAAAAGTTCATTAGTGCTTCATAACATCACTCAGCGGCCCCGTATTCTCTTTGATTGACTCAAAGGCTACCGGTACCCACAAATATGTCGCACTAATATAGCTATTGCTTCAACCATGTCGGTATACACCGCACAGTTTCCACAACGTATTGCTATTTACCTATGAATGTTTCCCAAAAATCTAGGTGGAGGATTCAAACCCAAACAAGAGAACCAAATGTAAAGCAATCAAAGCAAACAAGATAAGCATGCAAGGGTGATCTAAGCCCTAAGGTTACTCCACTTTTAAAGATTTTCCATAGCAGATTCGCCAGTTCTATGATACGGTGGGAGAACTGACTTGGTGTTTTGCGTTTGTGTTCGCAAATGTTTCCGTTTAGCAAGAGTCTCCACCGACTTTTTATTTTATCCAAAGGAAAGGTGAAAAAGCACAGGAAAGACCTTTGAGATGTTTTCTTGGGTTCGGGGAGTAGATTATGAAAAGGGAAGGTGCAAGCACCCTTTTCATCCATGGTTATCCATGGGCTCTTAGTTACTTGTTTAGATCACTTGCTTTTGCTTTTCAATTGTTTGAAATGGTGCTTTGTGTGTGGTTTTGAAAGATGTTTTGAAAAGAGGCCATTGTTGTGGCAACCTTTGTAATGATTCTTGTTTGAATGTATACAAAGGTGTTCTTGTCTTTTGAAAAGATTTCAATGTTTGAAAGTTTGATTTGGAATAATGTTTTGAAATTGTGTTGTGAAATGTGTTTGAAAAATAGCAAGGATGTTTTACAATCTTTTTGATCAAGTAACTAAGAGCTATATACCCTATTTTTACTCAAAGATCTTTCCTAATGTTTTTAACCCTTTTGACAGTGTTGTTTCACCATTGCATTTGGTGAACAACCTTGTGTTAGGATGTTAAACGGGACAAGTGCGGGTCATCGTATAGACCATGATAGCAATTGTGTCAAGTATCTTTGGCAATTTTTGAGGGACTTGATCATTTTGTTTAGGCAACCAAGATAGCGTCATCGAGGGACTATGATTTTTTTGTTTTGCTTTTGTTTTGCCAAAGTACCCAACATGCATACTATGGCCCATTTTTTAAGGCAACAAGTGGATTGTAACCCTAGGGGTGCAAGTGTGTATTGTGTTTCGATTTTCATGCATTTTTGTCTTTGATTAGGTCAAACTATTTATTGATTTGGATTTTTGCATACAAACCCTAATTCTCTAATCATGGCATAATTGAAAGCGTAAAGTGCGAGAATTAAAATTCTAACCTATTACAACATGATTATAGGGATGGGGGTACAATTTTGAATGGGGGATATTTGACAAGAAATATAAACCCTAATTTACTATTACATCCAAATTGAATTTACAATGCATAAATATTTAAATGGACAATATTTAAATAAACCAAATAAATAAATATATCAAATAATATGAATTATGCAAAGAAAAGTTTTTGTTTGTTTATGTATGTAAAAGTATTTAATGTAAAAAATGAAGAAATAAATAAAAGATTTATTTTACTTGTTTAAGGGTAAAACCCTAATTTCTTTAAGAAAATAAACATATTATATTATTTATATATAATAAAATATATTAATATGTACAAAAATAAAATATACTTAAAAAAGGTATTTTTTAGTATGAATAATAATAAAAGTGAAAATGTAATATTTTATATTTTTATTCTAAATTATTTAATAAAATAAAAGTATATATGTATATATATGTATATATATGTATATTAATCAAATTAAATATGTACAATATAAAATAAAATATGTACAAAAATAAAATATATTTAGGAAAATATTTTTAGTATGAATAAAAATAAAGAACAAAAATAAAAGTATAAATTACACATTATTTCTGAGTTTTAATAAATAAGATAAAAGTGTTTAAAATGTTTTTATGTTAGAAAAATTAAAATAAAATGCCAAATAAATGTAAAAAAATATGAAAATGCTTTTTGAGCATTTCTTATATTTGGAAATAAATAAACAAAATCGAAAATGAAAACAAAAAATGCAAAAATATAATAATTCAAGAAATTGGGCCAGGGGGTGCAAATATGAAAATGGGGGGTGTCAAGAGTGAGCCAGGCCAAGCCCAACCCACCACTTCATCTTCTTCCTCCAGCATTTAAAAAATACGCGCATGCATGTAGAAACTTGGGACATCCTGTATACGTGATCTATTGCAAAAACACACAACATCAAACTTGTAGAGAATTTCAAGACGATTCCTACCATATAAACAACTTGTTCTAACTCTCAAAGACCAGAGAGAATTTCTATGACCCCAAAATCTGACCTAGTTTTTTCAGCATGTTCATGAATGAGATTCTCCTAGCACACTTAATATAAATGAAAACTGAGCATATGTACAGCTTCATGGCAATGAACACTACATTTTTCATTCACAAACCTAAGGATAAATGTTCCTAAATAGAGAGATAGAAAGCGAAGAAAAACCTATTTCAGTTGGATTCGTGTTGGGCAATGCAGTGCTTCTCAACAAGGTTTGAGATGTCTGGTAGCTTTCTTGAGCTTCACTTGACCTTCTCCAATAGCTAGCTTGCCTTGAATGTCCCTGAATCAACCTATAGAACTCAACCTGCACAAGCTCAAAATGAAAATGGTGAACACTATAAATGGAGTTACAGTTGGTATTTGAAGTTTGGGATAGCTTGAGTGAGTTGAATGGAAGGTGTTTGAAGCGACTTGGGGAAAAACGCACGAGCTAAATGAGCTATGGAACTCAAGTTGCAGCACTTGCCATGTTTTGCCAAAGGAATGTGATTTCTGGATATGTGGTATTTTGAGGCTCAAACAATCGTGTTTCTAGCTCAAAGGGGTGTGAGAAATATGTTCAAACTCTTTGTGTAAGTTCACATTGGCTGGTTTTCAAGTTGTAAGGATTTGGACAAGTTTCTTGTTTTTGAAGCAAGAATGTGGAAGTGAAGTTACAGGCCTGTACATGCCATCTTATCATCTTGCATACAATCCTCTTGGCCCCTCTAATTAGTGGATTTGTTTTTCTGCCAGAGATCTTGGACCATGGCTCAAGGATTATGGTTTTGACATAAAGCAAACTTTTGCAAAAATGGAAATGTGCCTTTTACCATTTAGGGATTAAACTTGTGTATAATGCTCTAATGACCAAAACAATGTATTAGCCCAATGGATTTGCATTAAATTATGGAGTGTGAAGTGGTTTAGAGGCTTGCAAACTAGTGTAAGGCATGCTGACTTGAAAATGCAACTTGTATGAACATGAATTTGCCATGGATACAAACTGAATTTTTGCCAACTTCAATCCTTCGATTCTCCCTAACCACAAATGTGTTTGAGGAGTTCTTGGAAAATTTGGAAAGCTTTAAACATTATCTATAATCCATCTTTGAAATGCAACTTGATATTCCAAGTGGAACTATGTGAAAAATGGCAAAGAAGATGGGTCAAAATCCTGCCTAAACTAGGGCAAAATTTCACTAAGTTAAAAGTTTTAGGGACCCTTGTTCCAAACATCATAACTTGAGATCCAAGCTTCCTTTGAGAAAACTTTGTGAATAAAAGTTGTAGACTTTGTGGAGGACTACAACTTTCATGTTGGAGGTTTTTTTTTTAATCCATTTGCATCATGGTGAAAATGTGGGGCAAAGTTAGGAAAAATTAAGAAAATTTTATAACTTAGAAAATTTCTAAGTTATGAAAATTTTCAACTTTAAACCCTAATTTGCAATTTTGGGTTTCTTGATGAACAAATTTCATAATTTGACACATCTTGATGAAAAATGACCCTTGGCACATGATTTTGACCAAAAAGCCAAAGTTTGACTTTTCAGTGTACAATCAAATTTTGATCAGTTGACTGAAAAATTCATCTGTCAATCCCATGCATTTGAGATCTTTTGAACTTGTTGAATAAGTCAAGATGATGCAATTGAGTCCTTGAGTCCATGGTTGAACCTAATTTGCCATTTACTAGGTCAAAAAGTCAGAAATTGCCTTTGCACAGTCAAAACCCTAAAAATGACCATTTTGCCCTTTTGGTGATCTGATCAAATTTCTTGTGGAGTTGTGGTCCAAACTTGATCCAATGGTTCATATGAGTTCATAATGTTGATGTGGGTCAAAATTCATGATGTTTGACTGTAAATTGGCCACAATTGACTTTTTCCCTAATACAGCTGATTTCGAGGTCAACTGTCCAATTGACTGGGCAAAAATTTGATTCAAGGCTTGAAACTTGGTACGGGCCAACTTATGAGTCCAATATGAAGTATGAAAGTCAATTTGAGCATTGAATGTCCAAAAATCCTTGTGCAAACCCGAACCCTAGTTTAGGTCACCAGTGCAAGGAGATGTCTTGAGCAGAGCAAACCCTAGCTTGATCTTGAGTCCAAAGAGACTTGTGATGAGAAATGTTGATAAAATGAGAGGGCAAATTTTGGGGTACAACAATAATAAAATTAGAATAGGTTAGGATCAAAACCACGAGAGTGTGAGGTTTTAACCGGATAGCTAAAGTTAGGCATTTGATTTAAATACAGCGAGAGCGCTTTAAAACGAATTAGACTTTATTAAGTTTTCAAAGAGTATTTTTTAAACACTTATGGGCTAGCGAGAGCATGAATAGGGCTTTAGGGGTATAATCCGAGATAAGACCACGAGAGTGTGAGTTGAGGGTTTTTAAACTGATAATTTCTACAGAACCATTTAAGTTAAACATCTTTATATGCTTAGGTTCGATTAAATCCGCTTAGGTTCACTATATTACATACCGACTGCTTAATTATTATTATTTCCTTAGTTCGATTTAGTTTTCCTCTACTTTAACTTCTAAAAATCAAATGTGACAACATCCACCTTAGCTAAACTAGCAAACCTTTATAGCACTAGAGTGATTACAAAGTCCCTGTGGGTTCGACATCTTTTTATTACTACCGCGATAGCCTGTGCACTTGCAGTTAAGATATCGTTAGACACATTAGGTCGATCGCACATCAAAGAGAGAAAGATATAGAGAGAGAGAGAGAGAGAGAGAGAGAGTTAATAGCTTGCTTCATATTTTCTTCTTCCAACCCCTTCAATTGTTAAATCACATTAACTTTTATTGAGGGAAGAAAGAGATAGTGAAGAAAATGAGAAGTGAGAGAAAATGAGAGTGAGGTGAGCATGTTGCGTTTTATGTTGTTCTGGGATGAGAAGCATGTGTTTTAAATAACAAATGAAGAGTTGGAATTGAGTAAGGAAAGCGTGAGTGATGATTTGGTAGGCTGGAACTTGGTTGGCTTGAAATTTTAATGCATTGCCATGCAATTTTTTCTATTCCATGAGCACATCTTTATCTCCTTATATCTCATTCCGTAATGCATGAATCGTGACAAGGTTTGAATCAAAAATGGAGAGGACACTTCATACTCCAACTTTCATATTCAAAATTTTTCAAAATGAAGCTTGAATCAATGAGATAATTGGCTATGAACATATGCTCACAAACTGCTTGATGAAATGCCAGGCCTGACAAGGCATCCTGCGCGTGCATGAGGCCTTGTGCTGGGGAAAAATTAAGCATGTGTGATACCTTCTTATTTCAATTATATCTCAAAATGTAGGAAGAATTTGGAGAAACTTTCTGAAGCAAAGTTGTTCCTCACATTTAAGGCTTGATCTTTGATGTTGGGCATTTTTCAAAATAACGAATATTTTACATAGAAAAGTGATGATGAATGAGCGCCCACAACATGTTTGATGAAATGCCTTGCCTAGCGTGCGTGACTTGCCTTATGATGGGAAAAATGAAATTTGAAGCCTCAAAATCCTAATCACCATATCTTTCTTTGCATATTTTCAATAAAAATTGAGAAAGTTGTGTCCAATCAAACTTCAGCCCTATGGATACTTTGAAAATTTTCAAAACTTCAAATAAATTACTTGACAAGTTATCTCCAATTCATACTTCCTCTTGATATTTTTTCCACTATTGACCATGAAATGTGATAATAGGGATATTTAATTGATGGTTGACCAAAAGTCCACTTGGTCAACAGTTGATTTCAGCTATCTCCTAACAAAATGACCATTTTACCCCTTTTCATCAATTGAACATTTTCAAACCAAAGTTGATGATCAAACTTCCAATTATAGATGCTCATGACCATATAGAGAAGAATGGGATCAAGTATTGCCCAGAAATACAAAGACTTCCTGATTAAAATCCAAACCTTAGTTTTGATCCTCTATGTTAGGAGATGGTGAGATGACTGCAGTTGTGCCATTACATACAATATGATATTCCAAGAAACAAAATATACCATCTTGAGGTTAGTTAAAAACATACATGTACAAAGATACACAATTAAAGGTGCTTCAAGGTGCTTGGTGATTCCCATAGGCAAAACCTAAGACAGGATGTAGTAGTAGAAAAAAACCCAAACCCTAGTTTGTGATCTGGTTGCATTGTGATGGTATGAGATGATAAAGGAATCTTAGGGGCAAAAATTGGAGTACAACAGTAGACCTTATTTAAGTTTCTTCTATCCAAAGATACGAGGGTTAAAAATCTTCGTGTCGACGTGATCGAAGATACTTAAATATAAAACAAACCCTATTTTTGGCCTAAAGATGACATGCAATGCTTGTGATTATGAATGCATATGAACAAATTAAAAAGGACGCAAGACACCATTGGGGATGTAGCAAAGGAACAAGTATCAAAAGATAAACCCGACCAGGAAAATAAATTAGTGGTGAACAAAAGACCTGACTCTACTGGGGGAGAGCCCAAAGAGGGGATAAGGCATCATTAACTCAAATACTAATGAAATGATAAAGGATGATAGTGATCGACAGATAACTGTGAACTACCAACTCAATAGTCGAAGGTAGCAGATCAAAAATATACCAACTCATAGATGATGGTAAACTATCAAAGAATACACCAACTTTCGCTGAAGGTGAAACTACCAATGTTCACTGAAGGTAGAAAGAGAAAAGAGTAACACCAACATTCACTGAAGGTGAAACTACCAACATTCACTGAGGGTAGAAAGAGAAAAGAATAACACTGACATTCACTGAAGGTGAAACTATCAATGTTCAATGAAGGTAGAAAGAGAAAAGAATAACACCGACGTTCACTGACGGTGAACTACCAACGTTCACTGAAGGTAGAGAGAAGATGACACCAACGTTCACTGAAAGTGACCTACCAATGTTCATTGAAGGTAGAAAGAAAAGAAAACAACACCAACGTTCACTGGCGTGAGCTACCAACGTTCACTGAAGGAAGAGAGAAAATAATAACACCAATGTTCACTGATGGTGAACTACGAACATTCACTGAAGGCAGAAAGAAAACAATAATCACCATCGTTCACTGATGGTGAACTACCAACGTTCATTGAAGTTAGAGAGAAAAGAATAACACGAGTGTTCACTGAAGGTGAAACTACTAATGTTCACTGAAGGTAGAAAGAGAAAATAATAACATCGACGTTCACTGACGGTGAACTACCAACGTTCACTAAAGGTAGAGATACGATGACACCAACTTTCACTGAAGTTTACCTACCAACATTCACTGAAGGTAGAAAGAAAATAAAATAACACTGACGTTCACTGATGGTGAGTTACCAACATTCACTGAAGGTAGATAGAAAAGAATAACACCGATGTTCACTGATGGTGAACTACCAGTATTCATTGAAGGTAGAAAGAAAAGAATAATCACCAACGTTCACTGATGGTGAACTACCAACATTCACTGAAAGTAGAGAGAAAAGAATAACACCAACGTTCATTGATGGTGAACTACAAACGTTCACTGAAGGTAGAAAGAAAGAAAACAACACCGGCGTTCACTGACGGTGAGCTACCAACATTCACTGAAGGTAGAGAGAAAATAATAACACCAACATTCATTAATGGTGAACTACCAACGTTCACTGAAGGTATAAAGAAAAGAATAATCACCAATGTTCATTTATGGTGAACTACCAACCTCCACTGAAGGTAGAGAGAAAAGAATAACACTAACGTTCAGTGATGGTAAATGTAATGCGGTGGGAGAACTGGCTTGGTTGTTTTGCGTTTGATCGCAAATGTTACAGTTATCAAGAGTCGCCACCGACTTTTCTTTTATCTAAAAGGAAAGGTTAAAAAGAACAGGAAAGACCTCTAGAGATGTTTTCTTGAGTTTCGGGGGTAAATTATGAAAAGGGAAGGTATTAGCACCCTTTTCATCCGTAGTTATCTACGGGATCTTAGTTGCTTGCTAGATCACTTTCTTTTGTTTGAAAATGTGCTTGGTTTGGTTTTTGAAAGTATTTTCAAAAGGCGCCATCGTTTAGGCAAACTTTGCAATGATTCTTATTCGTAAGAATGTATACAAAGTGTTGATCTTTTGAAAATGTTTTCAAGTTTGAAAGATGTTTTGAAAGTGTTGGTGTTTGTTTTGAAAATAGCAAGGATGTTTTGGTTTGAAAATGATCAAGCAACTAGGAACATTCTACCTACTCAAAAGTCTTTCTTGTTTATTTCCTCTTTCCTTTGACATTGTTATCTTACCATTGATTTGGTAAGAAACCCTATCTTTGGATGTAAAAGGGAAGAGCAAGGGTCATTGTATAGTCATGAATAGCAATGTTGTAAGATATCTTAGCATTTTATTTGAGGGACTAAGATCATTCTTTAAGGCAACATTTGTAGCGTCATCGAGGGACTATGATCTTGTATTTTGTTTGTTTTTGCTAAGACATCTTACATGCGTATTAAGACTATTTTCATAAGGCAACAAAGTGGATTTACCCTAAGGGTATAAGTGTGCAAGTGTATTGATTTACATACAATTGTTTTGTCTTTGAATTAGGGTTTTCTAAGCATTGATTTTATCTTTCCAGACAAACCCTAATTTACCAGCATTTATATATAAAGCATTAAATTGCGAAAAATAAAAATACTAAGCTATTACATCAATAGGGGAGGGGGTGTACAAATTTACAAATGGGAAAATTGCAAGAAAATTAAATCTAAATAATTATTACAACCATATTGAATATTATACAAGAATTGAATAAATAACAATGTAAGAATGTAAATAAAAATAAAAAAGAAATGATTTTTGTTTGTTTTTTATGAAGGGGTTTAGTCTTAACCTAGTTTAGAAAATGATTAATTAAAAAAAATTAATAAAACTTAAACCTAAATTAATTAGGAAAGAAATTAAGTTAAAAAATGTTTTTAGGTTTTTTTATGAAAACGTTTTAAATTAATAATGATAATATGAAAATTAATTAATCAAAAGAAAACCTAAGTTATAAAATATTTAATTTACAAGAAAATAATGATATAATAATTAAAACTAATTATCTAAATATTTAAAGAAAAGGAAATTAATTTACTAAAGAAAATGTTTTTTATTCTTTTGTTTTATGAAGAAAAATAAATTAAATAAATGTAAAAATGATTAATAAAATATTTTTGGATTTTTATTAATAACAATGAAAGTAATATTGATAATAATAATAATAATAAAAAGAAATAAAATAAAATAAGAAAAAGAAAATAATAATGAAAATTTGGGTCAGGGGGTGCTGAACATAGTCAAGGGTTATTAAAAGAAAAAAACAACCAGGCCCATGTTGGAGGCCCCAAACCTGTTCAAACAAAAAAAAAGAAAACAGAAAAATATGAAAAAAAGAAGCAAAACGGACGCTGGGGCTCGAAACCAGGTCCAAGGGGTGACAGGCGCGCGTTTTAACCACTAGGGTGGTGATACATCCGTTAACATTGGCACAACAATAAATACATAACACATAACTTGCCCTGGTTGTACTTCATCTTCAACCTCTAACCAAAGGATCTGTAACTTGCTCATTCTTCAACCATTTTCAAAAATGTAAACATGAAACTTGTGTATGTTTTCACCACGAATCCAACCATGTAACTAATTTAAGCTAACATTCAAAGATAAAGAAGAATTTATGAAAGTACCAAATTCTGACCTAAATGTTTCAGCAAGTTTAAACTCAAAATTCTTCATGCTCAAGCAACATAAATTAAATCTATGGACATGTATAGTTTCAGGGCAATGATATCTACATTCTATCTTCACAAATGCAAGCCTAACAATGCGTATATGAATAGTTCAAAAGTCAGAAAACTCACCTTGCAAGAGGGTATCGTGTTTTGAGTTTGAGCAGCTCTCAATGAGTTCTAGTGATTGAGTTAGCTTCCTCAAGTTCCCAGGAAGCTAATGTGATACTTGGCTTGAGCTGAAAGTGGCTGAGGAGTTCTGGAGAAGTCCACTTGCAAAGCTTCATTTTTGAAAATGGAACTTGATGATGAAGGTGTTACAGTTCGGCAAAAGGACTTTGGATGGTTTGTATTTGATGTTTGGAAGCTTTAGGAACAAAAAGGCTTGGAAACGCACGAGGGAGATGTGAGTTTTAAGTTTTTGGTCAAATTATGCATCAACGGAGTTTTTGTGTGTGATTCTGCGTTCTAGGGAGTTTGAGGGCTTAAGCATGCGTGTGTTTTGATGCAAACAACTTGTGCATAAGTAAGGAAAATGTTGTAGCACTTGAGAGGGTCAAAATCACAAGATATAGACTTATGGCTATGTTACTTGATTTTGAAGAAAAGTGGGAATATGGTTTCAAGGCATAGTACAAGCATGGGCTGAGTTATAAGAGGCTTTAGACAAGTTTCTTTTGGATTATAGGTTGTGTGTGATCAGAAGAAAACAATTTCAAATCTCAAGAACTGATTTTGTGTATAAAAGATACTTTTCAAAAATGGCAATGTGCACTTTCTTCCCAAAATGGCATTAAGCTCGGGCAATGCATTGAATGCTTGAGCTGAAGCCTCTAACAGATGTGAAAACATTTAATTATGGAGTTCCAAACAAGTTTGAGGCCTGCAAAGCAAAGATTGTGTAGCCTAGGATGGATTTGCATTCTTGTTAATCATGAAATTGACCTATAATTCAAGAATGAAATGCCAAATTCATGCCTTTGATTCTCCTTGCTCAAACATGATCTCAAGGATTTATTGGACATTTTAGAAAGCTTGTAATGTGATCTACAACCCCTCTTTGAATCACTTTTGAAAATTCCCCTTGTAACTATGTGAAAAAATGCCATGAAGTTGGGTCAAAATCCTGCCTAAACTAGGGCAAAATTTCACAAAGTTTCTAAGTTTCATAAACACGTATTCACAAAATCATAACTTGAAATACATGAATTTCTATGAGAAGTTGTGTAAAGAAATGTTTTATATCTCATTGAGATCTACAACTTTCATGTTGAAAGTTTCCTTTGAATCATCTTGCATCATGGTGAAAATTGTCTCAAAGTTGTGAAAAAAATATGAAGTTTTCAACACTTAGAAAAATTTCTAAGTTTGGAAACTTTGACTTTTCAAAATGAAATCTTGACTTTTTAATTTCTTGATGAACAATTTTCATATTTTGACATGTTTTTATGAATTATGATCTTTGACACTTGATTTTGACCAAAAAGTCAAAGTTTGACTTTTCAGTGTACAATTAACTTTTGATCAGTTGACTGAAAATCAACTATCAATAAATTGATCTTAAGGGAAGTTTTGAGTCATATCATTAGGTTAAAATGATTAATTTGAAACCTTGAGATCATGTCTCAAACCAAATAACCATTTTCTAGCTCAAAAATCAGAAATTACCCTTTCCTAGTCAAAACCCTAATTTTTACCATTTTGCCCTTTTGATGATCTGATCAAATTTCTTGAGGAAATGTGGTCCAAACTTGATCAAATGACATATATGAGTTCACAATGTTGATATGGATCAAAAATTATGAAGTTTGACTATAAATTGGCCACAATTGACTTTTTCCCCAATACAGTTGATTTTTAGGTCAACTGATCAATTGACTGAGCAAAAATGTGATCCAAGACTTGAAACTTGACATGAGAAATCTTGAGGGTCTATAATGATCCATGAAAGTCATATGAGGCATTAAAAGTTCAATTATCCTTGTGCAATCTCAAACCCTAATTTCAGTCATCGGTGCTTAAGGTGATGTCTTGAGCTGATCAACCTTTATGCAGTCTTGAACCAAAGGAGATCTTGTGAGAAAATACTTGATAAATGAGAGAGAAAATTTTGGGGTACAACAACTGACCCTGTTTAATATTCTTAAACCTGAAGAGTTAGATTGGCAGATCCGCCATTCATGACTTGAAAGAGGAAGATGATTGAACAGTAGAGTGCCTAGAAATTTGCACTCGAAAATGAATTGTGAATGGGCTCATAGATGCCATTTGGAGGATTGGTGGAGATTTTCCAGAGATGGTCTTGTAGATTCCATCCAAGGGTTACTGTTGACAGAAAATGGACTAAGTCTGAACTTGATTTCAACTAGAAAAGAATCAGAATAAATCTTTGGAGCGATTTTTCTGAAACTAGCAGAAGTCTTATATGTTATTTGACTGGGAAGAATCAGAATAAATCTTGGAGTGATTTATCTGAACCAGAAATGTTCATTTGGAAAGTATCAGGATAAATCGTTCAGAGGTTTAAACTGAAGCAAAAGAGGTTTTGAATATTCTTTAACTAGAGAGAATCAGAGTAAATCTTTGAGCGATTTATCTGAACCGGAGAAAGTGTCTACTAAGAAAGAATCAGAATAAATCGTTGAGAGATTTATCTAAACCATCACGGATCTGGAGAAGAAATAGAATAAATTGTTGAGAGATTTATCTGAACTAGAGAAAGCATCTGCAGGAAAGAATCAGAATAAACCGTTAAGAGATTTAAACTGAACCGATAGGGATCTGGAGAAGAATCAGAACAAATCATTGAGAGATTTATCTGAACCAGAGAAGATGTCTGCGGGAAAGAATCAGAATAAACCATTAAGAGATTTAATCTGAACCAGTAGGGATCTGGAGAAGAATCAGAACAAATCATTGAGAGATATATCTGAACTAGAGAAGACGTTTGCGGGAAAGAAGCAAAATAAACCGTTGAGAGATTTAAACTGAACCGGCAGGGGTCTGAAGGAAATATATGTTATGTAGATGGTTGACCAGTCCTTTCTTGGGAATTGATTTGTATTTGACTTGCTAAAAATTTAACGATAATTTTTTGTTGATAGATTTTATTCCTGAAAAGGTGAAAGGTTAGTTGCATGCAATGCCATGATGCATGGTATAATGTTGTTTCTTAAAATAAATGAGATCGTGCTCTATGCATTTGTGTTATCAATGCTATGATGTATGAATGTAATGTATGGACACTTAATCATTATGCCGCAGTATTTCTGGAGTCGGGGAAAATAAATCCCTGAGTACTGCTCGGAATGTAAGTGTAAGTCTTCATATCTTGAAGTTGAAGTGTTGATGGATTTCCATTTGTTAGAGAAATAAATTGTGTTGTGAAAGGGAAACGTCGTGCATTTCTTGTGGACCTCGTGAAATCCTGCTGGGGAATCCTGAAAAGCTTGGCGACTTTCATTGGGGAATCTTTGGAGCGGTTACCAGAAGTTTTGTTCCGTCGGGGATGTAAGAGCACTTGATACAATTAGGCTTCATACTGGAGATATGTTAGCGATCCTGTAGTGGGATGTCCTGAGTTCCGCTCTTGCTGGAAAAAGTACCTGCGGGGGATTTTATCGAATAGTCTAAAGATATTATCCTATTTTTTAAAGCCATTAGTGATTGTCTTTCTATTTTCTGTTCCTCTTTTTTGTTCATTTGTAAACAGTAGTCACGTTCAAATGTATATGTTCAAAAATAATCATTGGACGTTTTCGCAAACAAAACATGGAAATAAAAGAAAAACAGATAGTTTTGCACTTTCAAAGGGATATCTTTGTATTAACTTGAATAAGTATTTTTGTACAATGAGACAAACATTATAGTAAGAGAATATCATCGTAAACAATGAAAATTGATACAAAGAAAAGATAGCTATGTGAAATAATTCCATGGGGTTCCTATTCTGCTATAGCCTTCATGTCTCTGGACCTCTCATCCATTTGCTGCCTTGTCCGAAGTTGACTAGATTGATTAGACCCGTTTGAGTTTGTCAGTTGATGCTAAAGGTTGTCTGTAAGGTGATCCAACGGGATATAGTCATACGCTTTAATTCCCTAACTTTTTCCTGGACCGCCCTTTTGGGTTTTCAGTCCACCGGGATACCCTTTTTTGCCCAAGCCGTCCTTTTGGGTTTTCAGCTTTCCGGGTGTACAGATTGTTTTGTATTTTATCCCTAATTTTTCCCCGAACCTTTGTGGTTCGCTGGGATGCCCTAATTTTTGCCTAGGCCAGCCGACCTAGCAGGTCTTTACTCATGCGTAGTATCTTTTGACTATGTCCGTGTTTACAGGGTGTGGAAGGTCGTCGCCATCCATAGTGGTTAAGATCATTGCTCCACCGTAGAATATGCTTTTGATCACAAATGGTCCTTCGTATGTAGGAGTCCATTTGCACCTGGGATCACCTTGTGGCAATATGATACGTTTGATTACCAAATCACTTACCTAATATACCTGACGTCTGACCTTCTTGTTAAAAGCTTTGATCATACATTTTTGGTACATCTGACCATGACAGACAGCCGTAAGCCTCTTCTCATCAATCAAATTCAACTGGTCAAGTCGAGTTTGAATCCATTCGTCTTCATTCAGCCTTGCATCCTTTATGATTCTCAGAGAAGGTATTTAGACTTCAATTGGTAGAACAACTTCCATGCCGTATACCAAGGAGAAGGGAGTTTCCCCTATTGATGTGTGTGCCGTGGTACGGTAACCGTGGAGATCGAATGGTAACATCTCATGCCAGTCCTTGTAGGTCACTATCATTTTTTGAATGATCTTCTTGATGTTCTTATTTGCGGCTTCGACAACACCATTCATCTTTGGTCGGTAAGGAGAAGAATTATGGTGCTGGATCTTGAATTGCACGTATAGTGAGGTGATCATAGTATTGTTGAGATTCATACCATTGTCTTTGATGATTCTCTCTGGGATACCGTACCGATAGATGAGATTCTGTTTGACGAATCGGGCGACAACATTCTTAGTAACAGAAGTGAAAGAAGCTTCCTCAACCCACTTCGTGAAATAGTCAATGGCCACTAAGATGAAGCGGTGTCCATTAGAAGTTGCAGGTCTAACTTCTCCAATCATGTCGATGCCCCACATCGCGAATGGCCAGGGAGCAGTCAGGATGTTTAAAGGAACTAGAGGCACATGTAATTTGTCAACATAGATCTGACACTTGTGACAGGTTCGTGAATGTTGATGGCAATCTGCTTTCATGGTAGACCAGTAATACCCTGCCCGTAGGATGTTTTTAGCCATCGTATGCCTACTAGAATGGGTGCCAAAATCTCCTTCATGTAGATCATCCATGATCTTGTCTGCGTCAACCTTGTCTACGCAACGAAGCAGAGTAGAGTCGTGGTTGCGCGTGTAGAGAATGCCATTACTAAGGAAGAACTTTACAGAGAATCTTCTCAGGAACTTTTTATCATTGACTAAAGCACCCTCCCGATACTCTTGGGCCTCGAGATACCTCTTAAATTCATAAAACCAAGGCTTGTCCACTACTTTTTCAGTATCAATCTCGTGACAGTAAGCTGGTTCATCCATCCGCTTAATGGTGATCTGGGGAGTCTCGTTACCCCACTTGAGTTTAAACATGGATGACATAGTGGCTAGCGCGTCCGCTAGTTGATTTTCCTCTCGTGGAAAATTCTCAAAGGTGATTTCTCGAAGTGTAGGATTAATGTAAACACATGTTCTTTGTAGGGGATGAGATTAGGTTGCTTCATGTTCCGTTCTCCTTTGATTTGACTAATGACTAAGGCTGAATCTCAAAATACACTTAAGGACTTGATTCCCAAATCTATGGCAGCTTTGAGACCCAAAATACACACTTTGTATTCTGCCATATTATTAGTATAGTTGAATTAAAGTCTTGCAGTGAAGGGAGTATGACATCCTTCAGGAGAGATGACCACAACACTTATGTTGTTGCCGAGTGCGTTAGAAGCTCCGTCAAAAACAAGGTCCATCGGGATCCTTGTTCAGGTCTGTCATATGGTCTGAATTCTTCACAATAGTTTACCATCATGATGTCTTCATCTGGGAACTCGAATTTCATGGACTGGTAGTCATCCACATCCTGATGAGCAAGGTGATTGGCTAGCACACTGCCCTTTATTTCTTTTTGGGTAGTGTACTGAATGTCGTACTCAGTCAGGATCATCTGCCATCTTTCTATTCTCCCAGAGAGGGCAGGCATCTAGAATATGTATTTAATTGGATCTATATTGGATATCAATAAGGTAGTATGGTTCAACGTATACTGTCTTAGCCGGCGAGCAGCCCATGCCGGAGCGCAACAAGTTTTCTCGAGCAGTGAATATTTGGTTTCACAGTCGGTATACTTTTTGCTCAAGTAATAAATAGAATGCTCTTTTCGGCCAGACTCGTCATGTTGCCCCAACACACACCCCATTAAATTTTCCAAGACAGTTAGATACATGATCAAAGGTCTTCCCTCGACTGGAGGCATCAAAATAGGAGGCTCTTGTAGATTTGAAGATTGGTTCACAAGTAACGGTTAGGTGAGAAATGAATCCGGAGATGTAGTTTAGCCGTCCTAAGAATCCTCTAACTTCCTTCTCGGTGCGAGGAGTAGGAATTTCTTGTATTTCTTTCACCTTGGCAGAGTCCACTTAGATACCTTTACCGCTGACGATGAAGCCTAGGAGTTTACCGAACCTCACCCCAAATGTGCATTCATTCGGGTTCAACCTTAGCTTATATTTCTTCATCCTTTCAAACAGTTTCTGCAAATGGTCAAGATGTTCCTCTTCAGTTTGAGATCTATATATCATGTTATCCAAGTAGACCTCTATTTCGTGATGGATCATATCGTGAAATAGAGCTACCATGGCGCGCTGATAAGTTACCCTAGCGTTTTTCAACACGAATGGCATAACCTTGTAACAGAAAGTGCCCCACTGTGTGACGAAGGTCATTTTCTCCATGTCCTCAGGTTCCATTTTAATTTGATTGTAGCATGAGAAACCATCCATAAATGAGAACACTTTATGCTGTGCGGTATTGTCAACCAGAATATCGATATGGGGAAGCGAGAAATCATCCTTAGGGCTTTCCTTATTCAAATCTCTGTAATCCATACACATGTGTACTTTACCATCCTTTTTTGGCAATGGAACAATGTTGTCGACCCATTATGGATAAGAGGTGACAGCTAAGAATCTGACGTTGAATTGTTTCATGACTTTATTCTTGATCTTCTCTGACATGTCTGGCCGCATGCGATATAGTTTCTGTTTTATCGGAGGGCAATCTTCTTTTATCGATAGACGATGGACCATGATATCAGCGTCAAGTCCTGGCATGTCTTCGTATGACTAGGCAAAGACCTCAACATAGTCATGTAGTAATTGAGTTAAGCGCTTCTTGACACTAGGTTTCAGATTGGCACCTACCTTTACTTCTTTCTCGTCCTCTTCGGTACCTAAGTTAACTGTGTCAACCGGTTCTTCGTGGGGCTGTATGGTCCTTTCTTCCTGTTTTAGTAACCTGGCTAGTTCCCCTGGCACTTCACAATCTTCCTCACCTTCGTCTTCGGCTCGGTAGATCGGATTTTCAAAGTCACAATAGGCCATAGAAGAATCTTTACCCATGGGATCCTGAGTGGATGTGGATCTGCATTTTGATATGTGAGTGTGTGTAAGAGTGTGATACGGTGGGAGAACTGACTTGGGTGTTTTGCGGTTGATCGCAAATGTTGCAGTTAGCAAGAGTCACCGCCGACTTCTCTTTTATCCAAAAGGAAAGGTAAAAAAGCACAGGAAAGACCTTTGAGATTATTTCTTGAGTTCGGGGGGTAGATTATGAAAAGGGAAGGTATTAGCAACCTTTTCATCCATGATTTCCCATGGGCTCCTAGTTACTTGCTAGATCACTTGCTTTTGTTTGAAAATGTGTTTTTTGTGGTTTTTGAAAGTATTTTGTAAAGAGACCATTGTTTAGGCAAAATTTTGTAATGATTCTCGTTTGTAAGAATGTATACAAAGGTGTTGACCTTTTGAAATTTTTTTCAAGTTTTGAAAGATGTTTTGGAAGTGTTGGTGCTTATTTTGAAAATAGAAAGGTTGTTTTGTTTTGAAATTGAGCAAGTAACTAGGAACTTTATACCTACTCAAAAGTCTTTCATGTTCATTTCCTTTTTCCTTTGACATTGTTATCTTACCATTGTTTTGGTAAGTAACCCTATCTTTGGATGTAAAAGGGACAGGTGTGGGCCATCGTATAACCATGATTAGCAATGTTGCAAGGTATATTAGCATTTTTCTTTAGGGACTAAGATCATTTTGAAAGGCAACATGGATAGTGTCATTGAGGGACTATGATCTTGTATTTTGTTTGTTTTTGCTAAGATACCTCACATGCGTAATATGTCCATTTTTGTAAGGCAACCAAGTGGGTTTACCCTAGGGATGCTTGTGTGCAAGTGGATTGATTTTCATGCTTGATTTTTCTTTGGTTAGGGTTTTCTGTTGATTGGTTTTAGTCTTTCCATACAAAACCCTAATTACTAGCATTTGTATATAAAGCGATAAATTGCAGAATTTAAAATTACTACGCTATTACAATACTTAGCGGAGGGGGTATACAAATTTACAAATGGAAAATATTGCAAGAAATTAAACCTAAATAATATTACAACCATATTGAATTTTGAATAAATGTACAAAATAACTAAATAAAATGCAAGAATGCAAATGTAAAAAAAGAAAATATAATTTTTGTTTGGTTTTTCATGAGAAGAGGTTTTTTGACTTAATTAATTAAAATAAAATAATTAACTTAAAAAAAAGAAAAATAATAAAAAGTTAGTAAACTAAATTAATTTAAAGGAAACAAGTTTTTTAGGGTTTTTTGTGGATTTTATTAAATTAATAAATAAAAACAATTAAATAAAAGATCTTAAATTTTAAATTGATTTTAATTTACAAGAAAATAATATAATAATATTTAAAATTATTATCTAAGTATTTTAAAAAAAAAGGGAAGTTAATTTATTAAAGGAAATATTTTTGTGTTTTAAATTTTAGGAAAAATAAATTAAATAAAAATAAATATAAATATTTTTGGGTTTTTAGTAATGAAAATAATAATAATAATAATAATAATAATAATAATAATAATAATAATATTAATAATAATAATAGAAGATAAGTAAGTAAAATAAAAATAATAAAAAAGAAATAAAAATAAATAAAGTCAAGGAGGTGGATTAATGAAACAGGGGTTATTGTGAGAAAAAGTCAGGCCCAACAAGAGGAGGCCCAGGCGCTGCAAAAAGATCCAAAAACGTGAGGAAAAAATGTGAAAAAAAGCAAAAAGGTCACACTGGGGCTTGAACCCAAGACCTCATAGTGACAGACGCGCGCTTTAACCACTGAGGTAGTGATACATCCGTTTACTTATGTTAAACAATAAATATATAACATAAATCCTGCCCTAAATACACTTCATCTTCAACCTCCAGCCAAAAGCCCTGCAACTTGCTCATTTCTCAACCATTTGCAAAAATGTAAACATGAAAATTGCTCCATTTTTTCATACGAATTCAACCATATAAATATCATGAATTATAAATCAAATATGAATGAGAATTTTTTAAAGTACCAAATTCTGACCTAAATATTTCAGAAAGTTCAAACTCAAAATTCTCCTAGCTCAGTCAAAATAAATGAAATCTATGGACATGTATAATTTTAGGGAAATGATGTCTACATTTTATCTTCACAAATGCAAGCCTAACAATGCCTAAATATGAAGATAGAAGTTCAAGAAAAATACCTCAAAATTGGAAATCGTGAAATGCAAATGAGCTTGATTCAAGGTGCTGCAATGATCAGGTTAGCTTCCTCAAGTTCCCTGGAAGCTAATGCAATGGTTTGTTTGAGCAATGGATGGCTGGAATGGTCTGGAGAAGTCAAGTTGCAGACCTCTGCTTTTGGTTATGGAGGATGATAAAGATGGAGTTACAGTTATGAAACAGGGTCAGGGATGCTTTGTATTTGATGTAAGGAAGCTTTAGGAATGAATTTGATGGAAAAGGCACGAGAGAAATGAGAGATACAAGTTTAAGGTCAGAACTGTGTATCAATGGAGTTTTTTGTGCAATTTTTGGCTAGAGGGAATTTGGGAGTGTTTCAGGGTGTTTGAGCTCGTTTCCTAGCTCATAAATAGTGACTCTATTTATAAGAAACAAGTTTGGAGACTTGTTGTTTATCAGAATTCAAAATCACATGTTTATGCATAACATGTGAATTTTTGAGAAATTCAAGTTTTCATGCCTTGTACTTTGTTCATAGAGTTGTTAACCAATTTAAACACAATACCTCTGACTTTGTGGTTGGAGTGTAATCAAGGAATAAAATTTGGGAGCTCAAGAAGTTGACATTGTGCATAAAGCTTGCTTTACAAGAATGGATATGTTACGTTCTCCCTAAAATGGCAAATTGATTTGGACAAAGCATGAAAGACTTGGATAAGGGATTACTCAATTGTTTATACCATTAATTATGGAGTGAAAAACAAGTTTGAGGCCTGAAAAGTCAGGATTATGCAGCATGGCTATGGATTTGGTTCATGTTCATCACAAAATATGTCTTGCAAAACAACTTGAAACCCCAACTTCTGACCTTCGATTATCCTTGCTCACAAATGATATCAAGGAGTTCTTTGACATTTTGGAAAGCTTGTAATGTGCTCTACAACCCCTCTTTGAATCACTTTTGAAAATTCCCCTTGGAACTAGGTGAAACTTGAGTCAGAAGTTAGGTAAAAATCCTAACCAAAACTAGGGCAAAATTTCACTAAGTGTTTAATTTCAAGACCATGACTTTATGAATTAATAACTTGAGATCTAAGAACTTTTAGAAGAAGTTGTGTAAATAAATGTTGTATATATAATGGAGATCCACAACTTTCATGTTGAAAGTTTCTTCTGAATCATCTTACATCATGGTGAAAAATTGGCTCAAAGTTGTGAAAAAACATGAAGTTTTAAACACTTAGAAAAATTTCTAAGTTAAAAAACTTTGACTTTTCAAAATGAAATCTTTACTTTTTGATTTCTTGATGAATAAGTTTCACATTTTGACATGTTTTTATGAATTGTGATCTTTGACTTTTGATTTTGACCAAAAAGTCAAAGTTTGACTTTTCAGTGTACAATTGACTTTTGATCAGTTGACTCAAAATTCACTATCAAACCAATTGATCTTAAGCAATGTTTTTGGTCATGCCATTATGTCAAAATTATGCAATTGAACTCTTGAGATCATGTCTCAAACCATTTAACCATTTGCTAGGTCAAAAATCAGAAATTGCCTTTCTTCAGTCAAAACCCTAATTTTGACCATTTTGCCCTTTTGATGATTTGATCAAATTTCTTGAGGAATTATGGTCCAAACCTGATCAAATGATACATATGACTTTATAATGTTTCTATGGATCAAAAATTATGAATTTTAACTGTAAATTGGCCACAATTGACTTTTTCTCCAATACAACTGATTTTTAGGTCAACTGCTCAATTGGCTGAGCAAAAGTGTGATCCAAGACTTGAAACTTGACATGGGTAATCTTGGGGGTCCATAATGATCCATGAAAGTCACATGAAGCATTGAAAGTTAAATTAACGTTGTGCAATCCCAAACCCTAATTTTAGTCATCAATGCTTAAGGAGGTGTCTTGAGTTGATCAACCCATAGTGCAGTCTTGAACCAAGAGAGATCTTTGGGAGAAAACACTTGATAAATGAGAGGGAAAATTTTGGGGTACAACAGCTGCCCCTGTTCAATCTTCTTAAACCTGAAGAGTTAGATTGGCGGATTTGTCATTCGTGACTTGAAAGGTGGAAGATGATTGGACACTGGAGTGCCCAGAAATTTGCACTTTATGATGTGATGGTTGATGGTGTAGGGAATGGGATTAAAAGATGCCATTTGGAGAGATGATTGAAATTTGTTGGAGATGGGCTTACAGATGCCATCCAAAAATGATTGTTGATGGGAAGGGAATAAGTGTCCAAATAAATCTCTATTTGATTTATACTGAAGTACTGGATGTGTGGGGTTGAGTACCAGAATAATATCCATAAATGGATTGTATTTGACTCGTTTCTGAAAGTTGAATTTTAATGAGTATCAAAATGGCGTCCATGTCTGGAGCGTATCTGAAATGTATCTGAAAGCTGAATTTGAATGAGTATCATAATGGCGTCCCTGTCTGGAGGGTATCTGAACTGTATCTGAAAGATGAATCTGAATGATAATCAGAATGGCATTCGTGTCTAGAGCGTATCTGAGTTGTATCTGAAAGCTGAGTCTGAATGATTATCAGAATGGCATACGTTTCTGGAGCGTATCTGAACTGTATCTGAAAGCTGAATCTGAATGAGTATCAGAATGGCGTCCGTGTCTGGAGCGTATCTGAACTGTATCTGATGGTTCAACTGGTCTTGTAGATAATTGTCATGGCTTGTTTCAGGTATCAATCTATGACCTTTTTTATAAATTGTTGACGATAGCCATCTACTGACTGATCTTTCCTGAAGAGATGAAAGATTAGTTGTATGCAATGTAATGATGTATGAAATGCATTGTATAATGATGTTCTCAATGAGATTATGTTGTATGCATTTATGTCGTCAATGTTATGACGTATGGATGCGATATATGGGCATGTAAGTCATTCTGTTGTAATACTTTAGGGAGAATAAATCTCTGACGGTGGCTGGGAATGTGGAGTGTAAGTCTTCATGTTTTTAAGTGCTGACGAGTTGATGAGTGTCTACTTGTTAGAGAAATAAACTCTGTTATAAGGGAAGCATCGCATGTTGCTTGTGAAATACTGTTGGGGAATCTTGAGAAATTTGGCAACTTCTACCGGGGAGTGATAACTGGAAGTTTTGTTCCGCTAGGGATTAAGCTGCACACTGTGGGCGATTTTATGGAATAGTCTAAAGATATTATCCTATTTCTTAAAGCCATTAGCAATTGTCTTTCTATATTTTGTTCCTTTTTTGTTCATTTGTAAACATTAGTTATGTTCAAATGCATATCTTCAAAAGTAAATCATTGGACGTTTTTGTAAACAAATCACAAGAATAAAGAAAAAAACAGATAGTTTTGCACTTTCAAAGAGGTATCTTTTTATTAACTTGAACAAGTATTTTTGTACAATGAGACAAACATTCTAGTAAGGGAATTTCATTATAAAAAATGAAAATTTGATACAAAGAAAAGATAGCTATGTGTAATAATCTCATAGGGCTCCCATTATTCTATAGCCTTCGTGTCTCTGAGCGTCTTGTCCACTTGCTGCCTTGTACGAAGTTGATCGGGTTTATTAGACCCATTGAGTTTGTCATTCGAAGCCAAAGTTTGTCTGTAAGGTGATCCAACGGGACATAGTCATACGTTTTAAATCCCTAATTTTTTCCTGGACCTCCCTTTCGGGTTTCCAGTCCACCGGGATACCCTTTTTTGCCCAAGTCGCCCTTTTGGGTTTTCAACTTGTCGGGTGTACAGATTTTTTCGTTTTATCCCTAATTTTTTCCCGAACCTTTTTAGTTCACTGGGATGCCCTTGTTTTTCCTAGGTGTGTCAACCTAGCGGGTCTCTTATGCATAGTATCTTTTGATTATGTCTGCGTTTACAGGGTGCGGCAGGTCGTCTCCATCCATGGTGGTTAAGATTATTGCTCCACCAGAGAATATGCTTTTGATCACAAACGGTCATTCGTATGTAGGAGTCCATTTACCCCTGGGATCACCTTGCGGTAGTATGATACGCTTGATCACCAGATCCCCGACTTGATACACTTGGCGTCTGACCTTTTTATTGAAAGCCTTGATCATCTGTTTTTGATACATTTGACCATGATAGACAACACTAAGCCTTTTCTCATCAATCAAGTTCAGTTGATCAAGTCGAGTTTGGATCCAATCTTCCTTATTCATCCCTGCATCCTTCAGGATTCTCAGAGAAGGGATCTGGACCTCAATAGGAAAGAAAGCTTCCATGCCGTATACCAGAGAGTAAGGTGTTTCCTCGGTTGATGTGCGCGCTGTGGTACAATAACCTTGGAGTGTGAATGGTAGCATCTCATGCCATTCTTTGTATGTGACTGTCATTTTCTGTATGATCTTTTTGATATTCTTATTTGCATCTTTGACAGCACCATTCATCTTTGGTCGGTAAGGAGAAGAATTATGGTGTTGGATCTTGAATTGCACACACAGTGTGGTGATCATAGTATTGTTGAGATTCGTACCATTGTATGTGATGATCCTCTCCGGGATACCGTACCGACATATGAGATTTTTTTTGATGAACTGGGCGACAACATTCTTGGTAACATAAGCGAAAGAAGCCGCCTCAACCCACTTCGTGAAATAATTGATGGCCACCTAGATGAAGCGGTGTCCGTTATAGGTTGTGGGCTTGATTTCTCCAATCATATCAATGCCCCACATCGCGAATGTCTAGGGAGAAGTCAGGACATTCAGATGAACTGGAGGTACATGCACTTTGTCAGCATAGATCTGACACTTATGACAAGTTTGAGAGTGCTGATAGCAATCTACTTCCATGGTAGACCAGTAATAACCTTCCCTTAGGGTTTGTCCTATTCAAATCCCTGTAGTCCACGCACATTCGCACTTTGCCTTCCTTTTTAGGCACAGGAACAACATTGGCGACCCATTGCGGATAGGAGGTGACGGCCAAGAATCCAGCATTGAATTGTTTCATGACTTCATCCTTAATATTTTCTGACATGTCTGGTCGCATGCGACAGACCTTTTGTTTTACCGGAGGGCAATCTTCTTTTGTAGGTAGACGATGTACCACAATATCAGCATTAAGTCCTAGCATGTCTTCATATAACCAGGAAAATACCTCGACATAATCATGTAGCAACTGAATTAGACGCTTCTTGACAATGGGTTCCATATTGGTACCAACCTTGACTTCTTTCTTGTCCTCTTCGGTACCTAGGTTAACTGTGTCCAGTGGTTCTTCGTGGGGCTATATGGTCGTGTCTTCTTGTTGTAGTAACCTGGATAATTCCCCTGGTACTTCACAATCTTCCTCACCTTCGTCTTCGGCTTGGAAGATTAGATTTTCAGAGTCACAGAAAGTCATAGCAGAATCGTTACCCATGGGATCCCGGATGGATGTAGATCTGCATTTTGAATGTGAGTGTTTGTAAGAGTATAGCTATCTTTGAAAGAAATAAAAATGTAAAAAGAAAGATAAAGAGCACAAAGTTTGAATGCAAAAACGTCCATGATTCATTGATGACATATGAAAATGAGGTAACAACCCTTACAAATGGACCGTTATGCCTCGGGTAAGACACAAGGTTTTAAAAGTCTGAATTCTTTAATTATTACAGGTCCGAAAAATATTAAAGACAATTACTGTTGGATAAAAGTAATTGGGACAAAATCTTTAGCTTCCCAGTTGCTAAGTCCTCCATTGACAGTTGGGAAAATCCATTCCTCCAGATCATATCTATCCTCATCATCATCCCCCACTGTGTTGACTCCGTGGTTGCTGATCTTCAAGTGTGGTCCCCCGGCACGAGCACGGCGCACAACTTTTTGGGCTCTTAAAGTGAAACCCAAACCAAATTTGTCAGATTTGTAGGGAATATCTGGAAGTTAGCCCCAAATTTTACACCCACCTTCTTCAACAACTTCCCTGGCATCTCTCAGGGAAGACATATTTAGTGGAGGTATTGTAATCTTTTGGACTTGGGAAACAACCTGTGTTACTGCCACGGTTTGTGTTACTTCCTCTAAGTGCCGAAATGGAGTTTCAATGAATTCACCATCCAATTCCATGTATCTGAAGGAGTTCAAGTGACTGACCATATGTTCCTCTTCTCCATGGACAATAATGATTTCCCCTCGGTTGGATATTTCAGCATCTGATGTAATGTAGAGGTAACGGCACCAGCATTGTGAGTCCATGGTCGGCCCAACAAGCAGGAATAGGAAGGGCGAATGTCCATCATGTAAAAAGTTGAATTAAAGGTTTGGGTTCCAACTTTTATGGGGATGTCCACCTCCCCATGCACCATTCTCTTTGAACTGTCGAAGGCCCTTACCATTATATTGTTGGGTTTTAAGGTCAAACCTTCAAGTCGAGTCTATCAAGAGCCTTCTTAGGCAGCACATTCAAAGATGAACCGGTATCAACCAAGACATAGGCCAAAGTTGTGCCCTGCATTCGATAGATACATGCAATGCCTCATTGTGCTTCCTCCCTCTAGGTGTCAAGTCAGCATCAGAAAAGTATAAATCATTCTCAGCGGTTAAACTGGCCACACAGTCTTGGAATTGATCAGCAGAGGTTTCTTGTGGTACATGGGCAGTTTTAAGGAATTTCACCAAGGCCTTCGCATGAGCCTCAGAGCATAACAATAAAGCTAACATGGAAATATTTGACGGGGTCTGCCCTAGCTGTTCGACTATGTTGTAGTCGCTTCTCTTTATAATTTTCAGAATTTCTTTAATCTCCTTTTGGGAGGCCTCAGGGATAGATACTGACTGCGCCTTCATCCGGACAGGCTCAACCAAAATTTCTTTGCCCCGAGTCTTGGTCGACTAGGTGATAGGAGTATCAGCATGTGTAACTATAGGGATTGTAGTAGTAGTAGTGTCAACAGGAACATGAACATGGATAATCACAGGACCAATAACAGTCTTTGGAGGATCAATCTCTGGAGAGAATACTCTTCCACTTTGGGTTATCTTGTTGGTTCCCGCAATGTTGCTGATGTCGGGGTCAACCCTCTCAGAATTGAGCCTTCAACAGCCGGCCAATCCTTCTTGACACTGAGATAGTAAACATCACCCCCATAATTCCATGGGGCAGTCTTATCTGATGAGTACGGGATTCGTCCAGGAATAGTAATTATTAGCGGAGCTACTTTAGGAACTGATGTAATCCTAATGGGTCTTTTGGTGGAGACCCTGGAAGGATTGGCTAAAATGGTTACTATTGAAACATCATTATAAGAAATGGTTGGAACGAGAGTCTTCTCAAACAAAATCTCTTTGTCTTCCATTAGGCGTTGAACACCTACTTTCAATAAATGACAACCAGTTGGTAGGGATAAGAAGAGGTGGCAGCTTTCGTCACAGCCCTGAAATAAACCGACCCTCAATATATTCTTCTTGACAGTCATGAGAGGAGTAACAAGTTTATCCACAGCAGTAACAAACATATCATCTTCTACAGTGTTAACACCATGGCCATGCTTGGGCATATGAGAGGTGATAACATTTGGGATCTCAGGAGCATCGAATTCAATTTATTTGGCTTCAAGAAGGTCTTGCACCTTGTTCTTTAAAGCCCAACAGTTGTTGGTATCATGGCATAGGATTTCTGAATGGTAAGCGCAACGAGCATTAGGATGGTAGTGAGGAGAGGTTGTGTTAGGATTCTTTGGAGCTTCTTTCAAAGTTACCAGATTAGATCTCAACAAATGTGGCAGGACTTGAGATAGTGTCATATTAATCCGGGTAAATTGTCTTACTGGTCTTTCTGTTCTAGGTTGATCGTTCCTTTGTTGAGTAGGTGCAGGTTTAGGGATCATGACAGCCCCTACTATTGGACAACATTCAGTTCTTTCTTGATTCCTTTGAGGATACACAACACCAACTTCTTTCTTCCCAATAAATGGTTTTCTTACAGCAGTAGAGGATGCGTCTTTTTGAATCTTCTCAATCTTAATCCCAGCTTCCACTCTTTCTCCGGTCAAGATTAATTTAGTGAAGCCTGTTGAGGAGCTTCCAATTAGATGATTGAAGAAAGGACCGAACAGGGTACCCAAAAACATGTCTACTAGCTCTCTTTTAGACAGGGGAGGCTGGACTCTTCCAGCTAAGTCCCTCCATTTTTTAGCGTAGTCTTTGAAACCTTGACTTGAAACCATAGCCATACTTTGGAGTTGAGTACGGGTTGGAGCAAGGTATGTGTTATACTGATATTGTTTATAGAAAGCAGTGGCAAGGTCTTCCCAATTAAGGATGTTGTCCCTTTCCAGTTGATAGAACCAATCTAGTTGAGTCCCGGATAGACTGTCTTGGAAGAAGTGGACCCACAAATCTGTGTCAGTAGTGTGAGGCTGTATCTTCCACACATAGGATCGGAGATGCATCTTGGGACACGAAACTCCGTCGTACTTAGCAAATATTGGTGCCTTGAATTTTGGTGGAATGAAAATCCCAGACACCAAACCCAGCTCTTCAAAGTCTAGCCCGATCACTTTCTGAATTTCCATTTCACATAGACGTTCTTCTAGATGCTTGTATTTGTCGTCGGCTGGGGGATACTTCTTTTTAGAGTAGTCCTCTTCTTCTTCCTCTTAAGATTCTAGCCGGACAACCGTTTCCTTGCCTTTCACTTCTTGATTATCCTTTTCACTAGATGACGTTGCAAAGTCTAGGGTCCGTCTGGCTTGTCCTTGGAACATTATTCCCATATTCAAAACTCCGGTTACTTTCTTTCCTTTCTTTTTCTTTTCTTCAACCAGCAAAGTTTTTAGATCTTCTTGTCCTTTGGCTAGAGTAAAGAACATCTGTTGAAACTGAGCATTCTGCGCCTGGAGGTCTTTTACTGTCTTCTCGAGATCCATCTTACTGAAATAAACAGTAGAATTATGAGGAGACTTGTTGTTAAGAAACCTGCTTATATTATGATGAATGGTAAATGCATATGCAATGATTTCAAGGAAATTAGAGATTTAAATTTGCTTTAGACCAAAAAGGAACACAGGTTATATTAATAAACCAAAGCTTGAGTACATCATGCCTCTTTTGGGCTTACAAAGAAATACAAAAACTCTAAGATAAAAAAGTTGTACACATCCTCTTTGGTGTGATGTAGGCGTTCAGGTTCCGCTCCTCATGAAGTTTCTTAGTGAGTTCCAAAACCTTCTTCTCGCTGGCGCATAATTAGGCCTCGTAAGTGTCTCGCTCCCCCTTAAGCTGTATCCAATCCCTTTGCATTTCTTCAAGAGAGGTGGGCATGTCAGGATGTAGGATAGTGTATGGAACATCTCCTTCCACAACAGGCTCTATGATAACTGGGAGAAAGGAGGGGTAAGGCATCATAAGACTTTAAGCACGAGCTTGTACCCACTTGAGGTAAGGCTCAAGAGGGATGGAATTCTTATGCCCCAATGTCTTTCTATCTACCTTGTTCAACATCCTCCAAGCTAGGATAAATCTATGGCGATGACCTTGATCGTCGTTCTCGTAGTCAAATACCAAACCTTGAATGAGCATCTCATGTGGGCCATCCCTTCGGGCGTAACCAAACTATCTTAAGGCTAAGAAGGGGTTGTAGGTGATACCTCCCCTAATGCCAAGTAAGGGGAAATTAGGGAATTCTTAACAACGGTCGACGAATGTAACATTCTCTATAGATCGGGAACACCAATGAATGTCTGAATGTTTGAGTGTCATCAGCCTATGTGACCACCTTGACCCTTGCTCGTTCTTCAATACAGATTGAGGAAGATGCGAAATAAACAATCTTGCCAAAAGAGGACTACAACACATAAGGATACCTCTTTTCCTCATAGTGCGAGTGTGAAAAGAATTTAGGATGTCCCCTAGCAAAGTAGGCACCAGGTTACTAGACATGAAGATTTTGACGGCATTCACATCTATGAGTTGGTCAAGATTTGGAAACAAAACCATCCCATAGATGAGGAGAGCCACAATTTCCTCAAAAGCTTGCAAATCTAAAGAGTTCCAATAGTTTTGGGCTTTCTCAAACAAGAACTTTGCTAGGAAACCTTTGACACCACTCATTATTTCCCAATTAGTTGTGATATCAGATGATTGCAAGTGTAGAGTTTGAGCAATATCTTCTGGATTTGGATTTCTTTCTGTACCGTTGAAAGGTAGTTGATTTAGAATGGGAATCCTCAAGATTCGGGAGAATTCTTCCAAAGTTGGCACAAGTTAATAATCAGGAAATGTGAAGCAATGGTGTAAAGGATCAAAGAACTGGAAGAGCACCTTCATCATGTCCTCATCAGTGTTGGAGGTAACCAACTTTAGTAGGTGACCATGTCTTTCGGTAAATGGAGAATTTTCAGGAATCCTTGATGCTAGCTCTTTAAGTTGAGGAGGGATCCTTACAAGGTTGATTTAAATGGTTTTCCTGCTAATATAATCCATGTCCTACAAAACAGAACAAAGATAAATCCCAAGATCCTTGAAATCGTTAGTGAGTATGATGTTATGATGTTTATGATGTTATATACAAGTGTATATATACATATATATATATATATATATATATATATATATATATATATATATATATATATATATATATATATATATATACAAATAAAGCAAACAAGTCCTTAGGTTTAGGCTTGCATGGAGTCTCATAGGTAAGTACCCTCTTGACGTTTGGTTTTCTCAAACCTGTCCTAGCAATAGTAACCGGGTTCTGAGGAGCTCAATATCACCGATTTGTTTCTTTGGGCATTGTTTCACCGCAAGCCTCTATAATGGCGACCAAAATATATCAAAAAACTAAACCTCAATGAGTGTAGTATCGAGTATCTTCCAACTTCGAACTACACCAAAGTCGGTCATCTCACTATGTCCTAAAGGCCAAGTTGGTCAAGTAAAGGTTCTAAAAGTTCATTAGTGCTTCATGACATCACTTAGCGCCCCCGTATTCTCCTTGACTACTCAAGGGCTACCAGTACCCACAAATATGTCACACTTACGTAACTATTGATTAGACCATGCCGGTATACCCCGCACAGTTTCCACAACGTATTGCTACTTAACTATAAGGTATCCCAAATCCGGATAAAGGATTCAAACCTAAACAAAGAACCATAAAGTAAAGAACGCAAGTCAAACAATGAAAGCAAGTAAATGTGATCTAACCCTAAGGTAACCCCACTTTTATAATTCTCCCCAGCAGAGTCGCCAGTTCTGTGATACGTTGGGAGAACTGACTTGGATGTTTTGCGTTTGATCGCAAATGTTGCGGTTAGCAAGAGTCGCCATCGACTTTTCATTTATCCAAAAGGAAAGGTGAAAAAGCACAAGAAAGACCTTTGAGATTATTTCTTGAGTTCGGGGGGTGGATTATGAAAAGGGAAGGTATTAGCACCCTTTTCATCCATGGTTTTCCATGGGCTCCTAGTTACTTGCTAGATCACTTGCTTTTGTTTGAAAATGTGCTTTATGTGGTTTTTGAAAGTATTCTGTAAAGAGACCATTGTTAAGGCAAACTTTTGTAATGATTATCGTTCGTAAGAATGTATACAAATGTGTTGATCTTTTGAAAATGTTTTAATGTTTTGAAAGATGTTTTGGAAGTGTTGGTGCTTGTTTTGAAAATAGCAAGGTTGTTTCATTTTAAAATTGAGCAAGTAACTAGGAACTTTCTACCTACTCAAAAGTCTTTCATGTTCATTTCCTTTTTCCTTTGACATTGTTATCTTACCATTGATTTGATAAGTAACCCTATCTTTGGATGTAAAAGGGATAAACGTGGGTCATTGTATAACCATGATTAGAAACGTTGCAAGGTATCTTAGCATTTTTCTTTAGGGACTAAGATGATTTTGAAAGGCAACATGGATAGCGTCATCGAGGGACTATGATCTTGTATTTTGCTTGTTTTTGCTAAGATACCTCACATGCGTAATATGGCCATTTTTGTAAGGCAACCAAGTGGGTTTACCCTAGGGATGCTTGTGTGCAAGCGGATTGATTTTCATGCTTGATTTGTCTTTGGTTAGGGTTTTCTATTGAATGGTTTTAGTCTTTCTATACAAAACCGTAATTACTAGCATTTGTATATAAAGCGATAAATTACGAAATTTAAAATTACTATGGTATTACAATACTTAAAGGAGGGGATGTACAAATTTACAAATCGGGAATATTGCAAGAAATTAAACCTAAATAATATTACAACCATATTGAATTTTGAATAAATGTACATAACAACTAAATAAAATGCAAGAATGCAAATGTAAAAAAAGAAAATGTAATTTTTGTTTGGTTTTTCATGAGAAGAGGTTTTTTGACTTAATTAATTAAACTAAAATAATTAACTTAAAAAAAGGAAAATAATATTAAGTTAGTAAGCTAAATTAATTTAAAGGAAACAAGTTTTTTAGGGTTTTTTGTGGATTTATTTAATTTAGTAAATAAAAACAATTAAATAAAAGATCCTAAATTTTAAATTGATTTTAATTTACATGAACATAATATAATAATGTTTAAAATTATTATCTAAGTATTTTAAAACAAAGGGGAAGTTAATTTATTAAAGAAAATGTTTTTGTGTTTTTAATTTTAGGAAAAATAAATTAAATAAAAATATAAATATGTTTGGGTTTTTAGTAATGATAATAATAATAATAATAATAATAATAATAATAATAATAATAATAATAATAATAATAATAGAAGATAAGAAAGTAAAATAAAAATAATAAATAAGAAATAAAAATAAATAAAGTCAGGGAGATGGATTAATGAAACAGGGGGTATTGTGAGAAAAAGTCAGGTCCAACAAGAGGAGGCCCAGGCACTGCAAAAAGAGCCAAAAATGTGAGAAAAAGAAAAAAGGTCACGTTGCACGCTTTAACCACCAGGGTGGTGATATATCCGTTAACTTATGTTAAACCATAAATATATAACACAAATCCTGTGCTAAATACACTTCATCTTCAACCTCCATCCAGAAGCCCTGCAACTTGCTTATTTCTCAACCATTTGCAAAAATGTAAACATGAAAATTGCTCCATTTTTTCACACGAATCCAACCATATAAATATCATGAACTATAAATCAAAGATGAATGAGAATTTTTGAAAGTACAATTTTGACATAAATATTTCAGAAAGTTCAAACTCAAAATTCTCCTAGCTCAATCAAAATAAATGAAATCTATGGACATGTATAGTTTCAGAGCAATGATGTCTACATTTTATCTTCACAAATGCAAGCCTAATAATGCCTAAATATGAAGATAGAAGTTCAAGAAAAATACCTCAAAACTGGAAATTGTGAAATGCAAATGAGCTTGATTCAAGGTGCTGCAATGACCGGGTTAGCTTCCTCAAGTTCCCAGGAAGCTAATGCAATGGTTTGTTTGAGCAATGGATGGCTGGAATGGTCTGGAGAAGTCAAGTTGCTGACCTTTGTTTTTGGTTATGGTGGATAATAAAGATGGAGTTACAGTTATGAAATAGGGTCAGGGATGGTTTGTATTTAATGTAAGGAAGCTTTAGGAATGAATTTGAGGGAAAATGCACGAGGGAAATGAGAGATACAAGTTTAAGGTCAGAACAGTGTATCAATGGAGTTTTTTGTGTAATTTCTGGCTAGAGGGAGTTTGGGAATGTTTCAGGGTGCTTGCGCTCGTGTCCTAGCTCACAAATAGTGACTCTATTTATAAGCAACAAGTTGGGAGACTTGATGTTGATCAGAATTTAAAATCACAAGTTTATGCATAACATGTAATTTTTTGAGAAATTCAAGTTTCCATGCCTTGTACTTGGTTCATAGAGTTTTAAACCACTTTAAGCACAATACCTATGACTTTATGGATGGAGTGTAATCAAGGAAAACAATTTGGGAGCTCAAGAAGCTGACTTTGTGCATAAAGCTTGCTTTATAAGAATGGATATGTTACTTTCTCCCTAAAATGGCAAACTGATTTGGACAAAGCTTGAAACAGTTGGATAAGGGCATAATCAGTTGTGTAAACAATTAATTATGGAGAGAAAAATATGTTTGAGGCCTGCAAAGTGAGGATTATGAAGTATGGCTATGAATTTTGTCCATGTTTATCACAAAATATGTCTTTCAAAACAACTTGAAACCCCAACTTGTAACCTTCGATTCTCCTTGCTCATAAATGATCTCAGGGAGTTTTTGGACATTTTGGAAATCTTGTAATATGCTCTACAACCCCTCTTTGTATCACTTTTTAAAATTCCCCTCGGAACTAGGTGAAACTTGAGTCAGAAGTTAGGTCAAAATCCTGACCAAAACTAGGGCAAAATTTCACTAAGTGTTTAATTTCAAGACCATGACTTTATGAATTAATAACTTGAGATATAAGCACTTTTATAAGAAGTTGTGCAAATAAATGTTGTAGATATCATGAATATCTACAACTTTCATGTTGAAAGTTTCTTATGAATCATCTTGCATCATGGACAAAAATTGGCTCAAAGTTATGAAAAAACATGAAGTTTTAAACACTTAGAAAAATTTCTAAGTTAGAAAACTTTGACTTTTCAAAATGAAATCTTGACTTTTTGATTTCTTGATGAATAAGTTTCATATTTTGACATGTTTTTATGAATTGTGAACTTTGACACTTGATTTTGACCAAAAAGTCAAAGTTTGACTTTTCAGTGTACAATTGACTTTTAATCAGTTGATTAAAAATTCACTATCAAACCCAATTATCTTGAGCAATGTTTTGGGTCATGCCATTAGGTCAAAATGATGCAATTAAACTATTGATATCATGTCTCAAACCATTTAACCATTTTCTAGGTCAAAAATCAGAAATTTCCTTTCCTCAGTCAAAACCCTAATTTTGACCATTTTGCCCTTTTGATGATTTGATCAAATTTCTTGAGGAATTATGGTCCAAACATGATCAAATGATACATATGAGTTTATAATGTTGCTATGGAACAAAAATTATGAAGTTTGAGTGTAAATTGACCACAATTGACTTTTTCCCCAATATAGTTGATTTTTAGGTCAATTGCTCAATTGAATGAGAAAAAGTGTGATCCAAGGCTTGAAACGTGACATGAGTAATCTTGGGGGTCCATAATGATCCATTAAAGTCACATGAAGCATTGAAATTTCAATTATCCTTGTGCAATCTCAAACCCTAATTTTAGTCATCAGTCCTTAAGGAGGTGTCTTGAGTTGATTAACTCATAGTGCAATCTTGAACCAAGAGAGATCTTTGTGAGAAAACACTTGATAAATGAGAGGGAAAATTTTGGGGTACAACAAAGAGAATAGCTATTATTGAAAAAATAAAAATGTAGAAAAAAGAAGAACAAAGAGCTTAAAGTTTGCATGCAAAAACGTCCATGATTCATTGATGACATATGAAAATGAAGTAACAACCCTTACAAATGGACCGTTGTACCTCGGGTAAGACACACGGTTTTAAAGGTCTGAACTGTTTAATTATTACAAGTTTGTTGTACCACAAAATTTGCCCTCTAATTTATCAAGACTTTTCTCACAAAACTTCTTGGACTCAAGACAAGTTTGGGGTTTGGTCAGCTCAAGACATCTCATCTAGCACTGGTAACCTGAAATTAGGGTTTGAGTTTGCACAAGTATTTTTGGACCATCAATTCTTCATATGACTTTCATACACCATCTTGGACCCCTAAGATTGCTCATGTTAAGTTTCAAGCCTTGAATCACATTTTTGCTCAGTCAATTGGACAGTTGACCTAAAAATCAGTTGTATTGGGAAAAAAGTCAACTATGGCCAATTTATAGTCAAACTTCATAATTTTTTATCCACAACAACATTTTAGACTCACATGTGCCATTTGATCAAGTTTGGATCACAACTCCTCAAGAAATTTGATCAAATCATCAAAAGGGCAAAATGGTCAAAATTAGGGTTTTGACTGAGAAAGGGCAATTTCTAATTTTTAACCTAGCCAATCACCAATTTAGTTCAAGAATGATTTCAAGGGTTCAATGGCATCATCTTTACCTAATTACATGGTTCAAAAGATCTCAAGTTCATTGGATTGACAGATGAATTTTGCAGTCAATTGATCAAAAGTCAATTGTACACTAAAAAGTCAAACTTTGACTTTTTTGGTCAAAATCAAGTGTCAAGGGTCATAATTCATCAAGATATGTCAAAATATGAATCTTGTTCACCAAGAAAACCAATTTTGAAAATTAGGGTTTTGAATTTGAAAATTTTCATAACTTAGAATTTTTCTAAGTATGAAACTATTCTTATTTTTTTCCAACTTTCCACAACTTTTTCACCATGATGCAATTTGATTCAAAGGAAACTTCAAACATGAAAGTTGTAGTACTCCATGAAATATACAAATTTTCTTCACAAACTATTCCCAAAAGATGCTTGGATCTCAAGTTATGAATTTGTGAACATAGGTCTATGAACTAAATAACTTAGTGAAAATTTTCCCTAATTTAGAAGGGTTTTTGACCCAACTTCATGGACATTTTTCACATGGTTCCAAGAGGTATCTCAAAATGAATTTGAAATATGGATTACAGAACACATTTCAAGCTTTCCAAAATGTCAAAGAACTCTCCAAGATCATTTTTGGTTAGGGAGAATCGAAGAAGGGAAGTTGGCATTTTATCACTTTTGATCAAGCCATTTTTACAATGCATCAAGTTGCAAATCAGATCTTTGATGTTTGAATCTTGCTTTACAGGTCTTAAACTCATTCTAAACTGCATAATTAAATGCAAACTCATAGGTTAAAGGCTTTATCTTTGCTTTTGGAACTTTACACAAGTTGTAATTCCATTTTAGGCATAAAGCTCACATTGCCATTTTCATAAAGGTGAGCTTTTGCAATTTTGTCAACCTTGAGCCTTGGACCTGTCCCTTTGATGCAAACAATTTCCACAGGTCTCAAGCAATGTATAACAACTCTTATCATCTCTTGAGGTAGCCAGGACAAGCATGTTGCATTTGTCATTTCACTTTACTTAAAATACAAGAAAAGTTACAAAAGATGCTAGAACTTGTACAGCTAGTAAGGATTGACCTTTGTGTCATTTCTATACAAATATACAAAGTCATTACAATGAAAAGGAGGCTTGCTTGACATTTTAAACTCTCTCAAACACAAAAACACCAAATTTCTTCCCAAACTTAGAGTTGCTGCAAAATCATAGCCATTTCATTTTTGGCTCGTGCGTTTTGTGGCTTGACATTTGAAACACCTCATACACATCATATCAAAGCTATCCAAGCCCTTGTCCTGGTTCTGTAACATCTGTTTCAGCCATTTCCATTTTCAAACTTGGAGCTTGCAACTTGACTTGTGCAGAGACTTCCGACCATCCACAAAGCAAGCTAGGCATTGGAATAGCTTGAAGGAAGGTCAAGGAAGCTCACATGATTCTCAGGCCTCCATCAAAGTCCCTACATTGTTCTATCCAAATCCAACTGAAGGAGGTATTTTTCAAAACTCTATCTCTCTATTTAGGCATCCTTAAGCCACGATTTGTGAAGAAAAGATGTAGTCTATAACATGATGGAGTTGTACATGTGCATACTTTCCATTTATATTAACTGTGCTGTGAGAATTTAAAGTTTGAAGTTCATAAAATTTCTAGGTCACGAATTAGGGCTGACAAAATTCTCTCTGATCTTTGAGAGTTAGGTTACAAATTTTACATGGTTGGAATCGTGAGATTAAATGCTATATGTTTTATGTTATGGGTTTTTGTTTTTGTGCAAGCATGAGCAAGTTGCAGGTTTGAACATAATACACACGCAGAGCTGATGGACAGGGACGAAGATGATGCCATGGGCTTTTTGGCGCGCTTGGCCTTTTTGCTTTTACCATTCACACCCCCTGGCTTTATTTTGTATATTTTTCATATTTTCTTCATATTTTTATATTTTATTACTTTTGATTATTTTTTCTGAATATTAAAAAAACCAAAAATAATTTCTTTATTTTTGCAATTTTATTTTATTTTTTTATTATTTTTTTTCAAATGAAAAATAGTTTATTTTAATAAATAAAACTTATTTTCTTAAGTAGTTTGTAAATAAATATAATAAATACGTAATATCTTTATTATATTATTTATACACATAAAACATTATTTTTTATACATACTTAATTTTTAATATGGACATATAATATTATTTATTATTTTTTTGTAAAAAAAATGGATAAAATAATAATAGGGAACATTGTTTTCTTTTAATCAAAAAATTAGGGTTTTCCCCTTTCAAAAATAGTAATATTTTTTCTATTATTTCTAGGGTTTAAATAAATTATTTTCTCATACATTAAACAAATACAAAACATTTTTTGCATAAATAAATTTGCATTGCATTTTAAATACTTGTTTATTTATTTAATGCGCACAATATTCAATTGGGTTGTAATAGTATTTTTTTTTAGGCTTATATTCGTGCACTATCCCCATTCAAAAACTTGTATCCCCCCTGCCATAATAATTGTTGTAATAGCTTAGTTTACATTTAAGCAATTTATTGCTTTCATATGCCATGTTTAGTAAACTAGGGTTTGCATGACAAGACCAAAAACAAAACAAATAAAAAAGACCTAATCCAAGACAAATCAAATGCATGAAAAATGACACACATTGCACACAAGCACCCTTAGGGTTTCACCCACTTGGTTGCCTAAATAAAAATGGCCATGTTACGCATGCGAAGTATCTTGGCAAAACAAAGCAAAAATAAGATCATAGTCCCTTGATGACGCTATCAAAAGGTTGCCTAAACAAAGATTATCTTGGTCCCTCAAAAATGCTAAGATACTTGGCAACATTGCTATCATGGTCATACGGTGACCCACGCCCATCCCGTTTACATCCAAAGATAGGGTTGCTTACGAAATCAATGGTAAGTTAACAATGTCAAACAAATAAAAATGCACAAGACATTTGAGTAGGTAGATTAGCTTCTAGTTACTTGTTACATTTCAAAACAATCCTTGCTATTTTCAAAAACAAACACACATATTTCAAAAACATCTTACAAAACATTGAAACATTTTTCAAAAGACAAACATCTTTGTATACATTCTTACGAACAAGAATCATTACAAAGATTTCCTAAACGAATGGCCTCTTTTCAAAATACTTTCAAAACCACACCAAGCACCATTTCAAACAAAACAAGGCAAAGCAAGTAACCTAAACAAGTAACTAAGAGCCCATGGAAAACCATGGATGAAAAGGGTGCTAATACCTTCCCTTTTCATAATCTACCCCTCGAACTCAAAAAAAAACATCTCTAAAGGTCTTTCCTGTGCTTTTTCACCTTTCCTTTTTGGATAAAAGAAAAGTCGATGGAGACTCTTGCTAACCGCAACATTTGTGATAAAACGCAAAAAAAAAACTCAAGTCAGTTCTCCCACCGTATCACAGAACTGGCGACTCTGCTGGGGATAATTCTAAAAGTGGGGTTACCTTAGGGTTTAGATCACCTTTATTTGCTTACAATTGTTTGACTTGTTTGATTTACATTTTGGTTCTATTGTTTGGGTTTGAATCCTCTACCCGGATTGGGGAAACATTATAGGTAAATAGCAATACGTTGTGGAAACTGTGCAGGGTATACCGACACGGTCTAAGCAATAACTATGTTAGTGCGACATATTTGTGGGTACCGGTAGCCTTTGAGTCAATCAAAGAGAATACAGGCCGCTGAGTGATGTCATGAAGCACTAATGAACTTCTAGAACCTTTACTTGACCAACTTGGCCTTTTAGGATGTAGTGAGATGACTGACTTTAGTGCAGTCTGAAGTTGGTAGATACTCGATACTACACTCATTGAAGGTTTGTTTCTTGGAATATTTCGGTCGTCAGTGAAGAGGCTTAAACTGAAACAATGAACAAGGAAACAATCCAGTGATATTGAGCTCCTTAGAACCCGGTTACTATTTCTAGGACAGGTTGAGCCAACTAAACTTCAAGAGGGTACTTACCTTTAAAACCCCATGCAAGCCTAAACTATGAACTTGTGTGATTTGCTTGTACATATATACTTGTGCATAACATCATGGACATCATGAACATCATATGCATCCACTAACCATTTCAAGGATTTTTGAAATTCATCTTTGTCCCTGTTTTGTAGGTTATGGATTCACTTCGCAGGAAAACTATCCAAGTCAACCTTGTAAGAATGCCTCCACAACTCAAGGAGCTAGCTTCAAGGATTCCTGAGAATTCTCCATTCACCGAGATACATGGTTGTCTACTCAACTTGGTCACTTCCAACACAGAGGAGGATATGCTGAAAGTTCTCTTCCAGTTCATTGACCCTTTGCATCACTGCTTCACGTTTCCTGACTATCAACTTGTGCCCACTTTTGAAGAATTCTCTCAACTTCTGAGGATTCCTATTCTCAATCAACTACCTTTCAACGGTACGGAAAGAGATCCAAAGCCAGAAGAGATTGCTCAAGCCCTGCACTTACACTCATCTAATGTCACAACTCATTGGGAAACTAGAAGTGGTGTCAAAGGCTTCTTGTCAAAGTTATTGTTTGAGAAGGCCCAAATTTGTTGGAATTCCCTAGACTTGCAAGCTTTTGAGGAGATTGTAGCTCTTCTCATCTATGGGATGGTCTTGTTCCCTAATCCTGACCAACTCATAGACGTGAGCGCTGTCAAAATCTTCATGTCTCGCAACCCGGTGCCTACATTGCTTGGGGATATCCTACACTTTTTTTACACTCGTACAATGAGGAAAAGAGGTGTTCTCATGTGTTGTACTCCTCTCCTGGCAAGATGGTTTATTTCTCAGCTTCGCCAATCAGTCTTGAAGAATGAGCAAGGTTTGAGGTGGTCACAACGACTGATGACACTTCAACATTCAGATATTCATTGGTGTTCTCGATCCAAAGAGAATGTCATCATTGTTGACCGTTGTGGGGAATTCCCTAATGTACCTCTACTTGGAATTAGGGGAGGCATCACCTACAACCCTTGTTTGTCTCTAAGACAGTTTGGTTATGCCCGAAGGGATGGCCCACATGATATGCTGATTCAAGGCTTGGTTTTCGACTTCGACAACGACGATCAAGGACTCAGTCAAAGGTTCATCCGAGCTTGGAGGATGCCAAACAAGGTAGATAGTAAAACTTTGGGACACAAGAACTCCATCCCTCTTTATCCTTACCTCAAGTGGGTACGAACCTGCGCTTAAAGTCTTATAATGCCTTATTCCTCCATTCTCCCAGTGATTATAGAGCCTGTTAAGGAAGGAGAGGTTCCATACACCATCCTACATCCTGACATGCCGACATCACTCGAAGACCTGCAAAGGAGTTGGATACAACTCAAAGGAGAACGCGATACTTTCAAAGCCCAATTCTATGCAAGCGAGAAGAAGTTTTTGGAACTCACTCGGTTACTTCATGAAGAGCAGACTCTCAACACCTACATTGCACCAAAGAGGATGCACAACGTCTTTTTATCTTAGAATTTTGTTTTTCCCTAGGGGCATTGATGTACTCAAATTCTATTCTATTAATTTAACGTGTGTTCCTTTTTGTTTGACACAAATTTGAATTTTTAAATCCTTGAAAACATGCACCCACATATCATGCATCATATCATGACAGGTTTCTCCAGTACAGGTTTCCTTATCTTCCTACTGTTTATTTCAGTAGAGATGGCTCTAGAACAAGCTATCAAGGACATCCAGGCTCAAAACGCTCAACTTCAAGATATGTTCTTGAACCTATCCAAGGGGAAAGAAGAAGTGAAAGCTCTCCTCACTAGGGGCATGATCATGGGGAGTCCGGAGGGCACCAAGGATGATCGGTTGGAAAGGCTACAAACTGAAATAGCCATAATGAGGGTCCAAATGATGGGACAGTTGATGGGCCAAATGGCTCTTATCCAAAATCTGGCTTAAAGACAAGAAGAGCTGAAAGTTCTTGTCAACCAACTTCGTCATGACGGTTGCAACTGTATGGGGCAAACAATCAAGATTGGAAATCAAGTCACTTCTCATCCTCCCATAAGACAAGAAGCTGGTAGACTTTCCCAATCTCCTGCCATATCACAAGCCCAACAACGGCTTCTTCAATATCAACCAGAAAATCAGCAAAGGCAAAGCAATCCCAAAAGACAGTTTACTAACATCAACATACCACTGTCCCAAGCTTTGCAGCACATGCTGAGGATGAATCTTATTACACCAATAAAACCTCCTCCAAATCAAAAAACTTCTTTTCCTAGCTACAATCCTGATGCCAGGTGTGCCTATCATTTTGATGGTCCTGGGCATGATACAAACGATTGTTGGGCGCTGAAGTACAAAATTCAAGACCTAATCGACGAAGGAATGCTGGAGTTCACACAAGATGACCAGACTGAGTTCTTTTGTCGTCCCTCAAAGGCTCACAACCTAAAGTGACAAGTTCAGACAAAGAGGCTTCTGTTCATTTTGAATTTTCAATTGTAACTTCTTTTGTTATTCAAACAGTTATCTATTAATGTCAAACTTTGTTTCATTAATGCATTGCATATGTTTGTCTTGAATTCATCCTTTCGTTTTCACTATATTTAAACTTTGTTTTTTATTCTTCTTATGACATTTAACTCTTGCTAAAAGTTACAAGCCTTTAGAGGGAGGATGGCGAAAACAATGCCATAATCTCATACAGTATGCTTTTGAACAGACCTTGCTGACGATGTACATGCATTCTTTCAAATCCTAAACACTGGAGTTATAAGGAAGATAATCCCTAGTCAACCCTTCCGAGCCAAAGAAGTAGAAGTTTTCTGTTTTAACACAAATTGAAACCTTTAATCAAAACCTGGGGCAGGGTAGTCTCTCACTTAATTCATACGTGCATTAAGCCGCAAACTCTCATCTCGTAATACAACGAATGACATCAAAAACATTCTCTGGAATCGAAAGACAATGATGGTACCCTATCACATGGGCAGTTATTATCTCTCAAAAAAAAAAAGAAAAGCCCACTAAGTCAAAACCTACGAAGGAGACTTAAGAAAAACTGGGGCATCCCGCTGATTGTAATCTCAAAACAAGAACAGTCAGGTAAAAACCAGGGATAACAAATCAAAAGAAAGAGGTCACTACAAATCCTCAACAACATGAAAATTTTTTTTTGCAAAAATGACCGCCTTCCAACAAACTTAAGTTATTTGAACCATCACCAAAACGTCATCCCAGACTCAATTAGAGTTCAAACGTACAATTAATTGAGCTTAGGACTAAAGAACATCACGAAGAACGGGTGGGTACAAATACATTTGAGCCTTTATCCTTTGTTTCTTAAACCGTGAACCAAGCCACGTTATAACCCTTCAAAAGTCCTAATTGAAGCATGGGTTAATTCGAAAGCATACTGATACAAAAGGTATCCTGACTCCTGTAAGGCTTTACTCCAAATATTGAGTTTGAATTTTTCTTACAAAATTTCTTTACTCGCTAAAATGCATTTTCAAAATTTCAAGACAAACATAAACTTTGCATTACTTGATTATCACTGTTTGCATATGACTATTTGTTTGACAGCGGAGAAATTCACACAATGAATATCTAATGAACGAAAGCCCTCTCAGTGAACAAAATCACTTCAAAAAGGATGACACTTCCATTGACAAAATCTCCTATCAACAAGGGGACATGACATGTCATTATCCAGCACATATGGGGCAGTCCAGTCAAGATTTCAAGAAATATCTCAAAATGCAGAGTAACCATGGGCAAATCTCCATCTGCATCACTTGGGGCATTAAAACGTCAAATTCTCAGCAAAGGGTTACATACAGTTAAACATTTTCTGGCAATACCACAAACCTTTGCTTCTAGGGGCAGTGACAAATCTCCCCAAAATTCTCCTTATAGGATGATCTCCCAGCAAGAGTTTAATATCTGAAAACTTTCCTCCAGCTGGGAAAACCTCAATAATCCTCGAGGACTTCCCCCAACGAAGTGGTCACCTCTCTAGCTAACAAGCAACATGGTTTATTTCCCCAACAAACGACATGACCTCCCCAGCTTGAGGTAGCATTTCCGGTTACTATAAATCAAAGGACAACAACTCCTTTTCCCCAGTAGACTACTCTACCATCCCCAACAAGTTACTATGAAACCAGGACCCGACCAGATATCAGTTCAACTTTGATTCCCCGGTAAGAGTAACGGACAATTGGGACTCCTTAACTTTTTTCCCCAAACAGGAATAAACATACTCCCCACAGAGTTTTCAATATTTCCCAGCGGAGTTTTCCTAAAACAACAAAACAAGAATCCCTAGTGAAGTTGCAATCAACTCTTCAACAGCAGTCCGGGATTTAACAAACTCCCCGACATTTATCAAGGATTGATTTTCCAAGACAAAAAAATAAATTCATAAACATTTCACATTTCATGTATCATATACATGATAATGGCACACGACACAATCTCATTTATTTTGAGAACATCATTACACGATGCATACATCATGACATTACATACAATTAACTCTTTACCTTTTCAGGAAAGATCCGTCAAATAGATAAAGGTCATCACCTTTTGAGGTAGTAATCGTCCAAGATTCCTTCATCATCCTACTGAGGTAGTAATCGTCCAAGATTCCTTCATCATCCTGCTGAGGTAGTAATCGTCCAAGATTTCTTCATCATCCTACTAAGGCAGTAATCGTCCAAGATTCCTTCATCATCCTACTGAGGTAGTAATCGTCCAAGATTCCTTCATCATCCTGCTGAGGTAGTAATCATCCAAGATTCCTTCATCATCCTACTGAGGTAGTAATCGTCCAAGATTCCTTTTTCATCCTACTGAGGTAGTAATCGTCCAAGATTCCTTCCTCATCCTGCTGAGGTAGTAATCGTCCAAGATTCCTTCATCATCCTGCTGAGGTAGTAATCGTCCAAGATTCCTTCATCGTCCTGCGGAGGTAGTAATCATCCAAGATTCCTTCATCATCCTTGTTGTACCCCAAAATTTGCCCTCCCATTTTCTCAACATTTTCTCATCACAAGGCCCTTAGAGCTCAAGATCCAATTAGGGTTTTCTCTGCAAGACTTTTCCTAGCACTGTTGACCCAAATTAGGGTTTGTGTTTGCACAAAGATATTTTGACCTAAAATGCCTAAGATGACTTTCATGCTTCATGTTGGACTCCCAAGTTTATCCATACCAAGTTTCAAGCCTTGATTCCAACCTTTGCCCAGTCAATTGGACAGTTGACCTAGAAATCAGCTGTATTGGGGAAAAAGTCAACTGTGGCCAATTGACAGTCAAACCTCATGAAAATTGACCCACATCAACATTATAAAATAATATGGACCATTTGATCAAGTTTGGGTCATAATTCCACAAGATATTTGATCAGATCACCAAAAGGGCAAAATGGTCATTTTTAGGGTTTTGACTGCACAAAGGCAATTTTTGACTGTTTGACCTAGACAATGGCAAACCAAGCTCACATATGGACTCAAGGACCCCATGGAATTGTCTTGACATACTCAACAAGTTCAAAAGATCCCAAATGCACAAGATTGACAGTTGAATTTTCCAGTCAATTGATCAATTTTGACTATATACTGAAAAGTCAAACTTTGACTTTTTGGTCAAAATCAAGTGTCAAGATTCATTTTTCATCAAAACATGCCAAATCATGAAACTTGTTCATCAAGAAATCAAGAATCACAAACTAGTGTTTGAAATGAAGATTTTTCATAACTTAGTATTTTTCTAAGTTATGAAAAACCCTAATTTTTTCCTAACTTTGTCCCACTTTCTCACCAAGATTCATTTGGATTCAAGCAAAAGTCAAAACATGAAAGTTGTAGTCCATTGCAAAATCTACAACTTTTATTCATAAAGTTTTCTCAAAAGAAGCTTGTAGCTCAAGTTACAATTTTTGGAATAAGGGTACCAAACCATTCTTAACTTAGAAAATTTTTGACCTATTTTAGGCAGGATTTTTGCCTAACTTCATGGTAACTTTTCACATGCTTCCACTTGGAATTTCAATTTTCATTACAAAGATGGATTGTAGTACACATTCAAAGCTTTCCAAAATGTCCAAGAACTCATCAAACAACCTCATGGTTAGGGAGAATCTAATTTGGCAAGTTGGGAAAAACTCACTTTGTTTATGGCCAATTTACATGTTCATACACTTGTGCCATTTTGAACTCAGCTTGCATTCCTTGATTACAGGTCCTATATCCCATTTGCACTCAATAATTTAATGCTAACCCATTGTGCCAAGACCTTATTTTATGTGTTCAAGCATTGTATGCAAAATTAAGCCATAAGTAGAAAAAGCAAATTATCCATTTTAGAAAAGATGAACTTTATGTCAAAGTTGAAAATCAAGAAGTACAAGGCCATATCTTTGGGCACAAGTTGAGAAGCAAAACACACTGATCAAGGGGAAAGGTTGCAGCATAGATTTGGGGCCTGCATCAGTCTAGAACACAACTTGAACTTTTGTTGCTTAAGGGAGAAGAAAACTAGCATAACAACTACTAACTCTCATCTCAGCCAAGACAAGCTTAAGCAAAGTTATTGTACACATTCTAAACACTAACCCTGACCTGAAACACGAGCCAACCAAGTTCCAAACATCCTCAAACACAGAATCACCATTAAACTGCACAAAAATAGGGCATCCTGCACTTGGAATCCCACAGCTCATTTCCATCGTGCATCTTGGCCAAAAACACTTCAAACACATCCCACATCATCCCTTGAAACTGTCCCAAGCCCTAAACACGACCTGTAACATCCCTAACTAACATCACCATTTTCATATTTTCTGTTTTGCAGTTGAAGTGCCATAACACGATTCATTTGGTTTCAAAGCAAACTAAAGGTTGGAATAGCATCCCTAGACATCAAGGAAGCTATACCAATCATCAACTTGCATTGAAAACACCTCCATCACCAGATACGATTCCAACTGAACAGGTAAGTTCATGAACTCTTATCTCTCTATCCAGGCATTGTTAGGTTTAGATTTGTGAAGAAATTATGTCACATTCATGGCCCTGAACATGCCCATATAATTAGTTTTCATTTATGTTATATGTGCTATGAGAATTTAAGGTCTGAACATAGAACAAAAACTAGGTCAGGAATTGGGGGAGAAGAAATTCTCTCTCATTTCTGAGAGTTAGATTGATTTCTTTATATGTCTAGAATCGTGGCTTCAAGCTCTACAGGTTTCATGTTGCAAGATTTGGCAAATGATCAAGGAATCTGGAGATAGAAAACGCGTGTTGTTGTTGTTCATACAGGTTCTGAGGTTGAAGACAAAGTCTTCTTGGGCTGGGCCTGAGTTGACTTCTTATTTGCACCCTATGTTTACTTTTGAACCCCCTTGGCCCATTGTGCTTATTTGAAACATTTTCTTGACTTTTCTTTTTATTTCTGACTTATTTATTTTTTCTCATAATATTAAAAATATAAAAAATATTTTTCACACCATTTTTGTATTTATTAGGCATTTATTTGTTTAAATTGATGTTTGTACATAAATAATACATAATATCTTTTATTTAAAAATACTAAAATTAATACCAATACATTTTATTTTCTGATTTTCATTTTATTTTATCTTTTGAAAATATTTTATGAAAATATACTTTTTTTTTTGTAAATATTAAATATTTTATTTTTATACATATTTAATATATTTATCATATAATATAAATATTTAGGATAAAAATACCAATATATATATATATATATATATATATATATATATATATATATATATATATATATATATATATATATATATATATATATATATTTATTTTTATTAATATTTAACATTAAAAATACCTTTTTGACAAATATACTTCTCTTTTATTTATTTTTTGTATATAATTAGTAAATATTGTATATAATACATAATAAATAATTAATACCTTTTATTTAGTAAAATTAGGGTTTTTGCCCTAAACATGAAAATATTCAAAAATTAACTTTCTTTTAATTATTTTTATTTTATTTGTGAATAAAATATACACTTACACAAAAATACTTTCACATACATATTGCTTTATTCTTACATATCTTTATATTTATATTTGCGCAATTCAATTTGGTTGTAAATATTGGGTATTACCCTCCTATAAAGTCTCATCCCCATTTGAACATTTGTACCCCTATTCCCATGATCATTGTGTAATAACTTAGGACTTTTAAAATTTCGCACTTTAAATACTTTCTAAATATGCCATGTTAGAATTAGGGTTTTGTATGCGAATCAAAAACAACAAAAATAGTTTGACCTAAATTCAAGATAAACAAGCATGAAAATGGACAACACTAATCACACTTGCACCCCCAGGGTATTCCACTTGTTGCCTTCAATAATGGGCCATATTGCATGTTAGGTCTCTTTGGGCAAAACAAACACAATTCAAATGATTATAGTCCCTCGATGACGCTTTCGAAAGTTGCCTTAAAAATGATCAAGTCCCTTAAAGGAAAATTGCCCAAAGATACTTGGCACCATTGCAATCATGGTCTAAACGATGACCCGCGCCCGTCCCGTTCACATCCTAACACAAGATTGTCCACCAAATAAAATGGTGGAACAAAATTGTTAAAAGGGTTAAAACATAGAAAAAATCTTTGAGAAATATAGGGTAGATAGCTCTTGATTACTTGCCCTTGCAAAACAAAAACACTTGCCTATTTTTCAAACCACACATCACTACACTTTCAAAACAACTTTCAAAAACATTGAAAACCTTTTCAAAAGACATACACCTTTGTATACATCCCAACATGGATCATTACAAAGGTTGCCACCACATTGGCCTCTTTTCAAAACATTTTCAAAATACACACACAAAGAACCATTTCAAACAATTGAAAATCAAGGCAAGTTGATCTAAGCAAGTAACTAAGAGCCCATGGATAACCATGGATAGAAAGGGTGCTAATACCTTCCCTTTCTATAATCTACTCCCCGAACCCAAGAAAACATCTCAAAGGTTTTTGCTGTGCTTTTTAACCTTTCCTTAGGATAAAATAAAAAGTCGGTGGCGACTCTTGCTCAACCGAAACATTTGCGAAAACAAACGCAAAACTCAAGTCAGTTCTCCCACCGTATCACAATCCTGCTGAGGTTGTAATCGTCCAAGATTCCTTCATCATCCTACTGAGGTAGTAATCATCCAAGATTCCTTCATCATCCTGCTGAGGTAGTAATCGTCCAAGATTCCTTCATCATCCTGCTGAGGTAGTAATCATCCAAGATTCCTTCATCATCCTGATGAGGTAGTAATCATCCAAGATTCCTTCATCATCATGCTGATTTCAGATACAGTACAGATACGCACCAGATACGGATGCCATCCTGATACTCATTCAGATTCTGATTCTAGAGATAGTTCAGATACGCTCCAGATATGGATGACATTCTGATACTTATTCCAGATTCCTTTCAGATACAGTTCAGATATGCACCAGATACGTATGCCATCCTGATACTCATTCAAATTCAGATTCTAGAGATAGTTCAGATACGCTCCAGATATGGATGACATTCTGATACTTATTCCAGATTCCTTTCAGATAAAGTTCAGATACGCACTAGATAAAGATGTCATCCTGATACTCATTCAGATTCAGTTCAGATACGCACCAGATACGGATTCCATCATGTCGCTCATACAGATTCAGTCTCCAGATACAGTTCAGATACGTTCCAGACACGGACACCATTCTGATACTTATTCTTCTGACTTACAATTTACAATTCAACAAAAATTCTTGGATGGCATCTACAAGCCCATCTCCAACAAGATTCTATCACCTCTCTAAATGGCATCCTTAAGCCCATTCCCTCAACTACATTTTATCGAGTGCAAATTTATGGGCACTCTAGTGTCCAATCATCTTCTACCTTCGAGTCACGAACGACAAAACTCACCAATCTAACTCTTCAGGTTCAAGAAGATGGAATAGGGGAAGCTGTTGTATCCTAAAATTTTCCCTATCATTTATCAAGACTTTTCTCACAAGACTTCTTGGACTCAAGACAAGTTTAGGGTTTGGTCAGTTCAAGACATCTCATCTTGCACTAGTAACCTGAAATTAGGGTTTGCGTTTGCACAAGGATTTTTGGATCATCAATGCTTCATATGACTTTCATACACCATCTTGGACCCCTAAGATTGCTCATGTTAAGTTTCAAGCCTTGAATCACATTTTTGCTCATTCAATTGGACAGTTGACCTAAAAATTAGTTGTATTGGGGAAAAAGTCAACTATGGCCAATTTACAGTCAAACTTCATAATTTTTGATCCACAACAACATTTTAGACTCACATGTACCATTTGATCAAGTTTGGATCACAACTCCTCAAGAAATTTGATCAAATCATCAAAAGGGAAAAATGGTCAAAATTAGGGTTTTGATTGAGAAAGGGCAATTTCTGATTTTTAAACTAGCCAATGACCAATCAAGTTCAAGAATGATTTCAAGGGTTCTATGGAATCATCTTGACCTAATTACATGGTTCAAAATATCTCAAGTTCATTGGATTGACAGATGAATTTTGCAGTCAACTGATCAAAAGTCAACTATACACTGAAAAGTCAAACTTTGACTTTTTTGGTCAAAATCAAGTGCCAAGGGTCATAATTCATCAAGATATGTCAAAATATGAAACTTTTTCACCAAGAAAACCAATTTTGAAAATTAGGGTTTTGAATTTGAAAATTTTCATAACTTAGAATTTTTCTAAGTATGAAACTTTTCTTATTTTTTTCCAACTTTCCACCACTTTTTCACCATGATGCAATTTGGTTCAAAGGAAACTTCAAACATGAAAGTTGTAGTCCTCCATGAAATATACAACTTTTCTTCACAAACTTTTCCCAAAAGATGCTTGGATCTCAAGTTATGAATTTGTGAACATAGGTCCATGAACTAAATAACTTAGTGAAAATTTGCCCTAATTTAGACAGGTTTTTGACCCAACTTTATGGACATTTTTCACCTAGTTCCAAGAGGTATCTCAAAATGCATTTCAAAGATGGATTATAGAGCACATTGCAAGCTTTCCAAAATGTCAAAGAACTCTCCAAGATCATTTTTTGTTAGGGAGAATCGAGAAGGGAAGTTGGCATTTTATTACTTTTGATCAAGCCATTTTTACAATGCATCAAGTTGCAAATCAGATCTTTGATGTTTGAATCTTGCTTTACAGGTCCTAAACTTATTCTACACTCCATAATTAAATTAAAACTCAGAGGTTAAAGGCTTTATCTTTGCTTTTGGAACTTTACACAAGTTGTAATTCCATTTTAGGCATAAATCTCACATTGCCATTTTCATAAAGGTGAGCTTTTGCAATTTTGTCAACCTTGAGCCTTGGACCTATCCCTTTGATGCAAAAAAATTCCACAGGTCTCAAGAAATGTATAACAACTCTTATCATCCCTTGAGGTAGCAAGGATAAGCATGTTGAATTTGTCATTTCACTTTACTTAAAATACAAGAAAAGTTGCAAAAGATGCTAGAACTTGTACAGCTAGTAAGGATTGACCTTTATGTCATTTCTATACAAATATACAAAGTCATTACAATGCAAAAGAGGCTTGCTTGAGATTTGAAACTCTCTCAAACACAAAAACACCAAATTTTTGCCCAAACTCAGAGTTGTTGCAAAATCATAGCCATTTCATTTTTGGCTCGTGGGTTTTGTGGCTTGACATTTGAAACCCCTCATACACATCATATCAAAGCTATCCAAGCCCTTGTCCTGGTTCTGTAAGCTCTGTTTCAGCCATTTCCATTTTCAAACTTGGAGCTTGCAACTTGACTTATGCAGAGACTTCTGGCCATCCACAAAGCAAGCTAGGCATTGGAATAGCTTAAAGGAAGTTCAAGGAAGCTCACACGATCCTCAGGCCTCCATCAAAGTCCTTACATTGCTCTATCCAAATCCAACTGAAGGAGGTGTTTTTCAAAACTCTATCTCTCTATTTAGGCATCCTGAAGCCACGATTTGTGAAGAAAAGATGTAGTCTATAACATGGTGGAGTTGTACATATGCATACTTTCCATATATATTAACTGTTCTGTGAGAATTTAAAGCTTGAAGTTCATAAAATTTCTAGGTCACGAATTAGGGCTTACGAAATTCTCTCTGATCTTTGAGAGTTAGGTTACAAATTTTACATGGTTGGAATCGTTAGATTAAATGCTACATGTTTTATGTTATGGGTTTTTGTTTTTGTGCAAGCATGAGCAACTTGCAGGTTTGGACATAATACGCGCGCAGAGCTGAAGGACAGGGACGAAGATGATGCCTTGGGCTTTTTGGCGTGCCTGGCCTTTTTGCTTTTACCATTCACACCCCCTGACTTGATATTTGCACCCCTGGCTTTATTTTGTATATTTTTCATATTTTCTTCACATTTTTATATTTTATTACTTTTGATTATTTTTTCTGAATATTAAAAAAACCAAAAATAATTTCTTTATTTTTGCAATTTTATTTTATTTATTTTATTATTTTTTTTTCACATGAAAAATAGTTTATTTTAATAAATAGAACTTATTTTCTTAAGTAGTTTGTAAATAAATATAATAAATACTTAATATTTTAATTATATTATTTATACACATAAAATATTATTTTTAATACATACTTAATTTTTAATATGGACATATAATATTATTTATTATTTTTTTGTACAAAAAAAATGGATAAAATAATAATAGGGAACATTGTTTTCTTTTAATAAAAAAATTAGGGTTTTCCCCTTTCAAAAATAGTAATATTTTTGCTCTTATTTCTAGGGTTTAAATAAATTATTTTCTCATACATTAAACAAATACAAAACATTTTTTGCATAAATACATTTGCATTGTATTTTAAATACTTGTTTATTTATTTAATGCGCACAATATTCGATTGGGTTGTAATAGTATTTTTTTTTAGGTTTATATTCGTGCAATATCCCCATTCAAAAACTTGTATCCCCCTCCCATAATAATTGTTGTAATAGCTTAGTTTACATTTACGCAATTTATTGCTTTCATATGCCATGTTTAGTAAACTAGGGTTTGCATGACAAGACCAAAAACAAAACAAATAGAAAAGACCTAATCCAAGACAAATCAAATGCATGAAAAATGACACACATTGCACACAAGCACCCTTAGGGTTTCACCCACTTGGTTGCCTAAATAAAAATGGCCATGTTACGCATGCGAAGTATCTTGGCAAAACAAAGCAAAAATAAGATCATAGTCCCTCGGTGACGCTATCAAAAGGTTGCCTAAACAAAGATGATCTTGGTCCCTCAAAAATGCTAAGAAACTTGGCAACATTGCTATCATGGTCATACGACGACCCACGCCCGTCTCGTTTACATCCAAAGATAGGGTTTCTTACCAAATCAATGGTAATTCAACAATGTCAAAGGAATACAAATGCACAAGAAAGACATTTGAGTAGGTAGATTAGCTTCTAGTTACTTGTTACATTTCAAAACAATCCTTGCTATTTCAAAAACAAACACACACATTTCAAAAACATCTTACAAAACATTGAAACATTTTTCAAAAGACAAACATCTTTGTATACATTCTTATGAACAAGAATCATTACAAATATTGCCTAAACGAATGGCCTCTTTTCAAAATTCTTTCAAAAGCACACCAAGCACCATTTCAAACAAAACAAAGCAAAGCAAGTGATCTAAACAAGTAACTAAGAGCCCATGGATGAAAAGGGTGCTAATACCTTCCCTTTTCATAAGCTACCCCCCGAACTAAAAAAAACATCTCTAAAGGTCTTTCCTGTGCTTTTTCACCTTTCCTTTTTGGATAAAAGAAAAGTCGGTGGCGACTCTTACTAACCGCAACATTTGCGATAAAACGTAAAAAAAAAAAACCTCAAGTCAGTTCTCCCACCGTATCACAAAGTCTGACAAAAATTTAAAGATAATTACTTTTGGATAAAAGTAATAGGGACATATTCTTTGGCTTCCCAGTTGTTGAGTCCTTCGCTGAAAGTTGGAAAAATCCATTCATCCAGGTCACAACCGTCATCACTATCCTCCACTATGTTGACTCCATGGTTGTTGATCTGCAAAGGTGGTCCCCCGGCACGAGCATGACGAACAGCTTTCTGGGTTCCTGAAGTAAAACCCAAACCAAATTTTTCAGACTTGTAGGGGATATCCGAGAGTTGGCCCCAAATAGTACACCCACCTTCTTTGACTACTGCCTTGGCTTCTTCCAGAGAAGCCATCTTTAGCAGATGTCTGGTAATCTTCGGGACTTGGGAAACAATCTTGGTTGCTACCACTGTTTGTGGGACTTCCTCGAAATGCTGACACGGAGTTTCGATGAATTCACCATCCATTTCCACGTATCTGAAGGAGTTCAGGTGACTGACCATATATTCCTCCTCTCCATGGACATTGATGATTTTTCCCTTGATTGGGTATTTCAACATCTGATGTAATATAGAGGTAACAGCACCAGTGTCATGAATCCAAGGTCGGCCCGATAAACAGGAATAGGAAGGGCGAATATCCATTACATAGAAAGTTGAATCAAAGGTCTGAGTTCCAACTTTAATGGGGATGTCCACCTCCCCGTGCACCATTCTCTTCAAACCGTCGAAGGCCCTTACCACTATGTTGCTGGGTTTTAAGGTCAAACCTTCACAGTATAGTCTATCCAGAGCCTTCTTAGGCAGTACATTCAAAGATTAACCAGTATAAACCAGGACATGGGCCAAAGTAGTGCCCATGCATTCGACAGAGAAATGCAACTCCTCATTGTGTTTCCTCACTCTTGGTGTCAAGTCAGCATCACTGAAGCCCAAACCGTTATTAGCGGTCAAACTGGCCACGCAGTCTTTAAATTGGTCAGCAGAGGTTTCTTATGGCACATGGGCAATTTTAAGAAATTTCACCAAGGCCTTCGCATGAGCCTCGGAGCAGAACAGTAAAGCTAGCATATAGATCTTTGAAGGGGTCTGCCCTAGTTGTTTGACTACATTGTAGTCGCTTCTCTTTATAATTTTCAAAATTTCTTCCATCTCCTTTTTAGAGGCCTCTAGGATAGATACTGATTTCACCTTCATCCGGACAGGTTCAACCAAAATGCCTTTGCCCCGAGTCTCTGTTGACTCGGTGATAGGGGTATCAGCAGGGGTAACCACAAGAACTGTAGTAGTAGTATCAACAGGAACAAAAGCAGGGATGATCACAGGATCGATAACAGTTTTCAGAGGAGAAATCTCAAGGGAGAACACTCTTCCACTTCTGGTTATTTCGCTGGTTCCCACAATGTTGCCGACGTCGGGGTCAGCCTTCTCAAAAACCGAGTCTTCATCAGCCAGCCAATCTTGCTTGACAGCGTGATAGTAGACGTCACCCTCATAGTTCCATGGGAAAATTTTATCTGAGGAGTAGGGGATTGGCCCTGGCATAATAATTTTCAGTGGAGTTACCTTCAGAACAGATGTAATCCTAATGGGTCTTTTGGTGGAGACCCTGGAAGGATTGGCGGAAATGATTACTATCGAAACATCCTTGTAAGCAATGGTTGGAATGGGAGTCTTTTCAAACAAAATCTCTTTGTCATCCATCAGGCACTAGACACCTGCTTTCAATAAATGACAACCAGTTGGTAGGGATAAACAGCGATGGCAGCCTTTACCACAGCCCATAAATAAACTGTCCTTCAACAGGTTCCTCTTGACGGTCAGGAGCAGAGTAAAAAGTTTATCAACAACAGTAACAAACACATCATATTCAACATCGTTAACATTACGGTCGTGCTTAGGCATAGGAGCGGTAATAACATTTAGGATCTTAGGTGCATCAAATTAAATTTCTTTTTCCTCGAGAAGGTCTTGCACCTTGTTTTTCAAAACCCAGTAGTCGTTTGTATCATGACCTGGACTTTCTGAATGGTAAGCACAACGGGCGTTTGGTTTGTAACGGGGAAAGGCAGAATTGCGATTCTTCGGAGATTCCCGCAAGGTTACCATATTAGGTCTAAAAAAATGTGGCAAGACTTGAGACAGCGTCATATTTATCCGGGTAAATTATCTTACCAGTCTTTCTGTTCTAGTTTGGTTGTTCCTTTATTGAGTAGGTGTAGGCTTAGGGATCATGGCGGCCCCTAGTGTTGGACGACGTTCAGTTCTGTCCAAATTCCTTTGAGGGTACGCAACACCAACCTCTTTCTTCCCAGTGAATGGTTTTCTTACGGTACTGGAGGATGCGTCCTTTTAGATCTTCCCACTCTTAATCCCAGCTTCCACTTTATCCCCGGTCAAGATTAATTTAGTGAAGCCGGATGAGGAACTTCCAATTAGATGATTAAAGAAAGGAATGGACAGGGTACCCAGAAACATGTCCACTAGCTCCCTTTCAGACAGGGGAGGCTGGACTCTTCTTGCTAAGTCCCTCCATTTCTGAGCGTAGTCTTTGAAACCCTCGCTCGAACCCATAGCCATACTTTGGAGTTGAGTACGGGTGGGAGCACGGTCTGCATTGTATTGATACTGCTTATAAAAATCAACATCCAGTTCTTCCTAATTATGGATATTGGACCTCTCCAGTTGATATAACCAATCTAGCTGAGTCCCGGATAGACTATCCTAAAAGAAGTGGACCCACAAATCTCTGTCAGCGGTGTGAGGCTGTATCTTCCTCACATAAGATCGGAGGTACATCTTAGGACACTAAACCCCGTCGTACTTAGCAAACACTGGTGCCTTGAACTTTGGTGGAATAACAATCCCAGACACCAAACCCAGCTCTTCAAAGTCCAGCCCGGGTACTTTCTGAATCTCCATTGCAATTAGACGCTCTTCCAGCAGCTTGTACTTCTCATCAGCTGGAGGATATTTCTCTTCAGAGTAATCATCCTTTTCTTCCTCTTCAAATTCTGGATGGTCCGTCACTTCCTTGTTTTCCCCCTCTTGATTTTCCCCTTCACCTGGTGATGTTGTGAAGTCTAGGGTTCGTCTGGCTGGCCCTGGGAACCTTATTCACATATTCAAAACACCGGTTGATTTCATTTCTTTCTTCTTCTTTTCTTTGATCAGCAAAGTTTTCAAATCCTCTTGTACTTTTGCCAAAGTCAAGAACATTTGTTGAAATTGAGCATTCTGCGCCTGGAGATCTTTTACTGTCTGTTCAAGATCCATCTCACTGAATTAAACAGTAGAAAGATAAGGAGACCTGTTGTAAGAAACCTGTTTATGTTATGATGAATGAAGATGCATATTCAAATAATTTCAAGGAAATTGGAGATTTAAATTTTCTTTAGACACAAAGGAAAACACGTTATATTAATAAATAAAAGTTTGAGTACATCATGCCTCTTTGAGCTTACAAAGAAATACAAAACTTCTAAGATAAAAAAGTTGAACGCATCCTCTTAGGTGCGATGTAGGCGTTCAGACTCCGCTCCTCATGAAGCTGCTTGGTGAGTCCTATAATTTTCTTCTCGCAGACGTAGAATTGGGCCTCGAAAGTGTCTCGCTCCCCCTTAAGCTGTATCCAATCCCTTTGAAAGTTTTCGAGAGAGGTGGGCATGTCAGGATTAAGGATAGTGTATGGAACATCTCCTTTAACAACAGAATCTATGATAACTGGGAGAATGGAGGGGTAAGGAATCATAAGACTTTGAGCATGGGCTCGTACCCATTTGAGATAAGGCTCAATAGGGATGGAATTATTGTACCCCAATGTCTTTCTATCTACCTTGTTAAACATCCTTCAAGCTCGGATAAACCTCTGGCGGTAACCTTGATCGTCATTCTCGTAGTCAAATACCAACCCTTGAATAAGCATCTCATGTTGACCATCCATCGGGCATAATCAAACTGTCGTAAGGCCAAGCAGGGGTTGTAAGTGATACCTACTCTAATGCCAAGTAGGGGACATTAGGGAATTCTCGTCAACGGTCGACGATAATAACATTCTCCAGATATCGGGAACACCAATGAATATCTAAATGTCTGAGCGTCATCAACCTATGTGACCACCTTGAACCTTGCTCGTTCTTCAATACAGATTGGGGAATATGCGAAATAAACCATCTTTCCAAGAGAGGAGTACAACACATGAGAATACCACTTTTCCTCATAGTGCGAGTGTGAAAAGAATGTAGGATGTCTCCTAACAAAGTAGGCACCGTGTTATGAGACATGAAGATTTTGACGGTGTTTACATCTATGAGTTAGTCAGGATTTGGAAACAAAACCATCTCATAGATGAGAAGGGACACAATTTCCTCAAAAGCTTGCAAATCCAAAGAGTTTCAACAGTCTTGAGCTTTCTCAAACAAGAACTTGGCTAAGAAACCTTTGACACCACTCCGTGTTTCCCAATTAGTTGTGACATCAGATTGTGCAAGTGTAGGGCTTGAGAAATCTCTTCTGGTTTTGGATCTCTTTCTGTATCGTTGAAGGGTAGTTGATTGAGAATTGGAATCCTTAAGAGTTGGGAGAATTCTTCCAAAGTTGGCACAAGTTGATAATCGAGAAATGTGAAGCAATGGTGTAGAGAATCGAAGAATTGGAAGAGAACCTTCATCATATCTTCATCCGTGTTGGAGGTAACCAAGTTTAGGAGGCGACCATGTCTTTCGGTAAATGTAGAATGCTCAGGAACCCTTGATGCTAACTCTTTAAGTTGAGGAGGGATCCTTACGAGATTTACTTGAATGGTTTTCCTGTGCATAGAATCCATGTCCTACAAAATAGAACAAAGATAAATCCCCAAAATCCTTGAAATGGTTAGTGAGTATGATTATGATGTTATGATGTTTATGATGTTATGTACAAGTAAATATATACAAACAAAACAAACAAGTCCTTAGGTTTAGTCTTGCATGGAGTCTCATAGGCAAGTACCCTCTTGAAGTTTAGTTGGCTCAAACCTGTCCTAGCAATAGTAATTGGGTTCTAAGGGATCTCAATATCACTGGTTTATCTACTCGGGCATTGTTTCAGTGAAAGCCTCTTTAATGGCGACCGAAGTATCCCAAGAAACAAAACCTCAATGAGTGTAGTATCGAGTATCTACCATCTTCGGACTACACCAAAGCCAGTCATCTTACTACATCCTAATGGCCAAGTTGGTCAAGTAAAGGTTCTAGAAGTTAGTTAGCGCTTCATGACATCACTCAGCGGCCCTGTATTCTCCTTGACTACTCAAGGGATACCGGTTCCCACAAATATGTCACACTAACGTAGTTATTTCTTAGACCATGTCGGTATACCCTGCATAGTTTCCACAACGTATTGCTACTTACCTATAAGGTATCCCAAATTCGGGTAGAGGATTCAAACCAAAACAAAGAACCAAAATGTAAAACATACAAGTCAAACAATGAAAGCAAGTAAATGCGATCTAGCCCTAAGGTAACCCCACTTTTAAAATAATTCCTCAGCAGAGTCGCTAGTTCGGTAATGCAGTGGGAGAACTGACTTGGTTTTTTTGCATTTGATTGCAAATGTTGCGGTTAGCAAGAGTCGCCACCGACTTTTCTTTTATCCAAAATGAAAGGTTGAAAAGAACAGGAAAGACCTTTAGAGATATTTTCTTGAGTTCAGGGGGTAGATAATGAAAAGGGAAGGTATTAGCACCCTTTTCATCCGTAGTTATCTACGGGCTCTTAGTTGCTTGCTAGATCACTTGCTTTTGTTTGAAAATGTGCTTTGTGTGGTTTTTGAAAGTATTTTGAAAATACGCCATCGTTTAGGAAAACTTTGCAATGATTCTTGTTCGTGAGAATGTGTACAAAGTGTTGATCTTTTGAAGATGTTTTCAAGTTTGAAAGATGTTTTGGAAGTGTTGGTGTTTGTTTTGAAAATAGCAAGGATGTTATGGTTTGAAAATGAGCAAGCAACTAAGAACATTCTACCTACTCACAAGTCTTTCTTGTTTATTTCCTCTTTCCTTTGACATTGTTATCTTACCATTGATTTGGTAAGAAACCATATCTTTGGATGTAAAACGGACGGGCAAGGGTCATCGTATAGTCATAAATAACAATGTTGTAAGATATCTTAGCATTTTCTTTTAGGGACTAAGATCATTCTTTAAGGCAACATTTTTAGCATCATCGGAGGACTATGATCTTGTATCTTATTTGTTTTTGCTAAGACATCTTACATGTGTATTATGACTATTTTCATAAGGCAACAAAGTGGATTTACCCTAAGGGTGTAAGTGTGCAAGTGTATTGATTTACATACAATTGTTTTGTCTTTGAATTAGGGTTTTCTAAGCATTGATTTTATCTTTTCATACAAACTCTAATTTAATAGCATTTATATATAAATCATTAAATTGCGGAAAATAAAAATACTAAGCTATTACATCAATAGGGGAGGGGTGTACAAATTTACAAATGGGGAAATTGCAAGAAAATTAACTCTAAATAATTATTACAACCATATTGAATATTATACAAGAATTGAATAAATAACAATGTAAGAATGTAAATAAAAATTAAAAAAAGTAATGATTTTTGTTTGTTTTTTATGAAGAGGTTTAGTCTTAACCTAATTTAGAAAATGATTAATTAAAAACAAATTAACAAAACTTAAACCTAAATTAATTAAGAAAGAAATTAAGTTAAAAAATGTTTTTAGGTTTTTTTATGAAAAGGTTTTAAATTAATAATGATAATATGAAAATTAATTAATCAAAAGAAAACCTAAGTTCTAAAATATTTAATTTACAAGAAAATAATGATATAATAATTAAAACTAATTATCTAAATATTTAAAGAAAAGGAAATTAATTTACTAAAGAAAATGTTATTTATTCTTTTGTTTTATGATAAATAAAATATTTTTGGATTTTTATTAATAAAAATAAAATTAATATTGATAATAATAATAATAATAATAATAATAATAATAATAAAAAGAAATAAAATAAAATAAGAAAAAGAAAATAATAATGAAAATTTGGGCCAGGGGGTGCTGAACATAGTCAAGGGTTAGTAAAAGAAAAAAAACAATCAGGCCCGTGTTGGAGGCCTCAAACCTGTTCAAACAAAAAAAAAAGAAAACAAAAAAATATGAATAAAAGAAGCAAAACGGACGCTGCGGCTCGAACTCTAGTCCAAGGGATGACAGGCGCGCGATTTAACCACTGGGGTGGTGATACATCCGTTAACATTGACACGACAATAAATACATAACACATAACTTGCCCTGACTGTACTTCATCTTCAACCTCCAGCAAAAGGATCTGTAACTTGCTCATTCTTCAACCATTTTCAAAAATGTAAACATGAAACTTGTGTATTTTTTCACCACGAATCCAACCATATAATTAATTTAAGCTAACATTCAGAGATAAAGAAGAATTTATGAAAGTACCAAATTCTGACCTAAATGTTTCAGGATGTTAAACTCAAAATTCTTCATGCTCAAGCAACATAAATAAAATCTATGGACACGTATAGTTTCAGGGCAATGATATCTAAATTATATCTTCACAAATACAAGCCTAACAATGCCTATATGAATAGTTCAAAAGTCAGAAAACTCACCATGCAAGAGGGTATCATGTTTTGAGTTTGAGCAGCTTTCAATGAGTTCTAGTGATTGGGTTAGCTTGCTCAAGTTCCCAAGAAGCTAATGTGATGCTTGGCTTGAGCTGAAAGTGGTTGAGGAGTTCTGGAGAAGTCCACTTGCAAAGCTCTGTTTTTGAAAATGGAACTTGATGATGGAGGTGTTACAGTTAGGCAAAAGGACTTTGGATGGTTTGTATTTGATGTTTAGAAGCTTTATGAACCAAAAGGCTTGGAAACGCACGAGGGAGATGTGAGTTTCAAGTTTTTGGTTAGATTATGCAACAATGGAGTTTTTTATGTGATTCTGAGTTATAGGGAGTTTGAGGGCTTAAGCATGCGTGTGTTTTGATACAAACAACTTGTGCATAAGTAAGGAAAAGGTTGTAGCACTTGAGAGGATCAGAATCACAAGATATAGACTTATGGTTATGTTACTTGATTTTGAAGAAAAGTGGGAATATGGTTTAAAGGCATAGTACAAGCATGGGCTGAGTTTAAAGAGGCTTTAGACAAGTTTATTTTGGATTATAGGTTGTGTGTAATCATAAGAAAACAATTTCAAAGCTCAAGAACTTGTTTTGTGCATAAAAGCTACTTTTCCAAAATGACAATGTGCACTTTCTTTCCAAAATGGCATTAAGCATGGGCAATGCATTGAATGCTTGAGTTGAAGCCTCTAACAGGTGTGCAAACATTTAATTATGGAGTGACAAACAAGTTTTAGGCATGCAAAGCAAAGATTGTGCAGCCTAGCATGGATTTGCATTCTTGTTCATCATGAAATTGACCTATAATTCAAGAATGAAATCCATAAACTAGGGCAAAATTTCACTAAGTTTCTAAGTTTCATGAACATGTATTCACAAAATCATAACTTGTAATCCATGAATTTCTAGGAGAAGTTGTATAAAGAAATGTTTTAGATCTCATTGATATCTACAACTTTCATGTTGAAAGTTTCCTTTGAATCATCTTGCATCATGGTGGAAAATTGGCTCAAAGTTGTGAAAAAAATATAAAGTTTTCAACACTTAGAAAAATTTCTAAGTTTGGAAACTTTGACTTTTCAAAATGAAATATTGACTTTTTGATTTCTTGATAAAAAAGTTTCATATTTTGACATGTTTTGATGAATTGTGATCTTTGACACCTGATTTTGACCAAAAAGTCAAAGTTTGACTTTTTAGTGTATAGTTGACTTTTGATCAATTGACTGAAAATCAACTATCAATCAATTGATCTTGAGGGAAGTTTTGAGTCATGAAATTAGGTTAAAATGATGAATTTGAAACCTTAGGATCATGTCTCTAACCAAATAACCATTTTCTTGGTTAAAAATCAGAAATTACCCTTTCCCAATCAAAACCCTAATTTTGACCATTTTGACCTTTTGATGATCTGATCAAATTTCTTGAGGAATTGTGGTATAAACTTGATAAAATGACATATATGAGTTCAAAATGTTGATATGGATAAAAAATTATGAAGTTTGACTGTAAATTGGCTACAATTGACTTTTTCCCCAATACACTGATTTATAGGTCAACTAATCAATCGACTGGGCAAAAATGTGATCCAAGACTTGAAACTTGACATGAGAAATATTGAGGGTCCATAATGATCCATGAAAGTCATATGAGGCATTAAAAGTTCAATTATCCTTGTTCAATCTCAAACCTTAATTTCAGTCATCAATGCTTAAGGAGGTGTCTTGAGTTGATCAACCTTTATGCAGTCTTAAACCAAAGGAGATCTTGTGAGAAAATACTTGATAAATGATAGGGAAAATTTTGGGGTACAAAAGTAAACTACCAACGTTCACTGAAGGTAGAAAGAAAGAAAACAACACCTACATTCACTGACGGTGAGCAACCAACATTCACTGAAGGTAGAGAGAAAAGAATAACACCAACATTCACTGATGGTGAACTACCAATGTTCACTGAAGGTAGAAAGAAAAGAATAATCACCAAGTTCACTGATGGGGAACTACCAACGTTCACTGAAGGTAGAGAGAAACATATTGATAATAACAAGTTTCCCAAAATTCTGACATTTCACTTAGAACGGGTCTCAACTTCTTCTTTAACCAATGCATTCCACCTGGAAAGGGTAATATATAAAATGTCTAAAATAAAGAGACTGCCACTTGTAAAGATTTCTCAATGAACTGTCTCTGTCATATTGAAAAGACTTACCATCCATTGGATTAATTTGACAATGAACTGCAAACTATCCACTCATAGAGATGATAGCAAAAATAAAAGTAACGCAGACCTTTACAGGGAAGTACAAGTTGCTCAAATAAAGAGACCTGCTACTTGCTGTTATGGGAATGATAGTAAAAATGACTTCCTGGGGAAAGAAATATGGCTTCCTGGGGAAATTCCAACATACTCTTGTTGAGGAGATAGTGTCTTCTCATGCCAAAATAAATGCACATTCTCAAACCACTGCTCGAAGCTTGCAGAAATCCAAAGTAATAATATTGTTGAGAACCAAAAATTCAAACCAAAAATAAACTGGAATGACACAGTCAACCAAAATACATCCTTTGAGAAATAGACTCAAGAGGGAAATCCAATCCATCCAGACAAAGATGTACGGGAAGGCTGAAGCAAAAATCTTCCACGGGGGATAAATTAGTGGGGAAATTGAAAGAATATACACTTTCTGCTTAAGGTTGGCACTCTATTGGAGAGAGGACAACACAACTTTGCAAACAGGGTAATATGTCAACGAATATTAATGAATGCGAATGAGCAATGATTTTATAAATTCAACTATGCATGATGTATATATGATTGTATGAGTGTTATCATGTATATTCTGGAAAAATAGACATATACCGCTGGGGATAACCAGACAAAACCAACTCGGGTAATGTCAATACTTGGCTAAATCACATCCAAGATGAAGATTCCATAAGAAAGTAAGCACCAACTGAGGAAACAAATTCCCGCTTCACAACTTAACTTCACTGGGAAGAAACATAATCCAGAAATAATCAAATCATAGCAATAAATCAGTACAGATACAAGGATATAACATCCTCCTCCAGGCTTCACCGGGGAATACCACACAGACTTCTATGGGGAAAAAATGTTTCACGGTCTGTACTTCTACTGGGGATTGCAATACATATCTCAATAAGGCAGATGAAAACTATATCGTCAAAATATCAACAGAGGATCTCGTGTTGACTTCATTGGAGAGATATCATACAAACTTCACTAGGGGAGATAGTGCCTCATCGTCGAGATATCAACTGGAGACCTCGTGATGACTTCATTGGAGAGGACAATACCACATCGTTGAAGGGAAACCAAAATACATTCTTCAATATTTAGAGTAAGTATTTCACCAACTTCTCTGAGAAGAAAGTATGAAACCTCACGGAGATAAAACCTTAGGGAGTTAAGAAGTCAAACATTACAGCAAGAAATCAAACTTATGGGGATTTTAAATCAAACCGAGCATTTGGCGGGTGAAAACCCAAAAAGTTGATAACCATCTAAACACTTCTTCAATAAGACATTTCCCTTGCCTGACTGCCGAGCAAACAAACAATATGCTATTGCTATCGAAAGAATATTTTCCGCAAATGAGTCCAATCTCAGCATGTACGAGGAGATAAGACTTTTACCAAATAAGTGAAGCCTTCACTGGGGAATCTTGGATAAAGTATTCATATCATGTAAACCTGTGGTTCAAATGAAATAAGACTTGGTTGGGAAAATAGGATCATGAACCCAACACCGAGCCATACATCAATTGGTATCATCTTCAATTATCTGAGCAACACAAGAAGATCATACTTATTCTAACAAAAGTGCCCTGTGATAGCCTTCCCAGGGAATCAATAAGTTAACATTATATAAATAGGTCAAAATTACGTGGATTTTAAATCAGACCCAACACTTGGTGAGAGAAAACCCAGAAATTTGACGATTGTCTCAAAAATTCTTAGAAAATATACTGCCCTGGTCTAGTTTCCTGGGAAATAAATACCAACAATAATGCCAACACTGCAAAAAGAGCGACATTTTTCAAATAGTTTCATCTCGGCACACAAAGAGAGACGGAACTTTCATCATATGAGTGAAGACCTCGCTGGGGAATCTAGGATAGAGACTTCAGACCATGCAAAACCAAAATAAAAAAAAGCACCAAGACTTGACGCGGGACAATGGGATTACAAACCCGATACCTCACCTTATGCTAATTGGTATCATCTCTAGCTATTTGAGAAACACAAGAAGATCATACGTATACCAGCAAAAGTGACCTGGGAGAACCTTCTTGGGGAAAACAAAACTTCCCAAAATTACTAGAGTTCGTCCATTCCTGGGATCACCACTTTTGTTTTCCTCTTGAATCATAAAATCTTAATTAAAAATAATTTGTAAATTCTTTTCGAGAAACAATTTTGTTATTTAATTTGTTTGATTTGAAAATTACTATCAATAATAAATGGAGTCTTTGTAAGCAGAATAAAATAACGATTACAGAGAATTGGATAAAAGTTCAAACTTTATTAATAGAATGGTAGTCTGCGAATGGCGAGACTCCATGGATTATTACAAAGTTCGGAAAATGGTAATATATAATGGAAAAGATACATTCAAGTACAATTATCACTATTCTCTCTAGCAACTTTGAAATCCTGAGCAGAAGCTTCTGTCAATGTATAGTGAAGATCCAAGAAGATTGTTACTTCAATGATCAAGTCTTGTCTGATGTAGTTACTTGCGAAGAAAGTCCCTAACTTTTGCCTAAGCTACCCTTGCGGGTTTTCAACTTAGCGGGAAAATTTATTCTGTTTATGTCTCTAATTTCCGCCCTTTCAGATTTTCGCCCTACCGAGACGCTCCTTTTTTCCTAAGCCGCCCTTTCGGGTTTTCAATTTAGCGATTTGTTCTTTTATTTCTTTAGGCGAAGTATTTCTTGACTGCATCAGAATTCATGGGACGTGGGAACTCCTCGCCATCCATAGTTTCAAGAATTAATGCACCACCATAGAAGGATTTCTTATCAACATATGGGCCTTCAAAATTGGGAGTCCACTTGCCCCTAGAATCAGTGTTAAAAGACATGATCTTCCTGAGCATGAGGTCTCCTTCTCTGAATTCACGAGGTTTGACCTTCTTATCAAATTCTTTCTTCATTATCTTTTGATATAACTGCCCATGACACAAAGCCGTCATTCCCTTCTCTTCAATCCGATTCAATTATTCAAACCTGTTCTGGACCCATTCATCCTCTGACAACTTGGTTTCCATTATCACGCGTAAAGAGGGAATCTCAACCTTGATTGGGAGCACTTCTTCCATACCATACACAAGGGAGAATGAGGTTGCTCATGTTGAAGTTTGAACATATGTCCTATATCCATGTAAAGCAAAAGGGAGCATTTCATGCCAATCTTTATAAGTAACAACCATCTTCTGGATGATCTTCTTGATAATCTTATTAGTAGCTTAAACATCCCCATTCATCTTTGGCCTATACGGAGATAAATTGTGATGGACAATCTTGAATTCTTCACAAAGTTTTGTCATTATCTTGTTATTCAGATTCGAGCCATTATTAGTGATAATTCTGCTCGGCACACCATACCGACATATGAGATTATTCTTAATGAAGCGCACTACCACCTGCTTAGTAACATTAGCATATGAAGAAGCCTCCACCAATTTGGTGAAGTAATCAATTGCTACAAAGATAAAACAGTGTCCATTTGAATATTTGGGTTCAATCATTCCAATCATGTTAATACCCCACATAGAGAAAGGCCACGTGGAAGAAATAACATTGATAAATGTTAGAGGCACATGAATTTTGTCCCCATAAATCTGGAATTTATGGCACTTCTTTGCAAATTTGTAACAGTCAGATTCCATTGTCATGTAATAATAACCTGCCCTTAGCATCTTCTTAGCCATCGAATGTCCATTGGCATGAGTGCCAAAGGAACCATCATGAATCTCATGCATCAACATGTCTTCTTTGTGTCTATCCACGCATCTGAGCAAGACCATGTCATAATTTCTCTTGTACATCATATTTTCACTGAGGAAGAAACTGCCAGCCAATCTTATCAATGTCTTTCTATCATTATCCGATGCACCAATCAGATATTCCTGTGTCTAGAGAAAATGCTTGATATCATAATACCAAGTTTTCTCATCTGTTACTTCCTCTGTTGTAAACACATGAGCAAGCCTATCCAGTCACCGTAGTATAATTCGAGGTATATCATTCTAATTATTCACTTGATACATAGCAGCCAGAGTTGCCAAAGCATCCGCCATTTGATTTTCATCTTTGGGGATGTTATGGAATTCAACTTTATTAAAGAAGGGTAACAATCTTATAGCATAATATTTGTAAGGGATCAAGCTGGGGTGACGAGTATCCCATTCTCCTTTAATTTTATTTACTACCAAAGTTGAATCTCCATAAACATCTAGAATTTTAACTTTAAGATCAATAGCTTCCTCGAGACCCATGATGCAAGCCTCATATTTTGTCATGTTATTGGTGCAATCGAATGTCAACCTTGCAATAAAAGGTATATGTGATCCATGAGGAGTGACAATCACGACACCAATTTCTTTACAATAAGCATTCACAACTCCATCAAATATCATGCTCCAGCGAGATTCGGGATCTGGACCTTCCTCAAGAAATGGTTCATCACAATCTTTCACTTTCAGAAACATCACATCCTCATCGGGGAAATCATACTTCACAGACTGGTAACCATCAACTGGTTGGTGAGCAACATAATCTGCCAACACGCTGCTTTTAATATCTTTTTAAGTGTGGTATTCAATATCATATTTGGATAACAACATCTTCCAATGGGAAATTCTCCCAGTAATAGCAGGATTTTCAAAAATTTACTTGATTGGATCCATTTTGGAGATCAAACAAGTGGTGTGATTCAACATATACTACCGCAAACGTTTTGCCGCCAAGGCCAGAGCACAACATGTCTTTTCCAGCATAGAATACCATGACTCACAATCAGTAAACTTTTTACTGAGATGATAAATGGCATACTCTTTCTTCCCTATTTCATCTGGTTGTCCCAGAATACAACCCATGGAATTATCTAACACTGTCAGATACATAATAAATGGTCTTCCTTCAATGGGAGGGAGTAAGATATGAGGTTCAAGTAGATATTCTTTAATACTTTCAAATGCCATTTGGCAGTCATCTTTCCACACACAACCTTGATCTTTCTTTAACAACTTAAAGATCGGTTCACACGTTGCAGTCCTGTGGGAAATGAATTTGGAGATGTAATTCAAACACCCAAGGAAACCTCTGACTTGTTTTTCAGTTCTCGGTGCTGGAATTTCTTGAATTGCTTTGACTTTATCAGGGTAAACTTCAATCCCTCTTTGGATGACAATGAAACCCAACAATTTCCCTGATCGAACACCGAAGGTGCATTTATTTGGATTCAAGCGGAGACGATACTTCCTCAAATGCTGAAACAATTTCAACAAATCTTCTATATGCCCTTCTTCAGAATGGGATTTAGCAATCATATACCTCAATTTCCTTGTGCATCAGATCATGGAATAGGGTTATCATAGCCCTCTGGTACATCGCACCAGCGTTCTTCAACCCGAAGGGCATCACTCTGTAACAAAATGTTGCTCAGGGTGTGATAAACGTTATTTTTCCATGTCCTCAGGAGCCATCCTTATTTGATTATATCCGGAAAATCCGTCCATGAACGATAAAATTTTGAATTTGTTTGTGCTATCCACTAACATATCAATGTGTGGCAATGGAAAATCATCTTTTGGACTAGTTTATTTAGATCTCTGTAATCTACGCACATGCGAAATTTTCCGTCTTTCTTCAGTACTGGGACAATATTCGAAATCCACTGAGGGTACACCGGTGTCACAAGAAAACCAACATTAATCTGCTTTAGAACCTCTTCTTTGATTTTTACTTCCATATCTGGGTGGGTTCTTTGTAATTTCTGTTTGATTGGTGGGCACTCTGGCTTCCACAGCAAATGGTGCTCTATAATATCTCTATCCAAACCAGGCATATCTTGGTAAGACCAAGCTAAAATGTTTACATATTCTTTCAACATTTCAATCAACCTGCTCTTCACATCAGGATGCAATAATGCTCCAATCTTGACTTCCTTTGGATCTTCTTCTGAACCCAAATGGATTACTTCAAATGGCTCTTTATATGGCTAAATGGAATTCTCCTCACGCTCAAGCAACCGTGAGACCTCTTCCAAAATCTCATCATGGTCTTCTTCTTCAGCCCCATACACAGGACATTCAAAGTTGGGAGAGGGTGCATGGTTATTGTATTCAACGGGTTTTTAATTAATCTGCATATATAATTTATGATTGCCTTTAGAAACTCACACATATAGCAAGTGATTATGCATATTCAATTTCAGTTATTATTTATTTTGAAAGGTTTTTTTCTGATTACCATTTTCCAAGAAAATGTAGAAAAAAAAACACAATTTGGGAATCAAAGACAACTTTTATTATTAATTTTAAAGAACAAAGCAAACAGATAAGCCCATACAGTATCAATACTTTCACCTTGGTCATAGTGAAAGCTTTTCGAAAAGATTAACAAAAAAAATTACTTTGAGACATGTATGCATGAGGGAACATCAATGATGATCCAATTCTTAACCCTAACTCCGTGCTCACAAAATTTGGCACTTCTGGCTCTGCTTCATCTTCCACAATGGAATTAATCCGGAAAACAGTTGGATGAAGATAACCCCCGCTACGAAAGATATCCTGATACTTTCCTGCATCAGATTTCGGCTTCATGCTCTTACCTTTATTATTCTTCACGAAGAATCCCAAGCCATCTCTACTCTTCTTTACAGGTGGATCAATAATCTGTCACCATACTTCACTAAGGCCATTACGCACAACCTGTTGAGAATCCTTAAATGAAGCTATATAATTCTCATTTCCTCTTATATTATCAATGGATAAAGCTTGGAACTGGGTTCCAACAACAGCTTCATATGCTTCCACCATACTGAAAGATGACAAATTGGATATCAATAATGCATGTTCTCCATTTATGATTACCACTTTTCCTTCACGCACAAACTTCAACTTCTGGTGTAAAGTCTAAGTGATAGCCCCTGCCTCATGTATCCATGGACGTCCCAACAAACAGCTGTAAGCGAGTATAATGTCCATGACTTGGAAAGTAATCTGTTGTACCCCAAATTTTGACATAAGATATCGTCTCCTATCTGCATCTTTACATTACATTTGTTTTGATCCATCGATTTTAAAATTCCTGACTTTTTCTGGACAAGAGCTATTCATGCTGAACATTAAATCATTTAATCGATCCGTGCTAAAAATGATGTTTATTAATTATTTATTATCTAAAATTTAAATAATTGAAATTCATTTTTCGATTATTATGTAGTAAAGATGTATAGATAATAAAATAAACATCAGAGAAGGGGCGCATTAATTGTGTGGACAGCATTTATTTATTACTCATTATCTTAAATTTAAGTAACTAGAAGTTATTCTTAGTTATTATATAATTTAAAGGTTTATGAATAATATAATAAGCATTCGGAAAAAGTCGTTGGTCAATAACGACTGTTTAATCATTCATCGTTCTAAGTTAAATAATTGAAACCTTGTTTTAATTATTGTAATTTAGTTGTGAATGATGAATTAAATAATCGAAGATATTAGTTGATCAACGATAATTATTTATTTATCTGTTTATTGTTTTGAATGTAGGTAATTGAAACTTGTTTTCAATTATTATTCGTTTGGAGAAATTGTAAACGATAAATAAATAAAGAAGAAGAATTTAATGGGCAAATAGTTTTCTTTTATTCATTTTCTTATTGTACAAGTTATTATGTAAAAATTGTATATATTACAATAAATTACAATAATAAATTGACAAGAAACTAAAATGAAATAAAAAAAACTAATCTATCCTAATTCTAAAGCTTCCGATCCATGCGTTTTGTCCGCTCACTTAATGTTACCTGCACAATTAAAAAGAAGAGATTAGAATTCAAATAAATGATTAATAAAAAGAAGCGAACGTATTAAAAAAAATTCATCATTAAATGTAATGGCCAGAATCAGTTACTTTTTTTTTTGCAAATCACGGGATTGCTCCCAGTTCACAAAAAAAAGAAAAGAATTATAAAGCATATGCACAAGTTATGTTTTCCAAAAAAAACTGCATATTTAAATTAATTACATTTGTTTAAAATCCCAAATGTAATTTCAAAAAGCATACAGCATAAGCATACAAAACCATGCAGTAACCACATATGCAAGCATGCTCACTTAGTCTTTGCCTACACAGCAGGAAACAAAACAAGTTTGTACTAAAAGGAAAACATGCAGTTTGACTATATTTGCAAGCAATACAAAAATTCCTTTTTCATCATTTTCTGGCCATTACAGTTTCAGAAAAATGTACAGCTTATCACTCTTTTATCAAAGCCATACTGAGAAAAAAAAAGAGAGGGAGAAGTGTGGGATTTGCAGGCTCAACATAGGCAGAAGAGGTTATACAAGACAAACAAAAATATAGCCAGTAGAATTAATAACACAAAAGAAGAATAGAAACAAATTGGAGGGACAGTAGTGCAGAGTGCTCAAGAGATCCCAAAGCTTTTTTTTCAAATTCCTGGCCTGTAGCGAAAAGAAGAGAAGAGGAGTTGTTATATTACATAACAAAAAGAAAACCAAATACAGCAGAACACATATCAAAGCCTCCAAGAAAAAACTTAGAGATTTTAAAAACCTGCATAATCACATACTGAAAAAACCATTTCCAAACCATACACAAAAACCTTGCAAACCGATTGAGCCACAAAAGCCAATATCATCATCATCCCACTGTCATCAAAAAGATATAAAAAACAACTTCACAGAAAACCGGTCAAAAAACCACCATCTGTATGGCCTAGCTAAAACACATGCCCAAGTTCCCTCGATTTGTCCAAACCACACAAAGTCCTTACATTCATCACCATGTCAACATTGTTGTTCGAGCTTGAGTTCCCTTAATCCAAAACCTGAAAGGCAACCGATTTGGCCTCAGTATCAACATCATTGGCCCCTTTCAAAAATTACTCAAGCCAATAAAATCGTCATACAGTACAGTTTCAAGAAGAAGTGTAGTATCAGTTTCAACAGAACCAAGCATAGTATCACATTCAAGCAAGGACAAAAGAACAAGTGTAGCATCATATTCAAAGGAGAAGAAAAAAACAAAATCATTATACAGTGGCACGTTCAAAGAAGAAGAAGAATCATAGTACAGTCCCAACAGTTTCAATAAGAACAAGTGCAACATCACGTTCCAAGAGGAAGAAACAAGGTAGCGGTTTCCAACAAAACAAGAAGAAGCAACACAGTACAGTACTGAGGCCATAAAGAAAAAATCATAAATACCGTTCACCACGGTGCACGCTTGCCATCTCCCTGCCGTCCGGCCTCCGTCACCCCTAGCTCTTCCTCCGTCTCCACCTAGGTAACAATCTCTCCTTCCTCTTATTTCTTCGAATGCCTCTCAATCAAACATCAATAATCAAGTATAAGGGTTAATAATAAGGATCAACTCAATAGAAATCACAGAACCGAATCAACATGCAAGATGAATTAAGTATAACAATCGATTGCGTGCTTACCGTCTCCGCCTAAGCCGTCTCGTTTCGTGTTCAATGGAGGGAAGAAGAGCCAAGCGTGGGTGGCCGGAACGAAGAGGAAACATCAAGTCCGGTGGCGAGGATGAAGAAGCATAGCGAAAGAGATGAAGATCGTGAAGAAGAGAGAGCGCCGTTTCTGCCTTATGCAAACCCTAATCCCAATTGTACAACATAACACAACCCTAATGCTGCATTAATCTCTTGGGCCACCCTTTACTCTCAGTTTAAGCCCACAAATCCTTGTACACCCCCCCCTGCCTTCATTTCGCCTTGGGCCTTATCCTAACCCTCTAGCCCATTCTGATTTATTTACTCACCTCCTCTTAATTTTTATTTTGACTACCTCTTAGAATTTTATAGTTTTTATTTGTAACTTAGTTAACCAAAATAAAAAGATATAATCTAAAGTTTTTTTTAATAGGCCATTTTATTAATTCAAACTTTCAAGATTTAATAATCTTAATATCTTTTTTTTTTTTAAAAAATTAGATTTTAGTTAGTAATATTGAGTTTTCATTTAATCTAAAGAATTCCTAATATTCTTTTATAATAAAAGGCATAAGAATAGAAAAGAACTAAAAAATATTTTATTATCTTAATTAATATCAAAAATATAAAAAAAAAACTTAATAACTTAAAAAAAAAACTAAAAAAATGCCACGTCCTCATTAAATAATTCTTTTGATTTATCCTTATCAAAAATGCGTAAAAAAATTAAAATACTTTCTTCCCGTTAACATTAAACAAAAAAATCATAAAAAACATTGTTCGCATCTTTTATTCCATCATTTAGATTATTGCTATTTAATTATTGTTCGCATATTTGTTTGTTCGTGTATCTTTGTTTATTCGGTTTATGTTTAAATCCAAGGGAAAAAACAGTAAATTTGTTGACTTCATGTCTCCAAATCTAACTGCGCAAATTTTCGCATTTCATTAAAACTTAGGATAATTTTTCCTCAAACATTCACCTTACTTCAAAATTTCAACCTTTTCAAGATTTATACCTTTTAAGCAAAAACTTCGACATTAGGTCGTCGTATCTTCAAAAACCCGTCCGTATCCCTTTTCGGCCAAAACAATTTATTTTCAATCAAGCAATCAATTTTAAATAAAACAGATATTTCAAAAGGTTCCTATAGAGTACTATAGATGCATTGGGTGCTAATACCTTCCCATTGTATAACCAACCCCCGAACCATAAGATCTCTTTCAAAAACGCTTTGTATTTTAGTATTATTTACATTGTATATTTAGGGTTTTATTTCTCTCTTTCCCCTTTTCCCTTGGAAACAATAAAGCGCGGTGGCGACTCTTGCTTTTTGCGAGGCGAATTAATCAATAATTCGATCTCTGATTTACCCCGCTACATTTTTTATCGCTACAGAATTGGCGACTCTGCTGGGGAAAGATTGACCTCTTGCTGGTCCATCCCTAAGTGGGTTAAGCCTAATTTGTCTTATCTGTTTTACTATTATTTGATTTGCTTGATTATATGTTTAAATTGGGGTGTTTGGGTTTTTGCAAAGGACGAATCCTATACCCGGATTAAGTAACATCTAAGGAATAGGACGGGCGGTATAGTCATGTTAACTTTGAGGGAGTAATCCCGAAGAAGGAGGCATGAGATCCCCCACTCAATGGAAGGCCCTCTTGAACTTAATATTTGTTTACCGAGTAATCGGGAAGACATTATTATTTTCGACCTAGGAGCCCGAGAAGTTGAGGACCGTAGAACCCTAACCCATCTTGGCCTTTTTAGGTGTAGCGCGGAGACTATAACGGAGTAATTCGGAAATAGTTGTCACGCGATGCTACGCTCGGACGAGTTTCTCTTGAGAATATTGCTAATTATTGAGTAATCAAGATGTTGGTAATATCCGAAAGAGGGATGTAGACTCTGGGAACTCTTAGAACCTTGTCTTACAGGTGTGATCGAAACATTAGTACATACCTTTGGGTGGGCTTTACCCTCGACTCCATGCTGAACGTTGAACCTTTAAACCCCATGTTTGCAAATTTATGTGTGACTGTTGCACTATCATTCATTCATGCATTCATCAATATCTTTGTAAAAAACTCGTTTTTCAAGGAACTTTGGAATGATTTTTGCAAACGTCTCAGGGTATTATGGAACTTGGAAGGAGAAATACTCGAAGCTTTAGCTTCAAGGAGCCCGAAATTGAAGAACTGAAGAGTTTGATTCCGAAGATAGAGAGTCCGACAGATTTTCAGAAGAAATATGGGTCCATCGTACCGCTCATGAAGCGCAAGATGAAGAAAGGCATCCTCAACATGTTGGTTCAGTTCTATGATCCCCTGTACCGATGTTTCACCTTCCCGGATTATCAGTTGATGCCTACTTTAGAGGAGTACTCCTATATTCTTGGTTTGCCGATCATCGACCGTGTTCCTTTTTCTGGGTTAGAAGAGGAGCCTAAATCCCATGAGATAGCAACCATCACCCACCTGAAGAAGTCAGAGATAGAGGAGAATATGACTATGAAAGGAGGAATCCGGGGTTTGCCGGCACAGTTTCTGTTGAAGAAAGCTCGTTACTTTGATGATACAAAGGATACCGTTGCCTTCGAGGACGTGTTTTCTCTACTCGCGTATGGTCTTTTCTTATTCCCTAACGTTGATAAATTTGTGGATGTCAACACTATCAGAGTTTTCCTGATTAGAAATCCGGTCCCTACGCTGCTAGGGGACACGTATTACTCTATCCATCTTCGAAACTCTTATCAAGGAGGGATGATTATCTGTTGTATGCCGTTGTTGTATCAGTGGTACGTCTCGCATTTACCTGGGTCCGATGCTTTCTGGGATCTTGAGAGGGAACCGCGTTGGGCGCCAAAGATTATGGCTCTCACTCATTTCGATATTGACTGGTACAATCGAGTTTACCATGACGTGGAGATCATAGACAGCTGTGGTGCTTTTCCCAATGTAGCTCTTCTTGGTACGAGGGGTGGAATCAACTACAACCCTGTTCTAGCGCGCCGTCAATTCGGGTACCCGATGAGAGATAAGCCGAACAGTATCCATGTGAGTGGTTTCTTTCTTCAGGAAGGACAAGATCATCAGGCTGCTAAGAGGGATATTGAAAGAGCTTGGTGCCATATCCACAAGAAAGGGAGAGATATGCTGGGACATAGAGGGGTCGTCTCTTTGGAACCTTACCTGCAGTGGGTCCGTGCTAGGGCTTGTGCTCTCAAGATGCCGTATAAACTTGAGAAACCTTTGTTCCCTGCCATCGCACCATCATCAGTTGCTATCCCAATCGCGGATGTAGGAGAATATCAAGGAAACCTGGCTAGGATGAAATCCGAGAGGGATGCTTGGAAAGAAAAGTACCATATGTCTGAATATGAGAATCGAGTCTTGACTCGACAGCTGAAAGAAAAGAAGGAGTTGTTGCTTATTCAAGACGACCGGTTCGTTGACCATGATGAGAAGCTTCGTCAGAAGGATGCCTTGCTAAAGAAATATGCGAGTGAAAGGAAGAGAAAAAGGGAATGTTCAGTAAGCGTGGCTCTCGCTCCTAATCCACAGGAAGAAATCATCGATCGACTGATAACGGAAAAGAAGGATATGGAAGACTTTTACGAAGAGAAGATCAAGAAGCTCCGGTTACAGCTGGTATTTGGTCCGTCATCTGAGGATTCCGAGTAAGCTTTAGTTTTAGTTTATTTTATTGATGTCATTTTGTAAAATTATGTAAAAGGGCTTCTTGCTCCGAAATTGTAATTTATTGTATTATTTTGGGCTTCATGCTCCAAGTTGTAATTTACTGCTTTCTTACTTCGAAAATGTAATTTATCACTTTATTATGGTTTTCATGTTGCAAGTTGTAATTTATTGCTTTCATTAGTGGAGTTGTTATCTCAAAGTTGTAATTCACTTTTCCCAAATTGTAAGTTGTAATTTATCGCTTTCGATTAACGGATTGAGTTTTTGTTGTTCTAAATTCCTTTACCATTGATGTATGCAGAGTTACTAAAGTTCCTTGAAAAACTTTTAAAATGAGTCATCATTTGCATTGCCATCATGCATCATTTCACATGCCACATCACATGTTTTCTAGAGTCTCATTCTTGTTCTTTTTCCACCGAAGGTTGTCAAGCTGTCTCACCGATACGACACTCGGGCCAATCGTCAGAGAAAAATGGAAGATTTGGAACAGGAAAATCACGAACTTCGTGGGGAAGTTGCTACACTTCGTGCCGAGATGGAAAAGTTAACGGCGTTGGTGGAAAGTTTGGTGGCTGTTGAGAATCAGCCATCGACTACGGCTGCCGAGATTCAGACTTCAACTCCAGTGGTTTCCGAAATTGTTACAGTTCCTGCCCCCGCGACTCAAATCAACTCTTCGCTTCAACATCAGATGCCGAAAGGTTTTCCGTGGGGAATGCCTTACAACTTTGTGCCCGAGGGGTATCAGCCTACTGTACAACCTATATTTCAGTCTGCATTGTCTCTTCCTCAACCAGAGACAACTGCCGTGCCGCCAGTAATTCCGTCTGTAACACCTTTTCCGCAACCAGTTATGACGACCGTTGCTCCCGTGGTCCATTCAGTACCATATTTGAATGAACCAGTTTATCCTGCCGAGCCCGCTGAAAGTTTGGGTCTTTTTGACAGAATGGAGGAATTTCAGGATCAGTTCCAGGAAATGCAGAAGGAGCTTAGAGCATTGAAAGGGAAGGATTTGTTTGGGAAGAGTACACACGACCTTTGTTTAGTTCCGAATGTCAAGATTCCAGCGAAATTCAAAGTACCAGACTTTGAGAGATATAAGGGTGATTCGTGTCCTAGAAGCCATTTGACAATGTACGTGAGGAAGATGTCCACGTACTCCGATGATCATGATTTGTTGATTCATTATTTTCAAGACAGCTTGACGGGTGCTGCTCTAAAGTGGTATATGGGTTTAGACAGCATTCGGATCCGCAACTTTAACGATCTTAGTGAAGCCTTTATCCATCAGTACAAGTACAACGTTGACATGGCGCCGGACAGGGATCAACTCCGGGCAATGTCGCAGAGAGACCGAGAATCTTTTAAGGAGTACGCCCAGAGGTGGCGTGAAATTGCTGCTCAAATCTATCTACCTCTTGAGGAGAAAGAGATGACTAAGATATTTTTGAAGACTTTGGGGTCCTTTTACTATGAGAGAATGATATCCAGCGCACCCAGTGACTTTACCGAAATGGTGAGCATGGGCATGCGATTAGAGGAAGGAATTCGCGAAGGGCGTCTGGTTAAAGAAGGGAGTCCGTCTAGCAGTGCGAAGAAGTTCGGAGGTGTTTTCCTGAAGAGAAAAGAGCAAGATGTCAGTGCTTTGTTTCCAGGTAGGCCTAGGAGAGGTTACTCTCACGTCGCGGCAGTCACTCCGGCTGTTCGCCCAGCTTTGGTAGCCCCATCTCATCAGATTCCGCCAACTCAACCACGGCCTTTTCAGCAGCAGCCTCGACAACAGGCTTATCCGTTCAACAATCAGAATCGTTCACCCAGGAAGCCGCAGTTCGATGCCATTCCTATGACGTATACTGAATTGTTCCCTGCTCTCATTAGAAAGAATCTCATCACAACAAAGCCACCTCCTGTCGCACCGAACAGTGCTTCTCCGTGGTACAAGGCGGATCAATTCTGTGAATATCATCAAGGGTCGCCGGGGCACAACCTTGAGAATTGCTTTGCTTTGAAGGCAGATGTGCAGAGATTAATTAAGAACGTCATCTTGTCTTTTAAGGATGTTAATCCAAACGTCAGAGATAACCCTTTGCCCCGACATGGGGCAGCTTCTGTGAATATGGTGGAAGGTTGTCTGGGGAAGTTCCGAGTTTTCCAAGTCGAGCACATCAGAGAATCATTGATCAGGTTACATCAGAGTTTGAGAAGACTTGCCTTTGTTAGGCACCAACATGATTATGACGTTTGTGAGTTTTGTTCAAGAGAAGATGATTGTCCTATTGTGAAGGAGGACATTCAGAAGTTGCTAGATCAGAGAATTATCACTATTACCTATGACCGAGATCCTGAAGATGAAGTGAATGTTATCACCCCACAATTTAATTTGCCAGAATCAGTAGAGATTGCTTACAACAGCCAGACTGCGTCTGCTGATCCTTTGATTATTTACCCACCTGGCCCTGTGCCTTATAGCTCAGACCAAGCCGTGCCGTACAAGTATAACGCCACCATGATCGAGAATGGGGTAGAGGTCCCCGTACCAACTAGACCGTCTTTCGTTAATATTGCCGATGTAAGTAGAGTGACAAGAAGTGGGCGTATCTTCGCCGCAGTACCATCAAGAAGACCAGAAGTTCAAGTTAGGAGGCCCATGCCGGCGGAGATCCCTGTAAGAAATGAACCAAGGGTTGAGATAGGCCGATCCAGTGAACCTATCCCTCACCCTGAAGAAGATGAAATCTTAAAGCTTATCGAAAGAAGCGAGTATAAGATTGTGGACCAGCTTCTGCAAACGCCTTCCAAGATTTCCTTGCTTGCCTTATTGAGAGATTCCGGTGCACATAAAGAAGCCTTGATGAAAGTTTTGGACCAGGCGTTCGTAGACCATGATGTGACAGTTGATCAGTTTGATGGGATTGTGGGGAATATAACCTCGTGTAACAACTTGGGTTTCAGTGATGAAGAACTCCCGGAGGAGGGGAGAAACCATAATATGGCTCTGCACATTTCAGTAAGTTGTGGAAACGATACCTTATCAAGCGTGTTGGTGGATACGGGCTCGTCGTTGAATGTGATTCCCAAGACCACGTTGTCGCGACTTTCATATCCAGGTGCTCCTATGAGGCCTAGCGGAGTAATTGTTAAAGCATTTGATGGTTCCAGGAAGACAGTTATTGGTGAAGTGGATCTTCCCATAGTGATTGGTCCCCATACTTTTCAAATCACTTTCCAAGTGATGGATATCCGTGCTGCCTACAGCTGTTTATTGGGTCGTCCCTGGATCCATGATGCCGGGGCAGTCACCTCCACGCTCCATCAGAGATTAAAGTTTGTGAGACATGGGAAGCTAGTGATGATTGGGGGAGAGCAGGCCATGGTGGTAAGTCATTTATCATCATTTTCTTTTATTGACGCTGACGAGGATGTTGGGACCCAGTTCCAGGGCCTATATGTTGCTAAGAATACAGGGATTAAGCAAGGGGCATCCATCTCTTCTTTTGAGGATGCACGGCGAGTGGTGGAAAGTGGTTCGGCCGAAGGATGGGGCCAGGTGTTGACGTTACCCAAGAACAAGTCTGGGGAAGGTTTGGGTTTTCATCCAGTATCTGCAAGGGTCAAGAAAGAGGGGGTTGTTCGTCCAATTCAAGAGGTCTTTCGGAGTGCAGGGTTTGTGCATCCTGAGGTTGATGCTGTCATAGATGATGATTCCGAGGAGGATTTGCCCGTGTTTGTGACGCCTGGATTGGCTTGCCAAAATTGGATAGCTGTTGATGTTCCTGTGGTTATGCATATTTCCGAGTAATGTTTTGTTTATTTTCCTTTTGAAAAATCGCTCTGCCCAAGGCGAAACGTATTTTGTGTCGGGCTATGAAAATAACTCCTTTTGCTCTGCCCAAGGCAAAAGAGAAATGTCTGGGCTTTCTGTTTCAAGTATTTCCTCTTTAATGAATAAAAATTTTATTTTGTCCACTGCTGTTTTATTTTTCACTTTTTGGGGAAATAATAATGAAAATTAATTAAGAACATGTTGTTTTATTTGCACAAATCGATTTCTAAAATAAAGCATAATCATGTGTGCAGATTACTTCATGACTTAACCATCGAAAACAATGATCCCATGCCCTCTCCCAACTTTGAATTCCCTGTGTTCAGAGCCGAAGAAGGGGATGATGAAGAGGTTCCTGTTGAGATTTCCCGTTTGATTGAGCAGGATGAGAAGGTCATTCAACCATTTGAAGAACCTGTAGAGTTGGTCAATTTGGGTGATGAAGAGGATAGAAAGGAAGTCAAAGTCGGAGCTTTGCTTATCCCGGAAGTTAAGGAGAAAATGTTGGAGCTTCTCAGAGAGTATGTTGACGTGTTTGCTTGGTCCTACCAAGATATGCCAGGGTTGGACAACGCCATTGTGGAGCATCGTTTACCGTTGAGACCCGAGTGTCCACCGATCAAGCAGAAGTTGAGAAGGACTCGTCCTAACATGGCTGACAAGATTAAAGAAGAAGTTCAGAAGCAGATCAATGCAGGTTTCCTTGTTACGTCGGTCTATCCGCAATGGTTAGCCAACATAGTGCATGTTGCTAAGAAAGATGGCAAAGTTTGGATGTGTGTAGACTACAGAGATCTGAATAGAGCTAGTCCGAAGGATGATTTCCCATTACCTCATATTGACGTATTGGTCGACAGTACTGCCAAGTTCAAAGTCTTCTCTTTCATGGATGGTTTCTCCGGTTACAATCAAATCAAGATGGCGCCGGAAGATATGGAAAAGACCGCTTTCATTACACCTTGGGGAACTTTCTGTTATCGGGTTATGCCGTTTGGTTTGAGGAATGCTGGTGCAACATACCAAAGGGCCATGACTGCTTTGTTCCATGACATGATGCATAAGGAGATCGAGGTGTATGTGGATGACATGATTTCCAAATCACAGACTGAGGAAGATCACTTGGAACATTTGTTGAAGCTATTCCAGCGTTTGAGAAAGTACAAACTCCGTCTGAATCCCAACAAGTGCACTTTTGGTGTTCGTTCTGGAAGACTTCTGGGTTTCATTGTCAGTCAGAAAGGTATTGAAGTAGATCCTGATAAAGTCAAAGCTATTCGGGAAATGCCTGTACCCAAGACGGAGAAACAAGTAAGAGGATTCCTTGGGAGACTGAACTACATCTCTAGATTTATATCTCATATGACTGCTACCTGTGGGCCGATTTTCAAGCTTCTCCGGAAGAACCAAGGATGTGTGTGGACAGAAGATTGTCAGAAAGCTTTTGATAGCATCAAGGAATATTTGCTCGAACCTCCCATTTTGATTCCTCCGGTGGAAGGAAGACCTTTGATTATGTACTTGACTATATTGGAAGACTCCATGGGATGTGTGCTTGGTCAGCAAGACGAGACTGGAAGGAAGGAACATGCGGTATACTATCTAAGTAAGAAATTCACAGACTGTGAGTCTCGGTATTCATTGCTTGAGAAAACCTGTTGTGCTTTAGCCTGGGCTGCTCGCCGTCTGCGCCAGTATATGATTAACCACACTACTTGGTTGATCTCCAAAATGGACCCAATCAAGTATATCTTTGAGAAGCCCGCCTTATCTGGAAGAATAGCCCGTTGGCAGATGTTGTTATCTGAATATGACATTGAGTATCACACTCAGAAAGCGATCAAAGGGAGTATTTTAGCTGATCATTTGGCTCACCAACCAATTGAAGACTATCAATCCATCAAGTTTGATTTCCCAGACGAAGATGTTATGTACTTGAAAGCTAAAGACTGTGAAGAGCCGTTACCTGAAGAAGGACCTGATCCTGAATCCCGGTGGGGTTTGATATTTGACGGAGCTGTGAATTCCTATGGAAATGGAATTGGGGCAATCATCGTTACTCCCTGAGATACTCATATCCCGTTCACGGCAAGACTGAAGTTTGACTGTACGAACAACATGGCGGAATATGAGGCATGTATTATGGGTCTCGAAGAAGCAGTGGACCTTAGGATTAAAATTCTTGATATTTATGGAGATTCGGCACTAGTGATTAATCAAATCAAAGGAGAATGGGAGACTCGTCATCCTGGTTTGATCCCGTATAGAGACTATGCTAGAAGGTTGTTAACCTTCTTCAACAAAGTGGAATAACATCATATCCCTAGGGATGAGAATCAAATGGCTGATGCTTTGGCTACCTTGTCTTCAATGTTTCAAGTGAATGATTGGAATGATGTGCCTACAATCCGGGTTATGCGCCTCGACAGACCTGCTCATGTGTTCTCAGTGGAAGAGGTCACCGACGACAAACCCTGGTTCTATGACATCAAGCGTGTTCTTCAAACTCAAGAGTACCCGCATGGGGCATCCAGTAAAGATAGGAAGACGTTGAGAAGATTAGCAAGCAGTTTCTTTCTCAATGAAGAAGTGTTGTATAAGAGGAATTATGACATGGTCTTGCTCAGATGTGTAGACAGACGTGAAGCGGATGTGCTGATGCAAGAAGTGCACGAAGGATCCTTTGGCACTCATGCCAATGGACATGCAATGGCTAGAAAGATGTTGAGAGCTGGTTATTATTGGATGACAATGGAATCCGACTGCTGCAAATATGTGAAGAAGTGTCATAAATGCCAGATTTATGAGGACAAGATGCACGTGCCGCCGACTCTCCTCAATGTTATATCTTCACCTTGGCCTTTCTCTATGTGGGGCATTGATATGATTGGGATGATTGAACCCAAAGATTCAAATGGTCATCGTTTCATCTTGGTAGCGATTGATTATTTTACTAAATGGGTGGAAGCAGCATCTTATGCTAATGTAACCAGACAGGTGGTAGTCAGATTTATTAAGAATCAGATCATTTGTCGGTACGGTATCCCGAGCAAGATCATCACCGATAATGGGTCGAATTTGAATAACAAGATGATGAAGGAGCTTTGTGAAGAGTTCAAGATCGAACACCATAATTCCTCTCCTTACAGGCCGAAGATGAATGGAGCTGTTGAAGCTGCTAACAAGAATATCAAGAAAATTGTCCAGAAGATGGTGGTAACTTATAAGGACTGGCATGAAATGCTTCCGTTTGCTTTACACGGGTACCGTACTTCGGTTCGAACTTCAACGGGCGTGACCCCTTTCTCCCTAGTTTACGGTATGGAAGCAGTACTCCCCGTGGAGGTTGGGATTCCGTCTCTGAGAGTGTTGATGGAAGCTAAGCTTTCTGAGGCTGAATGGTGTCAAAGTAGATACGATCAGTTGAATTTAATCGAAGAAAAGAGATTGACGGCGTTGTGTCACGGTCAGTTGTATCAGCAAATGATGAAGAAGGCTTTTGACAAGAAGGTTCGACCTCGCAAGTTCAGAGGAGGTGACCTTGTGCTCAAGAAGATATTATCTTTCCAACCTGATTCTAGGGGCAAATGGGCTCCGAATTATGAAGGACCGTATGTTATTAAGAAAGTTTTCTCTAGAGGTGCCATGATTCTCACCAATATGGATGGTGAAGACCTCCCGCGTCCCTTGAACGCCGATGCAGTCAAGAAGTATTTCGCTTAGGCAGGTTTCAGGTCAAATCAGTCTCGGCATCTGAACACATTCTGGAATTCAAAGTTGTTAGGGAGAATAGTGATCATTGTTTTGTATGACCTTCTATTTCATGTACTATTTCCCCAAGCTTTTGTAAACCGTTGGAGTCGCATTGTTAGCGAACAACCTCGTATTAATGAAGTTTGAGCACTTATCTTTTGTGGGCAAAATTTTGATTTTTATGGGAATACTTGAAACAAATTTACTTAAAATATCCTTATTTTAAATTTGTGTTGTGGATAGCGAAAGGAATATTAACAGTTTGTTCCAAGGGGGGTTAAGGCATGAAATGCAAAGCAGTATAGTAGTTTATCCTTGCTTGATGAGCATGTTTCGTTTCAAATCATCGTGAGGTCTTGGTTGTGTAAACTTGTGTTTCTAGTAGTACTAAGTTTAGTGACTCCCTAGCTGTTCCAGTTGAGCTTCGTTTTGGCTATCTCGATCTAGGCGATTTCTGAAATGTGGTGCATTTTGTCTCATACCATGATCTATTGATGTTAGAAGATTGGATTTGGATGTTCTTTTCCTCAAAAGATTTGGACCTTATAGCGTGATACCCTCCGACGTTGCTGTGTGTTTCCAGTTTCGTTTATCTTCCGTCTTTTCAAGATTGGCCGAGTATCTATTGTGCTATGACATCTTATTATCTCCAAGATATCCCATCTGTCTGTTTTGTCAGCATAACATTCATTTATTCATTTACACTCATATCAGCATGCATATCCACATTCGCCGTTGATTTTGGGTTGTACTTTGTTTATTCGAACAACGTACATTTTTCTTTCAAGTAGAAGGTTAGCTTAGGCAGAAAATGTGCTTCCTTTCTAAATTCCCCAACTGAGCTAATCCTCATGGATGATTTTGGTTTAGCCTACCTTGCCCATTTCTGAATACGACGAATTCCTCAATTGAGTTACTTTCTCACCGGGTGGAGTCTTGTTTGACTGTTTCTTTCTAGGTTATTCCCAGATGAAGTTGTTGCCTCTTGCATAGGCTATCTCATTGATTTTCTCCAGTGAAATTGCGACCTAGACGGTTGGTGCATTTATTTTGCACATTTAAGTATTTGATCTCCTCGGGAAGGATTGATTCAGGGTTCTCTTTGACGACGATTTTATTCTCTGCCAGTATCATCGCAATTTCCTCCTGTTTGTTTTTGAAAAACGACAAGCGATAGCTCTTCATGAGCAACTTGTACGTTTACTTGTTGAAAGCGCCGAGCAGCAGTTCTTCACGAACTACTAGTGCGTCATTTTATCTTGTTGAAAGCGCCGAGCAGCAGTTCTTCACGAACTACTAGTGCGTCATTTTATCACGTTGAAAGCGCCGAGCAGCAGTTCTTCACGAACTACTAGTGCGTCATTTTATCTTGTTGAAAGCGCCGAGCAGCAGTTCTTCACGAACTACTAGTGCGTCATTTTATCTTGTTGAAAGCGCCGAGCAGCAGTTCTTCACGAGCTACTAGTGCGTCATTTTATTTTTCCGAAAAGCGCCGAGCAACAGTTCTTCATGAGCTACTAGTGCATCTTTTTTTTATCTTCTCGAAAGCGACAGGCAGCAAACTCTTCATGAGTTACCAAGACGTTATTACTTTTCTGGAATACAGCAAGCGGCAGCTTCTTTATTTGAGCAGCTTGTATGTTATCGGTATTTTCTGTGGACGACAGCAAGCGGCAGCTTCTTTATTTGAGCAACTTGTATGTTATTGGTATTTTCTTTGGACGACAGCAAGCGGCAGCTTCTTTATTTGAGCAGTTTGTATGTTATCGGTATTTTCTTTGGACAACAAATGGCAGTTTTCTTTATTTGAACAACCTTCGTATCTACAGTCTTATCACCTCAGCATTAATGAGTATATCTCTGAAAATCTAGCAGAAAAGTCTGTTACGAATCGATACCTCCAAAGTCGGTAATCCGTTATCAGCAATTTGATACTCTCTGTCTACCGTCGACCTTGAGTTGCGAACTCACTGTGTTGGATCATGATTTGTTACGGCCTATGCAAGATGCTCTCTTTGTTAGGGTTAGAGGTCGTATTCCCTCAATTTTATTCGCTGTCAGGAGTCTGTCGTTTGAAGCCGATAGCTCGTTTTCCCCAGTAGCGTATAATTCATGTCTTTGTGTTTTGTTGGTGTTCGATTCCTCCAACATTTGTCTTGTTTCATACAATATCTTTCTCTGTGAATCCAAGCACTACATTCATATCACCGCATGATGACGGCATCTTAGGACAAAATTTGCGTAATCATTGTATTTAAGTACCTTCAATCACGTCGAAACGAAGATTTTAATCTTCATATCTCCGGATAGAAGAAACTTAAATAGGGGCAGCTGTTGTACCCCAAATTTTGACCTAAGATATCGTCTCCTATCTGCATCTTTACATTACATTTGTTTTGATCCATCGATTTTAAAATTCCTGACTTTTTCTGGACAAGAGCTATTCATGCTGAACATTAAATCATTTAATCGATTCGTGCTAAAAATGATGTTTATTAATTATTTATTATCTAAAATTTAAATAATTGAAATTCATTTTTCGATTATTATGTAGTAAAGATGTATAGATAATAAAATAAACATCAGAGAAGGGGCGCATTAATTGTGTGGACAGCATTTATTTATTACTCATTATCTTAAATTTAAGTAACTAGAAGTTATTCTTAGTTATTATATAATTTAAAGGTTTATGAATAATATAATAAGCATTCGGAAAAAGTCGTTGGTCAATAACGATTGTTTAATCATTCATCGTTCTAAGTTAAATAATTGAAACCTTGTTTTAATTATTGTAATTTAGTTGTGAATGATGAATTAAATAATCGAAGATATTAGTTGATCAACGATAATTATTTATTTATCTGTTTATTGTTTTGAATGTAGGTAATTGAAACTTGTTTTCAATTATTATTCGTTTGGAGAAATTGTAAACGATAAATAAATAAAGAAGAAGAATTTAATGGGCAAATAGTTTTCTTTTATTCATTTTCTTATTGTACAAGTTATTATGTAAACATTGTATATATTACAATAAATTACAATAATAAATTGACAAGAAACTAAAATGAAATAAAAAAAACTAATCTATCCTAATTCTAAAGCTTCCGATCCATGCGTTTTGTCCGCTCACTTAATGTTACATGCACAATTAAAAAGAAGAGATTAGAATTCAAATAAATGATTAATAAAAAGAAGCGAAAGTATTAAAAAAAAATTCATCATTAAATGTAATGGCCAGAATCAGTTACTATTTTTTTTTGCAAATCACGGGATTGCTCCCGGTTCACAAAAAAAAGAAAAGAATTATAAAGCATATGCACAAGTTATGTTTTCCAAAAAAAACTGCATATTTAAATTAATTACATTTGTTTAAAATCCCAAATGTAATTTCAAAAAGCATACAGCATAAGCATACAAAACCATGCAGTACCCACATATGCAAGCGTGCTCACTTAGCCTTTGCCTACACAGCAGGAAACAAAACAAGTTTGTACTAAAAGGAAAACATGCAGTTTGACTATATTTGCAAGCAATACAAAAATTCCTTTTTCATCATTTTCTGGACATTACAGTTTCAGAAAAATGTACAGCTTATCACTCTTTTATCAAAGCCATACTGAGAAAAAAAAAGAGAGGGAGAAGTGTGGGATTTGCAGGCTCAGCATAGGCAGAAGAGGTTATACAAGACAAACAAAAATATAGCCAGTAGAATTAATAACACAAAAGAAGAATAGAAACAAATTGGAGGGACAGTAGTGCAGAGTGCTCAAGAGATCCCAAAGCTTTTTTTTCAAATTCCTGGCCTGTAGCGAAAAGAAGAGAAGAGGAGTTGTTATATTACATAACAAAAAGAAAACCAAATACAGCAGAACACATATCAAAGCCTCCAAGAAAAAACTTAGAGATTTTAAAAACCTGCATAATCACATACTGAAAAAACCATTTCCAAACCATACACAAAAACCTTGCAAACCGATTGAGCCACAAAAGCCAATATCATCATCATCCCACTGTCATCAAAAAGATATAAAAAACAACTTCACAGAAAACCGGTCAAAAAACCACCATCTGTATGGCCTAGCTAAAACACATGCCCAAGTTCCCTCGATTTGTCCAAACCACACAAAGTCCTTACATTCATCACCATGTCAACATTGTTGTTCGAGCTTGAGTTCCCTTAATCCAAAACCTGAAAGGCAACCGATTTGGCCTCAGTATCAACATCATTGGCCCCTTTCAAAAATTACTCAAGCCAATAAAATCGTCATACAGTACAGTTTCAAGAAGAAGTGTAGTATCAGTTTCAACAGAACCAAGCATAGTATCACATTCAAGCAAGGACAGAAGAACAAGTGTAGCATCATATTCAAAGGAGAAGAAAAAAACAAAATCATTATACAGTGGCACGCTCAAAGAAGAAGAAGAATCATAGTACAGTCCCAACAGTTTCAATAAGAACAAGTGCAACATCACGTTCCAAGAGGAAGAAACAAGGTAGCGGTTTCCAACAAAACAAGAAGAAGCAACACAGTACAGTACTGAGGCCATAAAGAAAAAATCATAAATACCGTTCACCACGGTGCACGCTTGCCATCTCCCTGTCGTCCGGCCTCCGTCACCCCTAGCTCTTCCTCCGTCTCCACCTAGGTAACAATCTCTCCTTCCTCTTATTTCTTCGAATGCCTCTCAATCAAACATCAATAATCAAGTATAAGGGTTAATAATAAGGATCAACTCAATAGAAATCACAGAACCGAATCAACATGCAAGATGAATTAAGTATAACAATCGATTGCGTGCTTACCGTCTCCGCCTAAGCCGTCTCGTTTCGTGTTCAATGGAGGGAAGAAGAGCCAAGCGTGGGTGGCCGGAACGAAGAGGAAACATCAAGTCCGGTGGCGAGGATGAAGAAGCATAGCGAAAGAGATGAAGATCGTGAAGAAGAGAGAGCGCTGTTTCTGCGTTATGCAAACCCTAATCCCAATTGTACAACATAACACAACCCTAATGCTGCATTAATCTCTTGGGCCACCCTTTACTCTCAGTTTAAGCCCACGAATCCTTGTACACCCCCCCTGCCTTCATTTCTCCTTGGGCCTTATCCTAACCCTCTAGCCCATTCTGATTTATTTACTCACCTCCTCTTAATTTTTATTTTGACTACCTCTTAGAATTTTATAGTTTTTATTTGTAACTTAGTTAACCAAAATAAAAAGATATAATCTAAAGTCTTTTTTAATAGGCCATTTTATTAATTCAAACTTTCAAGATTTAATAATCTTAATATCTTTTTTTTAAAAAAAAAATTAGATTTTAGTTAGTAATATTGAGTTTTCATTTAATCTAAAGAATTCCTAATATTCTTTTATAATATAAGGCATAAGAATAGAAAAGAACTAAAAAATAGTTTATTATCTTAATTAATATCAAAAATATAAAAAAAAACTTAATAACTTAAAAAAAAAACTAAAAAAATGCCACGTCCTCATTAAATAATTCTTTTGATTTATCCTTATCAAAAATGCGTAAAAAAATTAAAATACTTTCTTCCCGTTAACATTAAACAAAAAAATCATAAAAAACATTGTTCGCATCTTTTATTCCATCATTTAGATTATTGCTATTTAATTATTGTTCGCATATTTGTTTGTTCGTGTATCTTTGTTTATTCGGTTTATGTTTAAATCCAAGGGAAAAAACAGTAAATTTGTTGACTTCATGTCTCCAAATCTAACTGCGCAAATTTTCGCATTTCATTAAAACTTAGGATAATTTTTCCTCAAACATTCACCTTACTTCAAAATTTCAACCTTTTCAAGATTTATACCTTTTAAGCAAAAACTTCGAAATTAGGTCGTCGTATCTTCAAAAACCCGTCCGTATCCCTTTTCGGCCAAAACAATTTATTTTCAATCAAGCAATCAATTTTAAATAAAACAGATATTTCAAAAGGTTCCTATAGAGTACTATAGATGCATTGGGTGCTAATACCTTCCCATTGTATAACCAACCCCCGAACCATAAGATCTCTTTCAAAAACGCTTTGTATTTTAGTATTATTTACATTGCATATTTAGGGTTTTATTTCGCTTTTTCCCCTTTTCCCTTGGAAACAATAAAGCGCGGTGGCGACTCTTGCTTTTTGCGAGGCGAATTAATCAATAATTCGATCTCTGATTTACCCCGCTACATTTTTTATCGCTACATAATCTGAAACAAATGTGGGCCTATATGAATAGGCAAGTCAACTTCACTAATAACAGATTTCCTTGATCCATCAAACGCTTTCACGATAATGCCACTCGGGCGCATGGCTGTTCCTTGATATTTCAACTTCATAAGTGTTCTCCTCGGTATAAAGTTCAATGCGGATCCATTACCAATCATTACACTGGATAAGGAATCATTCTTGCAGTTCATAGAGATGTGGAGGGCCAAATTGTGATTCCTTCCTTCATCAGCCAATTCATCGTCGCAGAAACTCAGGTTATTACATGATGTAATATTCCCTACCACACTGCTTAATTGGTCAACTGGCATATCACTTTCTACGAAAGCTTGGTCCAATACCCTCATCAAAGATTCTTTGTGAGCAGAGGAGTTCATAAGCAAAGCCAGAATAGATATTTTTTATGGAGTCTGCAATAATTGATCTATGATCCTGTGGTCTCTCATCTTTATAATTTTAAATAAATCATCCACCTCTTTTTCAAGCGTAGCTCCACTAGATTCCCCTACTGCCTTCTTGGGTTCAACACTTTCTACAACTTTCTTTCAAGCATTATCATTTCCACAAACAACTGGTGCAAATACACGACCACCGCGGGTCACTCTACTAGCCTCATCAATATTTCCAACATTAGACATAGGCTGGATGAGAACTTCCACACCATCCTCTAAAATTGTAGCATTATACTTGTAGGGTACAACCTTGTCTGACTTGTAGGGAATAGGACTCAGCAAGCTAATCACCAATGGAGTAATAGTTGTCTTGCCATGACATTCAACTTCAAAAGAGTGGGTGTACCAAAACAAGGCATAATAACATTTACTCCCTCTTCAACACAATCAGTCATTACAGAGTCATCTCTAGAAAACATGTCTTCATTTTAAGAGAAGAACTCATATGTAGAAGCATACTCATCATTTGACGCATTCTCATCCGAACAAACTTCAACCATATTAACATAATCATCCCTATTTCCTGAAACCTTGATGGTACCATTGTCCAATAGTAACTAAATACCTTTTCTCACAATGGAACAACCGTGCAAATCTATGCAGCAGATCCGTCAAGATCCATAATGGTGCCTTTCTTGACCTTCCATATGGTAGAAGGTAGCATGCAACTGCACCAAGTCATCATTCATATATTCCACATCAAGGAATCTGAACTCTCTACGAAATCCAGAAACCATGTTTACTTCCTCCTCATACTCTTCCCTAGGCCTGATTATATGGATGAGGCCCTCATCCATCATCTCTTGAAAATCAGTCTTTATCTTGTCACAACCTTGTATATTCGTGCTGCAAATACCACAACCGGAATGGTCATGTGTATAGTAACTAAACTCACAGAGGTCAGCATGCATTTTTACCAAATCTCCTCTAACCAATTTAATATCGAAAATCTGGAAGTCGCCTAGACAACCAGCCACCATGTTCACAGCATTTTCTCCCCCATGCTTTGACAGAGGATTATCTTTCACGTTAGGCCCAACATCTTTAAAGGATAAGATACTAGTCCTCACCAATTTTTGTACTTCGGTTTTCAAAGGATAGCAGTTTTCAACATTGTGCACTGGTTCTCCTTGATGAAAAGCACACGTTTGGTTTACCTTATAATCCCAAGGCAATGATGATGGTATAACAGGACGTGGTCTGGTCTGAACCAACTTCTTTTGAATTAACTCCGGGATTAATTCTGTATAGCTTATAAGGATAGGGTCATAATTCTCTCTCCTCTGATTATACCCTTGATTCCCCTGATGGGGTGGTCTCTGATAAGCAAATATGGTTGGAGCTACACCAACAACTAGAGTCACTAAGGCGACATGTTGATGACGCTGATAATTTCTTCTAGGGGTATTAACCCTTATCTCTTGCATAACAATGTTTGTATATCCTTCCTTCTTTTTGGCAAACCCATAGGGTGGCTTCTTCGTACTTCTGGAACTTTAGCTTTTCGTTAGGTGGCCCTCTCTTACAGCCTCTTCCGAACGGATACACATGCTCACAATTTCAGTAAAGTCACTTGGCGCACTTTCTACCATCCTCTCATAGTAGAAAGGACCCAGAGTCTTCAGGGAAATCTTAGTCATCTCCTTTTCTTCTATTGGAGGAATCACTTGGCGGCTACCTCACGCCATCTTTGTGCATATTCTTTGAATGATTCCATGTCCTTCTGAACCATGGCCCTGAGTTGATCACGGTCAGGCGCCATGTCCATATTGTATTTGTATTGTCTAATAAATGCTTCTCCCGAGTTGTTGAAAGTATGAATATTGGAACTGTCCAAACTCATGTACCACTTCAATGCAGCACCAGTCAAACTATCCTGAAAAAAGTGAATCAGCAGACGCTGATCATCAGTATGGGTAGACATTCTTCTTACATACATCACAAGATGAGCACGAGGACAAGTATTTCCCTTGTACTTCTCAAATTCTGGAACTTTAAATTTTCAGGTATCTTGACATTCGGGACCAAGCACAAATCATTCACGTTCATCCCAAACAATTCCTTTCCTCTGAGGGCCTTCATCTCCCTCTGCATCTTGTCAAAATGATCTTAAAAATCATCCATTCAATCATAGATACCCAAGCCTTCACTTGGTGGAAGAAAAGGACGATAAGCTTCGTCATTAACAAAAGGCACAACATCCACTGAAGGAGGTGTAGCAAGAGTAAGATGCACCACAGGAGGTGTAGGAGTAACAGTGGTCTGAATAACTGGAGTAACTTGAGGACCAAGATTAAAACCTTCAGGCATAAAGTTATCTAGCATTCCCCATGGATAACCTTGAGGCATGCGATTCTGAACACCAACTGGAATAGAAGACACATGAACAGTCAGAGTTTCAGTAGGAACTATTGTCTGTTGAGGTTGAGCAATCGGTGGCTGATTCTGAGCAGCCACCAAATATTCCATCAGAGCAATAATATTGTCCATACCGGCCTTTAGAGCAGAAACCTCGTCGCATAGCTCACGATTCTCTTGTTCTAAGTTTTCCATCTTCCTTCTGAAATTAGCCTGAGTATTGTAGTGGTGAGACAACTTGCTGAACGAAGTAAAGAAGCTCAGTAAGACACCTGGATATGCACCAAAATGCAAGAAATATGTACAATATGATGCATGATGTGCAATGCACATGATTTATTTTATTATTAATATTTCAAGGGACTTAAAGATTTATAGACAATTTCGCAAATATCAAAGTAATAACACATTTGAAATACTGAAAAAATTTATTATAACTTTCAAAGTGGATTACAAGGTTCAATAATCCCATGTACAAGATGAAAGTAAAGTCTAAAATCCTAAAAAGTAAAGCTGATGGAGATCACTATACGTTGGCCTTCCCTGTAAGTGGAAATCTGAGCCTTCAACCTCTATTATTCTTCTGCATATCTGGTGGCGACTTCCTTCCAATCATCTGCATCAGGAAGTGAGCAACTAGCATCTGACTGAGGCTTAGGAGAAAATAAATCCCTTTGCTTCTCCATCATCTCTACAGCCCGACTCTCAAGAATCTTAATCAAGTCGTCTTTCTCCTTCAAGTCTGTTCTGTAGGAAATCTCTAAAGTTTGGCACTTATTCTTCCAAGCTTCCTTTTCCTGCTGCATCTTGACTAAAGCAAGTTGTAGCTCTTCCACATCATCCAATAAGGGAGGAGTGGTCTTCATAAACAAATCAGGCATAGGTGCTTCCCGAGAATACGACATCTTCAACTGAAAGCTCTCGCTTAGACCTACTGGAGATAAGGCTCCAAAGAAACAGCCCCTCTAAGTCCCAAGTCTTTCCTACTCTTCTTATAAATGTGACTCCAGGCCTTCGCAATCTGCTCCCTAGCTTCCCCATGGTCTTCTCCCTCCTTCAGGAATAAACTACTCAAATGAATACTATTTGGTTTATCCATCATCGAATATCCAAGTTGTCCTCTTGCAAGAACAGGGTTGTAGGTAATTCCTGCCTTTGTACCAAAAAGAGGTACATTGGGGAAACCACCACAACTGTCGACAATCTCTACATCATGGTAAGGTTGATGATACCAAACAATATCTGAGTGAGTAAGTGCCATGATCTTAGGGGCCCAACGGGGTTCCTTCTTGATATCCCAGAAAGCATCAGACTGGGGAAAATGAGAAGTAAACCACCGGTACAACAGAGGCATGTAGCAGATAATCATCCCCCCATGATAAGAATCTCGAAGACGAATAGAGTAATAAATATCACCAAACAATGCAGGAACTGGGTTTCTAATCATGAAGATCCTGATAGCATTAATGTCAACAAATTTGTCCACGTTAGGAAATAAGAATAACCCGTAAGCAAGTAGAGAAAAAATGGCCTCAAATGTGAATGTACTCTTCATCCTATAAAAGTAGCATGCTTTATCCAATAAAAATTGAGCTGGTAATCCTCTAATCCCTCCTTTAGTAGTCATGTGGGCTTCTCTCTCAGACTTCCCAAAATGGATCAAAGCAGCAATCTCATGTAGTTTTGGCTCACCCTCCAAACCAGTATAAGGTACACGATCAGTAATAGGTAGACCCAGTAGATAGGAATACTCCTCTAGTGTAGGCATCAATTGATACTCAGGGAAATTAAAGCAATGATACATCAGATCATAGAACTGGACCAGGGTTGAGAGAAATGATGGACCCAAACTTCCTCCGAAAATCTGCAGAACACTCAATCTCGGGAATCAGACTCATCAACCCATCTATCTTGGGATCTTTGAAACTGTATTTCCCTGTCTTTCTTTTTCCTGAATCCATAGTCAAAAGGTACCTATGATATTCACAAATACTCAACTTTTAAGTCCCTTGAAATAAAATTTCTTTAAAAGATGCTTATGGGTGCACAGATGCATGATGCAACAATCACACACAAGATCAAAAACATAGGGTTCATAGGTTCAACGTCACGAGCATGAGGTCGAAGGTACTACCCATAAGGTATGGTTCTAAAAGTTATCACCTTTCGAACAAGGTTTTAGAGGTTCCAAGAGTCTACATCCTTCCTTTAGATATTACCAACTTCCCGATTAACTCGGTAATTAGTAATATTCTCAAGAAAAACTCGTCCGAGCACAGTATCGCGTGACAACTATTTCCGGATTACTCCATCATAGCTTCTGCACTACACCTAAAAGGACAAGATAGGTCAGGAATTCTACGGTCCTCAATTTCAGAAGGCTCCCAGGTTGAAAGCAGTACGTCTTCCCGATTACTCGGTAAGCGACACTACAGTCAAAGGGGCCGCCACTGGGTGGGGGATCTCATGTCTCCTTTTTTTGGATTACTATTTCAAAGTTAACATGACTATACCACCCGTCTTATCTTAAGTTTGCCCAAGTCCCGGTATAGGACTTATGAGTAATCACCAAGCACCCTGAAAACCATGAAAATCCAGACAAAACATATATACAACATATAACATATAAACAACAATAACACATATACATATATAAACAAAGATAGGCTCAACCCACTTAGGGGTGGACTAGCAAGAGGTCAATTGTTCCCCAGTGAAGTCGCCATTTTTTCTGTAGCGGTAGAAATATTGAGACTAAGCCATTGAATTGACTTAACTCGCACAAGTCAAAAATAAAAATCGCCACCGTGCTTTATTGTTTCCAAAGGAATGGGAAAAGAGAGAATAACCCAAAAAGGGGAAAATATTCAAGGTAAGAGGGTTAGTTATGAAAAGGGAATGTATTAGCACCCTAAACATATACGGTATTCCGCAGGAACCACTTTGTAAAATCTATTTATTTTGGCTATAAAGTGTTGTATAAAAATAGATGGTGGAGATGAGAAAAGAAATATTTTTTTATATAATTTTTGCACCCGCCGCAGTTGCGAACCTTTAGTGCCTACGTACCACCTTCCGTGCAATAGGGGATCAGGGTACACGTAGTTCCTCTTTAAAACTTTTAAAACACAAGTGTGTTGGTTAATTTTATGAGATAAGACATCATTGTCATTGTCCGTATGGAAAATATATTTACTACCCACAATCATGAGAAAGGAGAATTTCCATCATCTCAAAGTGGAGGATATCGCTTGGATTTTAAAATCAACAATGCTTCACTCAACACCCAAGTGGAAAATATCTCACTTCAAAGCATATTGTAGAAGTATACTTGTTTGCATCACTACAAGTATTGACAAGAGTCCAATCTTTTGAGAAATTTTTTAAAGTAAAAGCCAAAGTGGAAAAATGGTTTGAATGAGGCTGGTTGACTTTTAGTCTTCTCACAAAAAATGTCAAGGTATTATTAAGTTGATTGAAGTTTATTTATGAAAATACTTTGAAAATGCATAGACCTAAGTACATGTTTATTATGAAAGTTGTTCAAAAAAAGAAGGGTTTTCAAAAGTAGGGAGAAGATTTTTGAAATTAAAGAAGATGGGAGGAGATGAAGGGACTATCCTAAAGCATAAGGTAAAAGCTAGGGAGAAGAACCATCTAACCAACAAGAAGCCAATACTTGACATTATGAGTCAAGATAGAATTCTAATTATTTGGATTGAAACCAAGCAAGCAAAGATACTAGACCTCTTGAGAAAATCAAGATTTAATTGCATTAAGTCTTCACAAAAATTGGGCAGTGTAACGGCTGTATACAGATGAATTCCCAGATTACAGAAAAAGTATGTAATCACAATAACCTGCACACAAAACAAACAAACAATCCCAATGTCTTGAAGTAAACCTCAAGAGCTCCAAACAAAATATCAATTAAGGTCACAATGTCTTCGTCAAATGATCAAGGCCTCTAATGCTAAGTCTAAGAAGTCCAATACTCCATAATGCCAAGGATAGTAACCAAATAGTCCAAGTAACATTAATGTTTTTTATGGTTCATGTTGATTATTAAGTATCTTAAAAAAGAAAAGAAAAGCTCGAGTGAGCAAAATAAAAATTACATAAAGGTAAATGCTCAAGTGAGCAAAGATGAAAATATAATGAAATGTAAATGCTAAAGTAAATGTTGCATAAAGTAAAAGCACAAAAACAAAAGCATAAAATAAAGTAAATTGTTAGAAATTAATGGTTAGTTGGATGACCATGTTGAAACTTGCATTTGGAATTCATTAAAGGATTGGTAGAACCAAAGCCTCTCAACAACAAGTTGAATTTGCTTTTTGTCAAGTATATCATCCATTTAATAATCCTCAAGGTAACATTTAATGATCAATGATGTTTAAGTGATTCGCGTTGACCAAAAATGATGAAGATCCATTGGAGGATTGGTAGAACCAAAGCCTCATAACAATGAATCTAGAGGTTATTAGATCAAAGGGATCAAATTAACATACTTGGGTTTGCAAACATAGGTTTGGGCCACAAATGATCATTTTCTCAAATCTGGACAAAATTTAGCGCTATGTTAAGCAATCGTAAGTGGACTTATGTAGAAGTCGCACCTATTTTGAGGCTGATCAATAACAATATATGTAATTCATGTTTGGATAAATGATATAAACATCACCATTCCATAACATGTAATACAATAAGAAAGGGGAATAAGGTGAAGAGGGAAGGGATTAGAGTTTCAAATATCATCAACATCATTCGCCCATTTTAGTGGATTTTGTTTATTAACCTATCAACACCCAAGGCTCAATGAGGTTGAAGAATTTGTCTTCAAAATATACCTCAAGTCAGTACCACATGCTATTTCAAGAATTAAACAAGAATCATGTACAAAAGTTTTCAATTTACAAACATTGATCAAAGTTAAAACCCTAAATGCAAACCTAAGTCAAAAATTAGTTTTAAAATATGAAAATGACTTGTAACATTATGAAATTAAAATCCTAACTCCCTAAATTCCTACAAAAGTCAGAAATAAAATTTAGAGTTCCTAGATTGAGGTGGAAATTTGCTCTAGAAATGCAAACTTTAAAACTAGCAAGTATAAGCCTTAAACTAGATGGTTTTGGTAAATAGTTTGTGAAAAATAAGAAATCACATTGTAAAATTCCAGAAAAATGTTATTTATAGTCTCAACATGTTTAAGCACTCTAAAAAACTTCATCTATGAGTTTATAGGCATGGGAAGTTAGAACTTTTAATCAATTATTGTGAATGATCAAGCAAAAACCCTAAAAAAGGAAATTAAGTTCAAAATTAATCAATTAGATTCAAAGGTCAAAGAAATTTGGTGCAAAATAACATAAATGTCAATAAAACTCTAAGGACCGGAAAGCATATTTTTCTTAGATTTTATCCAAAAGGAAAAAAGGAATGGAAATTATTTACACAATTCAACAAAAATAATACAAATAAAAAATGATATGCTCAAATGATTTTAATTTGTAATCCAAAAGTTTTATAAAATAGGAAAAAAATATTTTCAAGTAATAAACTTAGAGAGGAGCCCAAAAATATTTTTTTATGTGTTTTTTGATTTAGTAGAAATAGGAAAATAAAATTCAATATTTAAAGGAATAATAAAACCTTAATTATTTACATGAATTTATTTAAAAAAGTAAAATGATAAAAAAAATGAAATAAAAATCAAAATATGAAAATATATTGAAAAAGGAGTTTAAAATATTTTTATCATAATTTTTTAAATGAAGAAAATATTAAAAGAAAATTAAAAAAAAAATCAAAGGCTATTACACCTGTTGTTTAGAAAATGTGTTGTAAAAGAAAAAATGTATCCATCTTCAATCAGGCAGGGCACATAATCATCCATACCAAGTAGTCATAATCAAAACATGCACAAGACAGTTTTCAGCAAGGCATCTTCCAGCTTCAATTTCTCTCTTATTACTCAACCATTTGAGATGATTAAAAAAACAAACATAATCCTAAAACTTCTAAGAACATCACACATCTTTTAGATTTCAAAAACAAGGCAAGATCAAAGAGAAATTGGAGCTCAAAGTCACTGAAAATGAACTTGAGAATGATTTGCAGAAAACTTTAAAATATCAATGGAGTTCGAATCAAACCAACTAAATACATCATACCTATTGTTTGGCCAGCTAATAACATGTATGCAAGATTTCAAGCATTGATTTAAGCTATCAAACAAGGAATCCAAAACTGAATTTTACCTCTTCAAGTGAAAAATAATTTCACTATTGTCTGAATCTAATGATGAGAAATCCAGAGGATCTTGCTTCTTTTGCTCCAATTATGAGGAAATGAGAGAGATATGAGAGCTGGAACAAGAATGGAGGCAGCTTCGAGGAGAAGAAAATTTTAACAATGGAAGTTAAGCTTGCTTCGAGAGAGAGAAAGAAATGTGTGTTGCTGAGTTTGTAAGGAAGAGAGAAAGAGAGGGAGGTAATAGCTTGCTTCAAATTTTCTTCTTCCAACCCCTACAATTGTTGAATCACATTGCATTTTATAGAGGTAAGAATGATAGAGTGAGGCAAATGAGAAGTGAGAGAAAATGAGAGTGAGGTGAGCATGTTGCATTTTATGTTGTTTTGGGATGAGAAGCATATGTTTTGAATAACAAATGATTAGTGGGAATTGAGTAAGGAAAGCGTGAGTGATGATCTAGTAGGCTGGAACTTGGTTGGCATGAAATTTTCATGCATTGCCATGCAATTTTTTTTATTCCAGGACCACATCTTTATCTCCTTATATCTCATTCCATAGTGCATGAATCGTGACAAGGTTTGAATCAAAAATGGAGAGGACACTTCATACTCCAACTTTCATGTTCAAAATTTTTCAAAATGAAGCTTGAATCAATGAGATAATTGGCTATGAACATGTGCTCACAAACTGCTTGATGAAATGCCAGGCCTGACTGAGCATCCTGCGCGTACGTGAGGCCTTGTGCTGCGTAAAAATTCAGCATATGTGATACCTTATTCTTTCAATTATATCTCAAAATGTAGGAAGAATTTGGAGAAACTTTCTGGAGCAAAGTTGTTCCTCGCATTTAGGGCTTGATCTTTGATGTTGGACATTTTTCAAAATAATAAATATTTCACATAGAAAAATGATGATGAATGAGCACCCATAACATGTTTGATGAAATGCCTTGCCAAGTGCACGTGACTTGCCTTATGCTGGGCAAAATGACATTTGAAGCCTCAAAATCCTAATCACCATATCTTTCTCTACACTTAACCATTTGAGATGATTCTTGAATGAAAAATTAAGAGAAAAATCCAATCTTCAACTTTCATTTTTCCAACTTTTTTATTTGAGTCAAATGGTCTATCAAAAATGGACATGAAGAAGTCAGATTTTTGTATTTTTATCCAAATTTTCAATAAGTGTCAAAAACTTCCAAGCTTCATAAAGTTTTTTCTTTTCATTTTTTGGACTTTTAGCCTCTCCTATAATGTTGGATAATTTTTCATCCTCTTTCTAGGAATATAAAGTTTTCACATTTTCAATAAAAATTGAGAAAGTTTTGGCCAATCAAAATTCAGCCATATGGATACTTAGAAAAATTCCAAAACTTCAAATAACTTCTTTGACAAGTTATCTCCAATTCACACTTTCTATTGATATTTTTGCCACTATTAACCATTAAATGTGAGAATAGGGATATTGAATTGATGGTTGACCAAAAGTCCACTTGGTCAACATTTGATTTCAGCTATCTCTTGACAAAATGACCATTTTACCCCTTTCATCAATCGAACATTTTCAAACCAAAGTTGATGATCAAAATTCCAATTATAGATGCTCATGACCATGTAGAGAAGAATGGGATCAAGTATCCCAAAAATCCAAAGACTTCCTGATTAAAATCCAAACCCTAGTTTTGTTCCTTTGTGCTAGGAGATGGTGAGATGACTGTAATTGTGCCATTACCTACAATATGATATTCCAAGAGACAAAATATACACATATTGAGGTTAGTTAAAAACATACATGTACAAATATACACAATTCAAGTTTCTTCAAGGTGCTTGGTGATTCACATAGGCAAACCCTAAGACAGGATGCAGTAGAAGAAAAACCCCAAACCCTAGTTTGTGATCTGGTTGCATTGTGATGGTATGAGATGATAGAAGAATCTTAGGGGCAAAAATTGGGGTACAACATTATTATCATGAAATTATACATCAAAATAAATGGAATTTCGTGTAGATTTCAAAACTTCAAGAATTACATGAAACAGAGCTATGAGTAAAAAGTTATGGCTTGATGATTGAAAGTTGTCCCAAGAACTCGTACAGTAAACTCAACTTTAAACCCCCTACTTCAAACGTGATTATCTCCATGATCATAAACATACAGAAGACAAATCTTATATTTAACTTGTAGAGAACTTTGTGATATTTCCGAAAAGTCCATAATCACCTCGATCAGAGTTGTGAGCTAAGAGATATTATCTTTTATGTGGAGGTTGTTCCATGAATACGAAAATGGGTTTTGATCAAGATTTTTCTTTCTCCTTCTTTGCTTACAAGCTCTTTCCTCTTCAATTCTGATCTCTAGCGAAACAACCCTTAACTCCTATGTTATATTCTCCTCTATGCCTAAATTGCCCCTTAACTAAGTGGTATTTATTCTCATGCCACTTAGTTAGTTTCTAACCATTCCTCTTTATATATATATATATATATATATATATATATATATATATATATATATATATATATATATATATATATATATATATATATATATATATATATATATATATATATATATATATATATATATATATATATATATATATATATATATATATATATATATATATATATATATATATATATATATATATATATATATATATATATATATATATATATATACAATATACTTATATTAATTGAATAGAGATGTTACATTCTCCCCCCCTTAAATAGAAATCGCCCTCGAATTCCTTTCAATCTCTATGAGAATGCACTCTCCATACCTTCTTCCAATGAGGGGACGAATGTCTTTAACACTTCTCCTTGACTAAACCTTGCGACTTCATTTGAAAACTGCCTTATCCAAGAAAACACAGTTCTTTGCTTCGCTTGCATCCTTAGCATTCTTGACTGTATACTGTATTCATCACAAAAAATGTCTCTCCTAACATCTAGTCCTGACATACCTGAGAAATAATTTGTCCATGGTTCCCGACCCTGACTTATTCACACCGAGTCTTCATAGTTTCAGAATTCCTGAAATTCCATCTAGTCAAATATTCCTCATCCTCCATGTATGTCAAGCTCATCCTTGTTCAACACAACACTAATTCTCTTTACTTCTTCTTTGGCTTACTTGTATTGCCTTAAATCTACACATTTCTTTTGCAGCGTCTCGTTCCAATAACAACATTTTTGAATCTCTTCCACACAATTCCAAACATTGTCCTACAAATGCTTAACGTATTCCTTGATCTTGACCTCTAACTCCTTGATGTTTAGATTGACTTATTCTAAGTCTACCTTCTTCACACTACAAACTTCTCGCTTTAAATTATACAAAGCATTCCCACTGGATGCTACAAGGATACGCATTCTTACAGCTATAACATTGATATCCAACAATTCCACACACATATCATTGATGAAGGGTGAATTCTAATAGTTAACTTACAACCTTCATCTAACCACTAAGTATCCTCTAAGACCGTCCATTAACAACATTTATCTAGATTAAGGTGGATCCTTGAGAGACTAGGATGAACAAAACATTGCTCTATGAGTTTCTCTTAGGAAGATTCCTTCACTTACACTTGTTAAAAATATTCCTTTCGCACCTTCGATGAACTTATCAGGTTCTCCTTCCATCTGTTACGCTACTCTGATCTCAACATGCCACACAATTCCTGAAACCTACTAAATCACACTTTCTCCATAATCCACTTAGCTATATTTCTCTAATACTTTGGGTCCGATCCATCAAATAACAACATTCCTTTGTCGGAGTTCATCTAATTACAATACGCGTTGGACTCTTAAACACACCCAACAAAGTCCACTCCTTGATGTTGAGTGATTCCAAAATAAGGTCACTACTGATTCCATTATTCTTGGCTAAGTCCACGAATACAACTTGGTCACACGGTTAGGTTCTGGGATGTCTAAGGTCAAACACTTACTAAAAAAAGTTCATTCTATCCCACCGGCTTCCACATCACACAACAACTAGGAGAACACTGACAACTTCCCATAGCTCCTTCCTTACAATACAACTTCATACACTTAGTGTGATAACACCTCTGATAGCCCGTGTATCTTAAGAATTGCAATAATCATTTCACAACTACACTTCGCCCAAGCATTCATCTAACATCCTCATACGCCTTCCTTTAACCATGTAGTTCCATACATGTACAGCCTCATGATGCAAATTCAATTTTTCTAGTTGAAGTTGCGAGGACCGTCTCATTACCATGCCTTGTTGTTCTTAAACGGTTGCTAAACTGACTACCTCGACTACGTTCCCAATGCATGATTCCTATGTCCAGAAAGTGACTACAACTCAAGGGATTACACTTTTGCTTCAAACATCCCCCCTTTGGGTTTCTCGCACTCTAAGTCCAATGTATATCTGATTACCGAGACCAACATTCTTCACTCCTGAGAGTCTATAGATACTCCCCTCGATACATTTCATATCGGTGAACCCAAGATATACTTCATCTATTCCAACAGTTATCACCAATGTTCAACAATAGCCACACAACACACAGACAAAATATAACATCCCACATCAGTTCCATCTCTGGCATTCATTCACACTCATTACTTACCACTCCACGATACAAAAGCAGCCATAATGTGTCACATGATATCATACATACAAACACAACCATTCGGGGTCCCTATAACTTAGTATCGAAACTTGATCGATCCCATTATCGCCTAGTGTTGTACCCCAATTTTTGCCCCTCAGAACCCTTCATCATACCATATTGATTCCATCACAACAAGATCACATTAGGGCTTTTGGTTCTCCTCCCTATCTTTAGTTTTTCTCTTTGAAGAATCACCAAACACCTTGACTTGTTTTTCTTTTGTGATCATGCATGTTTTGTTTTGAGTTTCCTTTTAATTAATAAAATGCAATGTTGGTTTGTCTTACTTGGTAATAATGTAGGTAAAGGCAATGTGGCTTAGAAAGTTGATCCATGGGTTCATGAGTTTATTTCCATTCCCTAGTCAATAAAGCTTGAGAAATGCAAACCTCACCATTGAATTTATTTAGGAAGAAATGTCATGGAAAGGTTTATTTTGGTTCACCACATCAATATTGATTCAAAAGTACAAGGGGTTGATTGAAGAAGTTGTCATGGTTGGACAAGGCCTTGTTCCCATTGTTCACAAGTGCATATTTCTCTCAATTCTCAAGATATGGAAGTGGTTTTGGTTGCTATGAGTTCTCATTATCATCCTCAAAAACTTCTATCTACAAAGTAAATGTGTTGGTACAAGAAGGTTGTTTAAAATTGTAAAAGTTCCTCAAAGCTTTTTCTTGATCTAGGAGCTAGGGTTTTGAACTTCAAAGAAGTATATCTTTCTCATATTTTTGTATTTTTGAGTGATTCCAAAGTTTCAAGGAGTTTTCATGTGGAAGAAACTTGTTGATGAAGAAAGATTACAAGTCCTCTAGATGAACCCCTAACTTCCCATGTGTGACTTCAAATGATCATAACTTGGTCAATTTTTATCCCCTTGAGTCCACTATTTTTCCATAATGATCTTGAGGATGTGAAATTTAATCCTTCTTTTATATGCAAAGTAAGAAAATGGATGGAGGATGCCTTAAGGACACAAAAGATTATAGGTCATTTCATGATTTTTTGCCAACTTCAACAATTCATAACTCTCTCAATGTTTGGATATTTTTAATGGTTCAAGTTTCAAAATGTCATTCAAGAGGTCTATTTCATGCCATATTTTTTGGTCAAGAGAAAATTCCCAGAGGAAGGCCATGTTTGGATGAAAAACATTATAGGTCACTTTTGAAGAAAAACTTGAAGTATTTCTAAGTATGGAAAGTCAACCTCTTTTTCCCAACTTTGACTCATTGCAACTTTCAGCTCAAACATCCATTTGATTCCATTATTTTCCCATTGCAAAGCTTGTAATCTCGTATTTCTAAAGCATCAAGAACCATGCCTTAAGACCCCTTGAGCTGAGAATGCCATTGTTTCAAAAGTGGTAACTTGGAATTGAAGTTTCATTGCAAGTCAGAATTTGAATTTAATGTTACAACTTCTAACCCTCAAATTAGCACACATTTTGGGTCTAAACATGATTAGCCAACTTTCCCAAGTGGACTAGTGCATTAAAACACGCGTTTTGGATGAGTTTTGACAAAAGAGAAGTCACACTTTCTTCATGATGAAGACCCACACGAATTCCCTCCAAATTGCATCATTCACCCTTCCTTTTGATCCCATTTACTTCTCCTATAAATACATGAGCTATCCCATTCGTTTTCTCAAGCTTGAACATCCAAAATCACCCTGCCAAACTCGCTCCGTAACTCACTTTTCCGCAACTTCGAAATCATTGTTCAAGCCTTTTTTTTAATACATTTTTTCTATAAATTCACCTTCCTTGATCTTCCCTGAAGCTAACAGAAGATGAATTTAGCCTTGAAACCTTCTGTATTGATCTGACCAAGTCCATTTACAGAGCTCTGCAACTGAACTTCAATAGCTAGATATCTCCATCAATTCTTCCAAACTTTGATATCATCGTGAAGCTCTCATTGCCCTGGTTCTAGTCGCAACACTCTCTTTTAACGGGAAACACGTTTTGGCCATGAATTTTCAAATTCATTTTCAAAACTTTTCTTCCAAATTGCTTGAGCTACAATTTATATAAATTTTAGCAAAGATGTGGTTGTCTTCATCTTGATGAGACGAAGCGAATGGTACCGGTCTCGTGCTCTAATTTTAGAGATTGAGCAACCTGGTTTTGGGACTGGCTGGAGGTTAAAGATGACCAATGTATCATCCTTCAACCAATAAAACAACGCCATTTGGATTTTTTGAAAAATCTGATTTATATTTGATTCAGTGTTTTATTCAGTAATGACCATGATATGAACAACGCGCCAGATCCCTTGGATTTGATTACTAACATGTTTTGACTCTCATCCATTGATCCACATCTTTTTGGTTTTTATTTTATTTTCTGATTTTTATATTTAATTGTTTTAAACTTCAAAAAATCATAGAAAAATCATTTTTAGTCCAAAAAATATGAAAAAATCATGAAAAATATGTTTGATTTTTCTCTTTCTGATTTTTATTATTTTTACAATTTTATTTTGTGTTTTGATATTTTTTTATAAATTTTCACTTTATTTGAATTGTTTTAAATGTTTAAAAATACTTTTATGCATTTTAAAATTCTAAAAAAATATGGAATGATCCAATGATATTGTGACCAATATTTGTGACTTCGTTTATTTTTTATTTCTGACTTTGTTAATTTTTGTCATTTTTGGTTTATTTTACTCATTTCTTTTAATTTTAAAAAATAGTTTCTGACTTTAAAAAATTACCAAAAATATTTGAGTTTATTTCTGATTTTTCTATGACCTTATTTCTTTTTTATGAATCAATTTGAATATAGTTGATATTTTTTTTCCTTTATTTTAATTTTTATTCATTTTTAAACCCTTTTCAACATATAAATTAAATGTAATATTATTTTATATTACTTTCTGGCTGATCTTGGGTTGAATTTTTGATCATGAAATTTATTAACATCATTGGATCCACGGTGTTGAGTCTAACTCCATAAAAATAGATGAATGGTTTTAATAATAGTTTGATTAAATTTTAATTCAAATGTGGTATGTATATTTTTTCCCACCCTTCTTCATCTCATCCATTTCTTATTGCACTAAGTGTTATTGGAGCATGATCTTTATATCATGTCTCAAAATAAATGGTGCATAGATTGCTATTGACCGACCGCAAAATAGGTGAGACTTCTATATAAGTCCACTTACGATTGCTTAACATAGCGCTAAATTTTTTCCTGAATTGAATAAATGATCATTCGTGGCCCAAACCTATGTTTGCAAGCCCAAGTATGTTAATTTGATCTCTTTGATCCAATAACCTTGAGATTCATTGTGTGGACGCTTTGGTTCTACCAATCCTCTAATGGATCTACATCACTTCTGGTCAACGCGGATCACTTAAACATCGTTGATCATTAAATTGTACTTTTGAGGATTCCAAAATGGATGATATACTTGACAAAAAGAAAATGCAACTTGTTATGTAAAGGCTTTGGTTCTATCAATCCTCTAATGAGTTCCAAATGTAAGTTTCAAGATGGTCATCCAACTAACCACTAATTACTAATAATTGACTTTATTTTGTGTTTTTATTTTATGCTCATTTATTTTTATTCACCATTAACTTTAAAATTTAGATTTCATGCTATTTTTTATCTTTGCTCACTTGAGCATTTACTTTCTTGTCATTTTTATTTTGCTCACTTGATCTTTTCTTTTCTTTTTGAAGATACTTAATAATTAACATGAACCATAAAAAACTTTAATGATACTTGGACTATTTGGTTACTATCCTTGGCATTATGGAGTATTGGACTTCTTGGACATAGGATTAGAAACCTTGGCCTATATTAGAGACCTTGTGACCTTAATTGATATTTTGTCTGGAGTTCTTGAGGTTTACCTCAAGACCTTGGGTTGTTTGTTTGTTTTGTGTGCAGGTTATTGTGATTACATACCTTGTTTGTAATCTGGAATTCACCCGTATACAACTGTTACTCTGCCCAATTTTTGTGAAGACTTAATACACTTGAAGTTTGGTTCTCTCAAGAAGTCTAGTATCTTTGCTTGTTTGGTTTCAATCCAATAAATGGGAATTCTATCTTGACTCATAATGTCAAGTATCAGCTTCTTGTTGGTTAGATGGTTCTTCTCCCTAGATTTTACCTTATGCTTTAGGATAGTCTCTTCTTCTCCTCATATCTTCTTTAATTTTAAAAATCTTCTCTCTCCTTTTGAAAACTCTTCTTGTTTTTAAACTTGAACTATTTTCATAATAAACTTGGACCTAGGTCCATGAATTTTCAAAACCTTTTCATAAATAAACTTCAATAAACTTAATAATGCCTTGACATTTTTTGTGAGAAGACTAAAATTCAATCAATCTCATTTCAAACCATTTTGCCACTTTGGCTTTTTACTTTAAAAACTTTTATCAAAAGATTGGACTCTTGTCAATCCTTGTAGTGATGCAAACAACTATACTTCTACAATATGTAGTGATGTGATATTTTTTCCACTAGGGTGTTGAGTGAGGCATTATTGATTTTAAAATCCAAGCCATATCCTCCACTTTGAGATGATGCAAATTCCCCTTTCTCATGATTGTGGGTAGTAAGTATGTTTTCCACACGGACAATTACGATGATGTCTTATCTCATAAAATTAACCAACACACTTGGGTTTTAAATTTTTTAAAGGTGAACTCGTGTACCTTGATCCCCTATTGCACGAAAGATGGTACATAGGCACTAAAGGTTCGCAACCGCGGTGGGTGCAAAAATCATTAAAAAAATGCTTCTTTTTCTCACCTCCACCATATATTTTTTATACAACATTTTATAGCAAAAATATACAGATTTCGAAGAGGTTCCTGTGGAGTACCTTAGATGTTTAGGGCGCTAATACCTTCCCTTTGCATAACCAACCCCCTTACCTAGAATATTTTCCCCCTCTTTTCCCATTCCTTTGGAAACAATAAAGCATGGTGGCGATTTTTATTTTGATCAGTATAAGTCTAGTCAATCCAATGACTTAGTCTTAAACATTTCTACAGCTACAGAAAAAATGGCGACTTCACTGGGGAAAGATTGACCTCTTGCTGGTCCATCCCTAAGTGGGTTGAGCCTATATTTGTTTATATCTGTATATGTGCTATTGTTAATTATATGTTATATGTTGTATATATGTTTGCCTGGATTTTTCTGGTTTTCATGGTGCTTGGTGATTACTTATAAGTCCTATACCCGAACTTAGTAAAACTTTAAGATAGGACTGATGGTATAGTCATGTTAACTTTGAGGGAGTAATCCCAAAAAAGAAGGCATGATATCCCCCACTCAGTGGAGGCCCCTTTGACTGTAGTGTCGTTTACAGAGTAATCAGGAAGATGTGCTGCTTTCGACCTGGGAGCCTATTGAAGCTGAGGACCGTAGAATACCTAACCTATCTTGGCATTTTAGGTGTAGTGAGGAAGCTATGACGGAGTAATCTGGAAATAGTTATCACGTGATACTACGCTCGGACGAGTTTTTCTTGAGAATATTACTAATTACCAAGTTAATTAGGATGTTGGTAATATCCGAAGGAAAGATGTAGACTCTGGGAACCTCTAGAACCTTGTTCCTTGGGTGATAACTTTTAGACCATGCCTTATGGGTAGTACCTTCAATCTCATGCTCGTGACGTTGAACCTATGCACCCTATGTTTGTGATCTTGTGTGTGATTGTTGCATCATGCATCCATGCACTCATAAGCATCTTTTGAAGAAATTTTATTTCAAGGGACTTGAAAGTTGACCATTTATGAATATCTCAGGTACCTTTTGACCATGGATTCTGGAAAAAGAAAGACCGGAAAATACAGTTTCAAAGATCCCAAGATAGATGAGTTTATCAGTCTAATTCTTGAGATTGAGTGTTCTGCAGATTTTCCGAAGAAGTATGGATCCATCATTCTTCTCATGAAGCTTAGGATGAAGGAGGGTATTCTCTCGACGTTGGTCTAGTTATATAATTTGATGTATCATTTCTTTACTTTCCCTGACTATCAGTTGATGCCTACACTAGAGGAGTATTCTTATCTGTTGGATTTACCTATTACCGATTGTGTTCCTTTTACTGGTTTGGAGGGTGAGCCAAAACCACACGAGATTGCTACTTTGATCCATCTGGGGAAGTATGAGGTTGAAGCCCATATGACTACTAAAGGAGGGATTATAGGATTACCAACTCAGTTCTTGTTGGAGAAAGCTCGTTACTTTTCCAGGATGAAGAGCACAATCGCTTTTGAGGCCATCTTTACTCTATTTGCTTACGGGTTGTTTTTATTTCCTAATGTGGATAAATTTGTTGACGTTAATGTTATCAGGATATTTATGATTGGAAACCCAGTTCCCACATTGTTGGGTGATGCTTATTACTCTATTCATATTCAGAATTCTTATCATGGGGGGATGATTATCTGTTGCACGCCTCTGTTGTACCGGTGGTTTATTTCTCATATGCCTCAGTCTGATGCTTTCTGGGATGTCAGGAAGGAACCCCGTTGGGCTCCTAAGATCATGGAACTTACTCACTCAGATATTGATTGGTATCATCGGTCTTATCATGATGTAGAGATTGTCGACAATTGTGGTAGTTTCCCCAATGTACCTCTTCTTGGTACAAAAGGGAGGAATTAACTACAACCTTGTTCTTGCACAACGACAACTTGGTTATCCGATAAGGGATAAACCAAATAGTATTCATTTGAGTAGTTTCTTTATGAAGGAGGGAGAAAACCATAAGGAAGCTAGGGAGCAGATTGTGAAGGCTTGGCGTCACATTCATAGAAAGAGTAGTATGGACTTGGGACCTATGAAGGTTATTTCTTTGGAGCCTTATCTTCAGTGGGTCCAAACGAGAGTTATTCAGTTGAAGATGTTGTATTCCCAGGAAGCACCTATGCCTGATTTATTTGTGAAGACCACTCCCCCCCTATTGGATGATGTGGAAGAGCTACAGCTTGCTTTGGTCAGGATGCAGCAGGAAAAGGACGCTTGGAAGAATAAGTGCCAAACTTTAGAGATTTCCTATAGAGCAGACTTAAAGGAGAAAGACGATTTGATTGAGATTCTTGAGAGTCGGGCTGTAGAGAAAATGGAGAGGTAAGGGGATTTATTTTCCTCTAAGCCTCAGTCAGATGCTAGTTGCTCACTTCCTGATTCAGGTGATTGGAAGGAGGTCTCCACCAGATATGTGGAAGAAACCAGAGGTTAAAGGCTCAGATTTCCAGGCTTACAGGGAAGCGCCAGCGTATAGAGTGATCTCCATCAACTTTAATTCTTAGGGTTTTAGACTTTATTTTCATCTTGTACTTTGGATTAGTGAAACTTGTAATCCATTTTGAAGTTATTATAATAAAAAATTTCAGTATTTCAAATGTGTTATTACTTTGATATTTGCAATGTGTCTATAAATATTTAAGTCCCTTGAAATATTAATAAAATAAATCATGTGTGTTGCAAATCATGCATTATGTTGTAAATATTTCTTGCATTTGTTATGAATATCCAAGTGTCTTACCAAGCTTCTTTACTTTGTTCAGCAAGTTGTCTCACCGATACAATACTCGAGCTAATGTCAAAAGGAAGATGGATAACTCAGAACAAGAGAATCGTGAGTTGCACGAGGAGGTTTCTACTCTGAAGGCCGGCATGACCAATCTCACTGCTCTGATGGAATCTCTGGTGGTTGCTCATAATAAGCCACCGAGTGATCAACCTCGACAAACAAGGGTTACTACTGAAGCTCCTACTTTTCTTGTGTCTGCTATTCCAGATGTTGTTCAGAATCGCATGCCTCAAGGTTATCCATGGGGAATTCCAGAGAACTTTGTGCCTGAAGGTTTCAATCTTGGTCCTCAAGTTACTCCAGTTGTTTAGACTACTGTTACTCCCGCACCTCCTGTGGTGCATGCTACTCTTACTGCACCTCCTTCAGTGAAAATGGTCGCATTTGCTAATGATGATATGTATCGTACTTTTCTTCCACCAAGTGAAGGCTTGGATCTCTATGAAAGAATGGATGATTTTCAAGATCAGTTTGACAAGATGCCGAGGAAGATGAAGGCCCTCAGGGGAATGGAATTGTTCGGGAAGAATGTGAATGATTTATGCTTGGTCCCGAATGTCAAGATACCTGTGAAGTTTAAAGTCCCGGAATTCGAGAAGTACAAGGGCAACACTTGTCCTCGTGCTCATCCTGTGATGTATATAAGAAGAATGTTTACCCACACTGATGATCAACGTCTGTTGTATCACTTTTTTCAGGATAGTTTGACTGGTGTTGTGTTGAAGGGGTATATGAGTTTGGACAACGTTAATATCTATACTTTCAACGAATTGGGAGAAGCATTTATTAGACAATACAAATACAACATGGACATAACGCCTAATCGTGATCAACTCAGGGTCGTGGTCCAGAAAGACAAGGAATCATTCAAAGAATATGCACAGAGATAGCGTGAAGTAGCCGCCCAAGTGATTCCTCCCATGGAAGAAAAAGAGATGACTTAGATTTTCCTGGAGACTCTGGGTGCTTTCTATTATGAGAGGATGGTAGCGAGTGCGCCAAGTGACTTTACTGAAATGGTGGGCATGGGTATCTGTTTGGAAGAGGCTGTAAGAGAGGGTCGTTTAACAAAAAGTGAAAGTTTCGGAAGTACGAAGAAGCCATCCTATGGGTTTGACAAAAAGAAGGAAGGAGAAACAAATGCTGTTATGCAAGAGACGAGGGTTAATCCTCCTAGAAGAAATTATCAGCGTCATCAACAAGTCGCCTAAGTAACTCTAGTTGTTGGTGTAGCTCCAACTACCATTGCTTATCTGAGACCATCCCATTAGGGGAATCAAGGTTATAATCAGAGAAGGGAGAGTTATGACCCTATCCCTATGAGCTATACAAAATTACTCCCGACGTTAATTCAAAAGAAGTTGGTCCAGACTAGACCACTTCCCGTTATACCATCACCATTTCCTTGGTATTACAAGGCAGACCAAACATGTGCTTTTCATCAGGGAGCACCAGGGTACAATGTGTTAGAACAAAGTTTGAATCTACTACCCTATATTTAAGTTTTGATGATAACAATGTGAAAAGATATAGTATTTATAAGTTTCATGTATGAACTATCTGCTGCCTAAAACTATTATGTTCTGACTTGCAGATACTCTGATTGATATAAGCAAGATCACATCTATTCAGCATCAGAACTTGATTTCAGACACCAGCATCAGAAGTTGCCATATCAGAATGTCAGAATCAGATGATCAACTCACGTACATGCTGAAACCTGATGAACAAGACTGCGCTCAACACTCTGATAAAGAAACACAAAAGTTCATCAGCAGCGAAGCAGAGTCAGAATGAGCCAAGCCAGAACCTGAATTAAGTAAGCAACGGTACTGTGCATTGAAAGCAAATTAATTCCAACGGCCTCATTCCAGACAAGATCTGCTCAATAAGGAAAGTTTTTTATTAGCATTGAATCAAGAATATTGCATCCAACGTTCATCATCTCAGTGCTATATAAACAAGACTTTGAAGATTGAAATGGCTAATGCTCTCCAAAATCTCTACACGCACAAAAGCTAATTATAATCTTCTTTCTCTCAGTTTTGCTAAACCACACACTCTGATATTCTATCATTGTTTAGCAATCTAGTGTCTAAGCTTCAATTTGTGTATACATCACAGTTGTGATACAATTTTGTAGAAAACATCCACACACTTAGTTTTATCTCTTTGTAAGAAAGTGTTACCTTGACAAACCGGGTTGTGGTTTGGATCAAGAAGGCTTTAGCAGTTGTTAAAGCAGTCTGTAATATTCAGTTGAATATAGTGGATTAAGACCTCGTTGGAGAGAGGCGAAATCACCTTGACGGGTGGACTGTAGTAGTTTGAGATCAAACGAACCAGGATAAAAATATCTTGTTCATTGCATTAGATTTCAGTTTTACAATTCAACCCCCCCTTCTTGTGTTTTTCACCACTTCAATTGGCATCAGAGCGCCTGGTTCTGAGCTAAAACACTTAACCGTGTCAGTACAAGATCCAGCGTCAGAAAAACACAATGGCAGGAAACAATTCTCACATCAGCAATGACAACAATGAGGACATAGACAGATTCAGTGGCAAACCTCCAATATTTAATGGAGAAAACTTTGATTACTGGAAAGACAGAATTGAAAGCTTCTTTCTGGCACATGATGCTGATCTGTGGGATATGGTGACAGATGGATACACGCACCCTGTGAATGCAAGTGGTTAGAAGATTGATAGAAAAACAATGTCTGATCAACAAAAGCGTGACTTCAAGAATCACCACAAGGCCAGAACCATCCTCCTCAGCGCCATCTCCTATACTGAGTATGAAAAGATCTCCAACAGAGACACAGCAAAGAATATTTTTGAATCACTCAGAATGACGCATGAGGGCAACGTTCAGGTCAAAGAAACAAAAGCTCTGGCGCTCATTCAGAAGTATGAGGCGTTCAAAATGGAAGAATCTGAATCCATTGAAACCATGTTCTCTAGATTCCAGATTCTGGTAGCTGGTCTCAAAGTTCTGGACAAAGGATACTCTACTGCTGACCATGTCAAGAAAATCATCAGAAGTTTACCCAAGCAGTGGAGACCTATGGTTACAGCTCTGAAGCTAGCTAAAGATCTCAACAAAATCACTCTGGAGGAACTTATCAGCTCCCTCAGAAGTCATGAGATAGAGCTAGAAGCTGATGAGCCTCAGAAGCAAGAAGAAGACGAACTCTCCCTTCTCTCCAGAAGAGTAAATCAACTGTGGAAGCAAAGACAAAGGAAGTTCAGGAATCCCAGAAGATCTGATCAGAACGAGTCTTCTTCTAGATACAGAAGGACAGATTCTTCCTCTGGATACAGAAGATCTGAAGGCTCCTCCAGTAGCAAAAAGCCAAACACCAAAGACATCATCTGCTATGAGTGCAATGAGCAAGAACACTATAAGAGTGACTGCCCAAAGCTTCAGAGGGAAAAGCCCAAAAAGAAGTTTGGAAGAGAGAAGAAGAAAAGTCTCATGGCTACATGGGATGACTCTGACTCGTCTGAAGCTGACTCAGAATCAGATGATGAAAGGGCAAACATAGCTCTCATGGCTAACATTTCAGAAGATAGTGAAGCTTCTGAATCAGACTCAGAATCAGACACTGAAGAGGTATTTCCTAACTTTGCTGTTAACTTTACAAAGGCTGAACTTGCTGAAAGCCTTAATGAGATTCTGGAACGTTATCAGCAAATTAGAGCTAAATTCAGAGACCTGAAAAGGAATCTTGAATCTGACTCTAATAAGACTGAGAGTCTCAAATTGGAAAATTCTGAGCTGAGAAATAAGATTTCAAAATTAGAAAACACTTTACAAAACTCTCAGAAGGAACCAATTTCTGAAACTCCTAGCAACGCTGATGAGATCATCAAGGAGTATGATCACAGTTTCCAGAAGTTCCTAGCTAAAAGCATAGATAGAAGCAGAATGGCTTCAATGATCTATGGAGTTAGCAGAAACGGCAGGAAAGGAATAAGATACCAAGGTAAGGTTCCTACACCAAAGAATGTCATGGACTTAACCATTAAACACACTCCTCTAAATTCACATTTTGTATATGGTCACACACATGATATCAAATACACTAGCAGTAAGCACTCTGTGAAACCAAAATTCAACCAGAGTTTTGGTAAAACTAACAAATCAGGACCCAAGAAAATCTGGGTACCTAAGGATAAAATAATACATGTTGCAGATATCTTTAGCAGCAAGTCAGAAACACCAGTCATGGTACCTGGACTCTGGCTGCTCACGACACATGACGGGAAGAAGGCATATGTTCCAAAGCCTGGAACTTAAGCCTGGAGGCCACGTTGGCTTTGGAGGCAATCAGAGGGGAAAGATAATTGGCTCTGGAACTGTAGGTAATGGAAATATTCCCTCTATTAATAATGTTCTGCTAGTAGATGGATTGATGCATAATCTGTTATCCATAAGTCAATTAAGTGATAACGGTTATGATATAATCTTTAATCAAAAATCATGTAAAGCTGTTAGTCAGAAAGATGGGACTATCCTGTTTAATGGTAAGAGGAAAAACAACATTTACAAAATCAAACTTTCTGAACTAAAGAGTCAGAATGTAAAATGTCTTCTGTCTGTTAACAACGAGCAGTGGATCTGGCACAAAAGATTGGGGCATGTTAGTATGAGAAGAATATCTCAAATTAACAAACTCAATCTGGTCAGAGGACTTCCTAATTTGAAGTTCAATTCAGATGCTCTGTGTGAAGCATGTCAGAAAGGCAAATTTGCAAAACCTTCTTTTAAATCCAAAAATGTTGTTTCTACCTCTAAGCCATTAGAACTTCTGCACATTGACTTATTTGGATCAGTTAAAACTGCTTCAGTCAGTGGTAAGAAGTATGAGTTAGTAATCGTAGATGACTATAGCAGATGGACATGGGTAAAGTTCTTAAGACACAAGGACGAGTCACACTCTGTGTTTCTTACCTTCTGTAACCAAGTTCAGAATGAAAAGGATCTTAGAATCGTTAAAGTCAGAAGTGATCATGGTGGAGAATTTGAAAACAAAGATTTTGAGTCATTCTTTAATGACAGAGGCATTCTGCATGATTTCTCTTGTCCTAGAACTCCCCAACAAAATGGAGTTGTAGAACGAAAGAACAGAACATTGCAAGAAATGGCCAGAACCATGATCAATGAGACAAACGTTGCTAAGACCTTCTGGGCAGAGGCAATAAACACAGCGTGCTACATTCAGAATAGAATCTCAATAAGACCTATTCTGGAAAAGACTCCATATGAATTGTGGAAGAACAGAAAGCCCAACATTTCATATTTTCATCCATTTGGATGTACTTGCTTTATATTAAATACAAAGAATTATTTGAACAAGTTTGACTCTAAAGCATAGACGTGTATTATGTTAGGATACTCTGAATGCTCAAGAGGGTAAAGAGTATACAATACAGAAACACAGATTGTGGAAGAATCAATCAGTGTTCGTTTTGATGATAAGCTTGACTCTGAAAAGTCAAAGCAGAATGAAGTTTTTGCAGGTATAGAAATTGAATTTGCAGGTTCTGAAGACAAGTCATCAGAAGCTCTCGACACAGACATTCCTTCAACGTCTGAAAGGAGCACTGCTAGCAATCCTACAACAGCTGCTGATCAACCTCAGAAGAGATTACCCAGAAGCAGCTTGGATCACCCAGAAGAGACTATCCTAGGAAGAAAGGAAGATCCAATCAGAACAAGAGCAAGCTTCATAAACTCTGAAGAAACACTTATGGGACTTGTGTCTCTGATTGAACCTTCTTCTATTGATGAAGCACTTCTGGATAATGACTGGATTCTGGCAATGCAAGAAGAGCTGAATCAATTCACCAGAAACGACGTATGGGATCTCGTTCCCAGACCAAAAGGATTCAACGTCATTGGAACAAGATGGGTGTTCAGAAACAAGCTAAATGAACAAGGTGAAGTCATCAGAAACAAGGCACGACTGGTTGCACAAGGTTATAGTCAGCAAGAGGGGATAAACTATACAGAAACCTTTGCCCCAGTCGCCAAGTTAGAATCTATCAGACTTTTAATTTCATTTGCTGTTAATAGAGGCATCACTCTGTATCAGATGGATGTCAAAAGTGCATTCTTAAATGGTTATATAGAAGAAGAAGTTTATGTACACCAACCCCCAGGTTTTGAAAATACAAAACATCCAGAACATGTTTTCAACCTAAAGAAGTCACTGTATTGTCTGAAACAAGCTCCCAGAGCTTGGTATGAAAGGCTAAGTAACTTTCTGCTGGAAAATGAATTCACCAGAGGGAAGGTGGACACTACTCTATTCTGTAAATCAGTTAAGAGTGACATCTTAGTCTGTCAAATTTATGTTGATGATATTATTTTTGGTTCTACTAATCCTTCTCTTGGAAGAAAATTTGCTAAGTGTATGCAGGCAGAATTTGAGATGAGCCTCATGGGGGAACTGAAATTCTTTCTAGGAATTCAGATCAATCAAACTCCAGAAGGAACTTACATTCATCAGAGAAAATACATCAGAGATCTTCTGAAGAAATTTGACCTCTCAGAATGTAAGCCATCAAAGATTCCAATGCATCCCACGTGCATTCTGGAATCAGAAGAGGTAAGCAAAAATGTAGAACAGAAAGTCTACAGAGGTATGATTGGTTCTCTCCTCTATCTGACTGCTTCAAGACCTGACATATTATTCAGTGTTTGTATCTGTGCTAGATTCCAATCAGATCCTAGAGAATCTCACTTAACAGCTGTTAAGCGAATTTTCAAGTATCTGAAAGGTACTACTAATCTGGGTTTGTTTTATAGAAAATCTAGTGATTACAGCTTAGTAGGCTACTGTGATGCTGATTTTGCTGGAGACAGAGTGGAACGTAAAAGTACTTCTGGAAGCTGCCAGTTTTTGGGAGAAAATCTGATCTCTTGGTCCAGCAAAAGGCAATCAACAATTGCTCTGTCAACAGCAGAAGCTGAGTACATAGCAGCAGCAGGATGTAGCACACAAATGCTCTGGATGAAAAGTCAGCTTGAAGACTTCCAGATTTTTGAGAGTAACATTCCTATACTTTGTGATAATACTTCTGCTATTTGCTTAAGTAAGAATCCCATTTTACATTCTAGAGCTAAGCATATAGAAATAAAACATCACTTCATTAGGGACTATATTCAGAAAGGTATTTTGAACTTAAAATTTATAGATACAGACCATCAATGGGCTGATATCTTTACTAAACCCCTTTCAGAAGATAGGTTTAATTTCATTCTGAAACACTCAGCATGAAAGTGTGTCCAGAGTGAAAATGTTTTAATTCCATATATTTACCTTCAGAATGTAATTGTTTTACTGTGAACTTCTGATCAATCTCCTTTCAGAAAGATAGAACATGCAGATTGTATCAGATGCAAGTCTAAAGATCTGAGAGTCTAAGCTCAAGACAGACGTGTTGATCACTACATCAAACAAGTGTCATCCAATCATCAGCATATCTCTGAAGCAGAACGCGTGCACACTTCTGAGAAGGCAAAGCACTGATTGGGTGCATTGAGACACATGTCTGGTAACCGTTTTTAAGTATCTTTCTCAAATCCCCCAAAATCAGCAAGCATTTAATGAAAAGTAATCATGCTTTTAAAATGCAATCATGATTTTTCTCTCTTAAAAAACGTTTATCTTTTCAAAATAGTTTTGAAAACTCTATTTAAGCACATTAATCTCTCATTCTCATTCTTTACGTTTTCTCACTAATACTCAAGCATTTTCTGCATATTTCTGTGTTCATCTCTTGCAACCTATTTTCCTCAGTTTATTCTCAAAACCCTTTTAGTGTGAACATGGCAACCTCCAGCAGCGCTTCTGCAGGTCCTCAGAAGAAAGCATCATCTGAGCAATATCAAGTGCCATTCAGAACTCTCCTCACTCCTGTGAAGAATATTGAAGTGCTTTCTGAATTAATCATTGATTTTGAAAGCTTGAAGGAGAACGGTTTTGACCTAACTGAAGAAGTTAGGGCTCAGAAGTGGGAAAGGTATTTCGACAGGTTGGTTGGACCAACATTCCCAATGCTAGTCAAGGAATTCTGGATTCACGCCAAGGCTTCAACACATCTAGTCACCTCCTTTGTTATGGGGAAGAAGATTGTGATCACTAAGGATCACATTGCAAGGCTAATCGGTTACAGTGGTGGTGGCGTCTGTTGTGTGGACATGGCTGAAAGATGTGCTGATGTAGGTGTGATAGCTGCAAGGATTTTCACTCTTGGGGTGCCCAGCAGCAAGATTAAAGATCTGAAGGATCATTACAGAGTGTGGGCTAAGATAATTCTGGGGTGCTTCAACCACAGGAAACCAACCAGTTCGCCTGATTACATAAATGTGGATCAGCAGTTTATGATCTACTTTATTGATCAGAAGGTAAAGATCAATCTGGCTCACTTCCTGTTCAACCACCTCAGAACAAGTGTGAAGGAAACCAGGGAAGAAGAAAGAACCAAGAGGGATTGGATACCTTTTGGAAGGTTGATATCAGATATTCTGACAGAGAATAGGCTGATAGAGCATCTGATAGAAGCTCAAGAGCTAAGCACTATTGAACCAACAATTGGGAAACCTCTGAATGCAAAGAACTTGAAGAAGATGAAGCTGATAGAGAATATTCAGAAGGAACCCAGAGCTACTCCTATTGCTGATATCACCAGCAGAAGAGTGCCTCTGAGTAACTTTCTGTTATTTTCTAAAATTGAATCCAAACCAGAGGTGGTTCTCAGGTACTTGGATGCGTGCAAGGCAGATGGTACAGATCCAAATCTGAATATCAAAGATTTGCATCAACCTCAACCAGAAGTGACTATGAAGAAGACGAAGAAGAGGAAGGCACCATCAGAAGGATCATCCCAGCAGACACCCAGGAAAAGAGGTAATCCATCTACTGCTCCTGTTCTAAATTCTTCTACTATTCCAGCATCTATTCCTCCTCAAACCTCTCATAGAATCTCAATCCCCATCCCTACCATAGATGAAACTGTAGTAGAAGAGGACCCTTCTGAGGCATTAAAACTCAGAAGACCCAGAACCAAACATCCCAAACAACCAACAATTTCAACAACATCAGCAATTGACCAAGTGCTGTCTGACATTGATCAACACACCTCTGATCAACCAAACTCTGAACCACAAAATGTTCCTCCTCCACAACCAAAACACCAGCAATCTGCTGAAGAACCAGAACAACAACAACCACTCTCATCAATTCCAGAAGAACCCCTTATCCCTGAACAATCAGAAATTCCGTCTCCCTCTCCCCAACCAGAAATTAATCCACCATCACCTCAAACAGAGTTTCATCACTCTGAAACTCCTTCTCCTCAACCATCTGAACCTCACTCACCTCAACCATCACCTCTGGCAATCCAGCTGCCATGTGGAACAACAGTTACCATGCCCCAGTTACCATCCTCACCAGAATCTACACCACCAAATACTCCCAAAACACCACCCAGTCCAATCATAATCTCTGATACTGATACTCCATCTCCAAAACAAACAGCTGCTCAGAAAACCTCCGAAAACCCCAGCAGGACTTTCATAGACTTAACCAGTCTTGACCGTCTTGCTGATCTGAAACACAAAATTGCCATCCCAAAACCAAAACAACAAGATGTTGGCTCTGGTATTATGAATTTTGAAACAGGTGTGCTGCAATGGATTGCTTCTTTGAAGCAAGTCTGTCCTGGAATGATTGACCCAGCTGCTTCTGATCAGCTCTGGTCACAATTCAGACTTTGGGTACGTGCTGAAGCCCTCAAGTTGCAGGATATCAACTATGAGCAGGCACAACAAAATTTCAGCAAGCTTCTGAATGAAGTTGGAAGTCAGCTTCTGAAAGAAGACGTGCTCCCTCTGGATAGTGAACCTTGGTCTGAGAAACAGCAAGCTGCAAAGGTGCAATCAGAAGAAGACAAGACCATTCAAGCTGAAGAAAGTCAAGCAGAGGATGTTGCTGAAAGCTCTCAGAAGCTTCCTGATTCTGATGCTTCTCAAGCTGCCTTGGACAGGCAGACTCTGGAAGAACTAAGGTTGAATGACATGCGTCTGCAGCAGCGGATGGATGAAAGCGATCAGAAGATGAAAGAGAGAATGGATGTGCAGGACAACAAGATTGACACTGTTGTCAGCATGGTGCACAAGCAGAATGAGACTGCTGAAAAGATCCAAGCCATGCTGGAGAACCTGTTCACACGCTTGCCTCCTCTACCTTAGTCTCTTTTTTTCATTCATGTCCTTTTTCATGTTTTCCTTGATTTTTCTGATGTACTGTCTGAATATGTTTTGTAATATTTTCTTGTTTTGATTCTGAACTATCTTAATATGATTAGTTTTTCTGATCTTAATTGTTTTAGCACATCACCTACACTTTTTGATTGCTGACAAAAAGGGGGAGAACAAGAATGATATTTTAATCAATAACGGCTAACTAGACAGAAATTCTCAAACATTCTAACTCTATTACTTGAAATTTTTTTTTCTGTTTTGCTTAAAGTGTACAGGTACAAGGAAGCTCCTAGACACTCTGAAGACTAGAAGCTCTGAAGCTCTGATCACTATGAAGTTCTAATCCACTCTGATATTCTGATCCAAAGCAAAGCTCTGACAAGAAAAACTCTGAAGCTCTGCTCTGACATAAAGCTTCTGATAAGTCAAAGACTCTGATACTCTGATGTTCAAAGAAAGGCAAAAAGATCTGATCCTGAAGAACACGTGTAATCAAAGGGAAGTAATAAACTCAGGGGGAGTATCTCTCAACTCTGATATCTCTTTACTCCTTATCCTTTTACTTCTTACTCTGATACATATCCCAGATACCTTTTCACGTTATTTTCATTTAAAAATATCTAGTTTTTGTCATCATCAAAAAGGGGGAGATTGTTAGAACAAAGTTTGAATCTACTACCCTATATTTAAGTTTTGATGATAACAATGTGAAAAGATATAGTATTTATAAGTTTCATGTATGAACTATCTGCTGCCTAAAACTATTATGTTCTGACTTGTAGATACTCTGATTGATATAAGCAAGATCACATTTATTCAGCATCAGAACTTGATTTCAGACACCAGCATCAGAAGTTGCCATATCAGAATGTCAGAATCAGATGATCAACTCACGTACATGCTGAAACCTAATGAACAAGACTGCGCTCAACACTCTGATAAAGAAACACAAAAGTTCATCAGCAGCGAAGCAGAGTCAGAATGAGCCAAGCCAGAACCTGAATTAAGTAAGCAACGGTAATGTGCATTGAAAGCAAATTAATTCCAACGGCCTCATTCCAGACAAGATCTGCTCAATAAGGAAAGTTTGTTATTAGCATTAAATCAAGAATATTGCATCCAACGTTCATCATCTCAGTGCTATATAAACAAGACTTTGAAGATTGAAATGGCTAATGCTCTCCAAAATCTCTACACGCACAAAAGCTAATTATAATCTTCTTTCTCTCAGTTTTGCTAAACCACACACTCTGATATTCTATCATTGTTTAGCAATCTAGTGTCTAAGCTTCAATTTGTGTATACATCACAGTTGTGATACAGTTTTGTAGAAAACATCCACACACTTAGTTTTATCTCTTTGTAAGAAAGTGTTACCTTGACAAACCGGGTTGTGGTTTGGATCAAGAAGGCTTTAGCAGTTGTTAAAGCAGTCTGTAATATTCAGTTGAATATAGTGGATTAAGACCTCGTTGGAGAGAGGCGAAATCACCTTGACGGGTGGACTGGAGTAGTTTGAGATCAAACGAACCAGGATAAAAATATCTTATTCATTGCATTAGATTTCAGTTTTACAATTCAACCCCCCCTTCTTGTGTTTTTCACCACTTCACAATGTTGAGAATTGTTATCCTTTTAAAACCGAAGTAAGAAAATTGGTGAAGTCTGGTATCTTATCTTTCAAGGATGTTGACCCTAATGTGAAAGATAATCCTTTACGAAAGCATGGAGGAGCATATGTTGTGAACATGGTTTCTGGTTGTCCAGGCGACTTTCGGATTTTCGATATTAAATTGGTTAAAGGAGATTTGGTAAAAATGCATGCAAACCTCTGTGAATTTATCCATTATACGCATGACAATGCTAGTTGTGCTATTTGCAGTACGGATATACAAGGTTGTGACAAGATAAAGGTTGATTTGCAGGAGATGATGGATGAGGGCCTCATCCATATAATCAGGCCTAGAACAGAGTATGAAGAGGAAGTAAACATGGTTTCTGGATGTCCTGGAGAGTTCAGAATCTTTGATGTGGAACATATGAATGAGGATCTTGTACAATTGCATGCTACTTTCTGCCACATGGCTGGTCAGGTAGAACATCAATATGGATCTTGCCGAATTTGATGTCGGGACTCCCAGGGATGTTCAATTGTGAGGAAAGGTATTCAGTTGTTATTGGATAATGGAACTATCAAGGTTACAGGCTAAAGGGATGATTACCATGAGGTTAATGAGATTGAGGTTTGTCTGGCTGAAGAAGAGTCAGATGACGAGTATGCCTCTGCGGATGAGTTCTTCTCCTCAGATGAAGATATGTTTTCCAGAGATGACTCTGTAATGAATGAATATGTTGAAGAGGTAGTAAATGTTATTGTGCCTTGTTTTGGTGCACCCGCCCCTTTTGAAGTTGAATATCATGGAAAGCTACCTATTACTCTATTGGTGATTAGCTTACCGGGTCCTGTCCCCTACAAGTCAGACAAGGTTGTACCCTACAAATATAATGCTACAATTATAGAGGATGGTGTGAAAGTTCCCATCCAACCAATGCCTAATGTTGGAAATATTGCTGACACTAGCAGAGTGACCCGTAGCGGTCGTGTATTTGCAACAGTTGTTCGTGGAAATGTTAGTACTGGAAAGAAAATTGTTGAAAATGTTGAACCCAAGAAGGCAGTGGGTTAATCTAGTGGGGCTATGCTAGAAAAGGAAGTAGATGATATTTTGAAGATAATCAAGATGAGCGACTATAGAATTGTAGATCAGCTACTGCAGACTCCTTCAAAATTATCTATCTTGGCTTTATTGATGAACTCCTCTGCTCATAGAGAATCTTTGATGAGGGTATTGGACCAAGATTTCGTGGAAAGAGATATGCCTGTAGACCAATTCAGCGGTGTGGTTGGGAACATTACATCATGTAATAAACTGAGTTTCTGCAACGATGAACTGCCCGATGAAGGAAGGAATCACAATATGGCCCTCCATATCTCTATGAACTGAGAGAATGATTCATTATCCAATGTGTTGATTGATAATGGATCTGCATTGAATATTATACCAAGGAGCACACTTATGAAGTTGAAATATCAAGGAACGCCCATGCGCCCAAATTGCATTATTATGAAAGCCTTTGATGGATCAAGGAAATCTGTTATTGGTGAAGTGGACTTGCCTATTCATATAGGCCCACATTTATTTCAGATTACTTTGCAGGTCATGGATATTATACCTTCTTACAACTGTTTGTTGGGAAGGTCGTGGATACATGAGGCAGGGGTTGTCACTTCGACTTTACGCCAGAAGTTGAAGTTTGTGCGTGAAGGAAAAGTGGTAATTATAAATGGAGAGCATGCATTATTGACATCTCATTTGTCCACTTTCGGCATTGTGGAGGCGGATGAAGCTACTGTTGGAACCCAGTTCCAAGATTTATCCATTAATAATATAAGAGTAAATGAGAATTCTATGGCTTCGTTTAATGATGCTTAGCAGGTTGTGCGTAATGGCCATAGTGAAGTATGAGGACAGATTGTTGATACACTTCTAAACAAAAATAGAGTTGGCTTGGGGTTCTCTATGAAGAATGATAAAGGTAAGAGCGTGAAGCCGAAGTCTGCTGTAGGAAACTATCAAGACATGTTTCATAGTGGGGGTTACTTCATCCAACTATTTCCGGGATTAATGCCATTATGGAAGATGAAGTAGAGCCAGAAATGCCAAATTATGTGACGCAAAGAGTTAGGGTTCAGAACTGGATCACCATTGATGTTCCCTCTTGCATACATGTTTCAAATAATTTGTTTTTGTTAATATTTTGAAAAGCTTTCACTCTGCCCAAGGTGAAAGTATTAATATTGTATGGGCTTATCGGTTTGCTTTGATTTTTAAAATCAATAATAAAAGTTGTCTTTGTTTCCCAAATTTTGTTTTTCTTTTTTTCTTTTTCTTGGAAAATGGTAATCAGAAAAAACCTTTCAAAATAAATAATAACTGGAATTCAATCTGCATGATCACTTGTTATATGTGTCAGTTTCTAAAACCAATCATAAATCATATGTGCAGATTAATTAAAAAACCCATTGAATACAATGACCCTGCACCCTCTCCCAACATTGAATCTCCTGTGTATGGGGCCGAAGAAGAAGACTATGATGAGATTCCAGAAGAGGTATCACGGTTGTTTGAGCATGAGGAGAATACCATTCATCCATATAAAGAGCCATTGGAAGTAATCAATTTGGGTTCAGAAGAAGATCTAAAGGAAGTCAAGATTGGAGCATTATTGCATCCTGATATGAAGAGCAGGTTGATTGAGATGATGAAAGAGTATGTGGATATTTTTGCTTGGTCTTACCAAGATAAGCCTGGTTTAGATACAGATATTGTAGAGCACCATTTACCGTTGAAGCCATAGTTCCCGCCAATCAAACAGAAGTTGCGAAGAACTCACCCAGATATGGAAGTCAAAATCAAAGAAGAAGTTCTAAAGAATATTAATGTTGGTTTTCTTGTGACATCATTTTACCCTCAGTGGATTACCAATATTGTCCCAGTACTGAAGAAAGACAGAAAAGTTCGCATGTGCGTAGATTACAGAGATCTAAATAAAGCCACTCCAAAAGATGATTTTCCATTTCCACACATTGATATGTTAGTGGATAGCACAACAAAATTCAAAGTGTTCTCGTTCATGGGCGGATTTTCCAGGTATAATCAAATAAGGATGGCACCTGAGGACATGGAAAAAACAATGTTTATCACACCCTGGGGAACACTCTTTTACAGAGTGATGCCCTTCGGGTTGAAGAACACTGGTGCAACATACCAGAGGGCTATGACAACCCTATTCCATGATCTGATTCACAAGGAAATTGAGGTATATGTTGATGATATGATTGCTAAATCCCAGACTGAAGAAGGGCATGTAGAAGATTTTTTGAAGTTGTTTCAGCATTTGAGGAAGTATCGTCTCCGCTTGAATCCAAATAAATGTACCTTTGGTGTTCGGTCAGGGAAATTTTTTGGTTTCAATTTTAGCCAGAGAGGGATTAAAGTTGACCCTAATAAAGTCAAAGCAATTAAAGAAATGTCAGCACCGAGAACTGAAAAGCAAGTCAGAGGGTTCCTCGGGCGTTTGAATTATATTTCCAGATTCATTTCCCACATTACTGCAACATGTGAATCGATCTTTAAGTTGTTAAAGAAATATCAAGGCTGTGTGTGGACAGATGACTGCCAAAGGGCATTTGAAAGTATTAAAGAATATATGCTTGAGCCTCATATCTTTCTCCCTGCTATTGAAGGAAAACCATTGATTATGTATCTGACAGTGTTAGATAATTCCATGGGCTGTATTCTGGGACAACAAGATGAAACAGGGAAGAAAGAGTACACCATTTATTATCTCAGTAAAAAATTTACTGATTGTGAGTCGCGGTATTCCATGCTGGAAAAGACATGTTATGCTCTGGCAACTCTGGCTTCTATGTATCAAGTGAATACTTGGAGTGATATACCTCGAATTATAGTTCGGCGACTGGATAGGCCCGCTCATGTGTTTACAACATAAGAGGTATTAGATGAGAAACCTTGGTATTATGATATCAAGCATTTTCTCCATACTCAGGAATACCTGATTGGTGCTTCGAATAAAGATAGAAAGACATTGAGAAGATTGGTTGGCAACTTCTTCCTCAGTGAAAATGTGTTGTACAAGAGAAATTATGACATGGTCTTTCTCAGATGCGTGGATAGACACGAAGCATACATGTTGATGCATGATATTCATGAAGGTTCATTTGGCACTCATGCCAATGGACATTCGATGGCTAAAAAGGTGCTAAGGGCAGGTTACTATTGGCTGACAATGGAATTTGACTGTTACAAATTTGTAAAGAAGTGTCATAAGTGCCAGATTTATGTGGACAAGATTCATGTGCCTCAAACACTTCTCAATGTTATTTCTTCCCCTTGGCCTTTCTCTATGTGGGGTTATTTACATGATTGGAATGATAGAACCCAAAGCTTCGAATGGACACCGTTTATCTTGGTAGCAATTGATTACTTCACCAAATGGGTGGAAGTTGTTTCATATGCTAATGTTACTAAGCAGGTGGTAGTGTGCTTCATTAAGAATAATCTTATATGTCAGTATGGTGTGTCGAGCAGAATTGTCACTGTTAATGGCTCGAATCTGGACAACAAGATGATGATAGAACTTTGTGAAGAATTCAAGATTATCCATCACAATTCATCTCTGTACAGGCCAAAGATGAATGGGGATGTTGAAGCTACTAATAAGAATATCAAGAAGATCATCCATAAGATGGTTGTTACTTATAAAGATTGGCATTAAATGCTCCCTTTTTCTTTACATGGATATCAGACATTTGTCTGCAATTCAACAAGAGCAACCACGTTCTCCCTTGTGTATGGAATGGAAGTGGTTCTCCCAATCGAGGTTAAGATTCCCTCTTTGCGTATGATAATGGAAACCAAGTTGTCAGAGGCTGAATGGGTCCAGAATAGGTTTGACCAATTGAATTTGATCGAAGAGAAGAGAATGGCGGCTTAGTTTCATGGGCAGTTATATCAGAAGAGAATGAAGAAAGATTTTGATAAGCAGGTCAAACCTCGTGAATTCATAGAAGGCGACCTCGTGCTCAGGAAGATCATGTCTTTTAACGCTGAATCTTGGGGCAAGTAGACTCCCAATTTTGAAGGCCCATATGTTGTCAAGAAAGCCTTCTCTGGTGGTGCATTAATTCTTGAAACTATGGATGGCGAGGAGTTCCCATGTCCCATTAATGCTGATGCATGCAAGAAATACTTCGCCTAAAGAAATAAAAGAACAACTCGCTAAGTTGAAAACCCGAAAGGGCGGCTTAGGCAAAAAGGAGCGTCTCGGTAGGCCAAAAACCCGAAAGGGAAGTCTAGGAAAAAATTAGAGACATAAACAGAATAAAATTTCCCGCTAAGTTGAAAACCCGCAAGGGCAGCTTAGGAAAAACTTAGGAACTTTCTTGGCAAGTAACTACATCAGACAAGAATTGATCATTGAAGCAACAATCTTCTTGGATCCTCACCATACTTCAATGAAAGTTGCTGCTCATAATTTCAAAGTTGTTAGAGGGAATAATGGTCATTGTATCTAAATGTATCTTTTCCATTATATATTACAATTTTCCGAACTTTGTAATCATCCGTGGAGTCTCTCCATTCGCAGACTACCATTCTATCAATAAAATTTGAGCTTTTATCCAATTCTTTGTAATTCTTATTTTATTCAGCTTATAAAGACTCCATTTGTTATTGATAATAATTTTCAAAGAAAAAAGATTAAATAACAAAATTATTTTTCGAAAAGAATTTACAACTTACTTTTACTTTAGATTTTATGATTCAAGAGGAAAACAAAAGTGGTGATCCCATGAATGGACGACCTCCAGTAATTTTGGGAAGTTTTGTTTCCCCCCGGGAAGGTTCTCTCAGGTCATTTTTGCTGGTATACGTATGATCTTCCTTTGTTTCTCAGATAGTTAGAGACGATACCAATTAGGGTAAGGTGTAGTATTGGGTTTGTGATCCCAGTGTCCCCAGTCAAGTCTTGGTTCATTTTTTTATTTTTGGGTTTGCATGGTATGAGGCCTCTATCCCATATTCCCCAGCGAAGTCTTCCCTCATATGACGAAAGGTATTTTTCCCTTGGTGTGCTGAGATGGAACTATTTTCAAAATGTCACTCTTTCTGCAATATTGGCATTATTATTGGTATTTATTTCCCAGGAAACTAGACCAGGGCAGTATATTTTCTAAGAAGTATTGAGACAGTTGTCAACCCTTTGGGTTTTCACCTGCCATGTGCTGGGTTTGATTTAAAATCCCCATGAGTTTGACCTCTTTCTATAATGTTGACTTCTTGATTCCCCAGGAAGGCTATCCCAGGGCATCTTTTGTTAGAATAAGTTTGCATGATATGAAGACTCAATCCAAGATTCCCCGGTGAAGGCTTCGCAATTTGATAAAAGTCTTTTCTCCCCGTGCATGCTGAGTTGGACTCATTTGCGAAGTATCTCCCTTTCGGTAGTACTTGCATTTTGTTTGGTTGTCTGATAGTCAGGCGAGGGCAATGTTTTATTTAAGAAGTGTTTAGGCATTTGTCAGTTTTTTTTTGGTTTTCACTCGCCAAGTGCTGGGTTTGATTTAAAATCCCCGTAAGATTGATTTCTTGCTGTAATGTTTGACTTCTTAACTCCCCCAGTTGTTATCCCCATGAGGTTTCATACTTTTTCCCCAGAGAAGTTGGTGCAATACTTACTCTCAGTATTGAAGAACGTATCTTGGTTTCCCCTCTTCGATGTGGTGTTGGCCTCCCCAATAAAGTCAGCACGAGGTCCCCAGTTGATATCTCGATGATGAGGCATTACTCCTATAGTGAAGTCTGTATGATGTTCCCCCAATAAAGTCAGTACAAGATCCTCAGTTGATGTTTTGACAATATGGTTTTCATCTACCTTATTGAAATCAGTATTGCAATCTCCAGTAGGAGTACGGACCGTGAAACATTTATTTTCCCCATTGAAGTTTGTGTGCTATTCCCCGGTGGATCCTGGAGAAGGATGTTATATCCCTGTATCTGTACTATTTTGTCGCTATGATTTGATTATTTCTGGATTGTGTTCTTTCCAAGTGAAGTTAAGCCATGCAATAGGATTCTGTTTCCTCGTTTGGTGCTATTTTTCTTATGGAATGTTCATCTTGGATGTGATTTAGTCGAGTGTTGATTGTGCCCGAGTTGGTTTTTCCTGATTATTCCCTGTGTTATATGTCTGATTTTTCAGCATATACATGATAACACTCATACATTCATAAATACACCATGCATAGTTAAATTAGGAAAATCATTTCTCATTTGCATTCGTTAATAATTTGTTGACACATTACCCTGTTTTGTAGAGTTGTGTTGTCCTCTTTCCAATAGAGTGTCGGCCTTAAGCAAAAAGTGTATATTCTTTCAATTTCCCCACTGAGTTATCCCTCGTAGAAGATTTTTGCTTTAGCCTTCCTATACAGCTCTTTGTCTGGATAGATGGGGTTTCCCTTTTGAGTTTATTTCTCAAAGGATGTATTTTGGTTGACTGTCTCACTCCAGTTTATTTCTGGTTTGAATCTTTGTTTCGCAACAATATTATTACTTTGGATTTCTGCAACCTTCGAGCCTTGGTTTGAGAATGTGCATTTATTTTGCACGAGAAGACTTTTATCTCCTCAGAAAGAATATGTTGTCATTTCCCCATGAAGTCATATTTTTTTCCCAAGGAAGCCATATTGCTTTCCCCATGAAGTCATATTTCTTTCCCCAGGGAGCCATATTGCTTTCCCCAGAAAGTCATTTTTACAAGCCGTCCTACAACAGCAAGTGGTAGTCTCTTTATTTGAGACAGCTTATATATTACCCTTTCCAGGCGGAATGCCTTGGTTAAAGAATAAGTTGAGACCCATTCTAGGTGAAACGCCAGAATTTTGGAGAAGTTTGTTGATCTTTTTGCTACCTTCAAAGAACGCTGGTAGTTCACCGTCAGTGAACGTCGGTGCTATGATATTTCTTTTCTTGCTACCTTCAGTGAAAGTTGGTAGTTCACCATCAGTGAACGTTGGTGATTGTTATCTTTTTTCTACCTTCAGTGAACGTTGGTAGTTCACCGTCAGTGAACGTCGGTGCTATGGTATTTCTTTTCTATTTACCTTCAGTGAAAGTTGGTAGTTCACCATCAGTGAACGTTGGTGATTGTTATCTTTTTGCTACCTTCAGTGAACGTTGGTAGTTCACCGTTAGTGAACGTCAGTGCTATGATATTTCTTTTCTCTATACCTTCAGTGAAAGTTGGTAGTTCACCATCAGTGAACATTGGTGATTCTTATCTTTTTGCTACCTTCAGTGAATGTTGGTAGTTCACTGTCAGTGAACGTTGGTGCTATGATATTTCTTTTCTCCCTAACTTCAGTGAAAGTTGGTAGTTCACCATCAGTGAACGTTGGTGATTGTTATCTTTTTGCTACCTTCAGTGAATGTTGGTAGTTCACCATCAGTGAACATTGGTGATTGTTATCTTTTTGCTACCTTCAGTGAACGTTGGTAGTTCACCATCAGTGAACGTCGGTGCTATGATATTTCTTTTCTATCTACCTTCAGTGAATGTTGGTATTTCAACGTCAGTGAACGTCAGTGTTGTTATTCTTTTTTCTTTCTACCTTCAGTGAATGTTGGTAGTTTCGCCTTCAGTAAAAGTTGGTGTATCCTTTGATCTTTTACCATCCTCTTTGAGTCGGTACCCTTTTGATCTTCTACCTTCAACTACGAGTTGGTAGTTTACTGTCATCTATGAGTCATTATGTTTTTGATCTTCTATCTCCTCATTAGCTGAGTTGAGGCTACCTTATATATTCTTTGGGTGTTACACCAATAGAGTCAGGTCTTTTTGATTCATCAATGATTTATTTTCCTAGTTGGGTTTCTCTTTTGATCCTTATTTCCTTTGCTACATCCCCAGTGATGTTTTGCGTCCCTTTGAAGTTGTTCATATGCATCTATACTCATAAGCGTTGCATGGCATCTTAAGGCCAAAAATAGGGTTTATTTTATATTTGAGTATCTTCGATCGCGTCGACACGAAGATTTTTAACCTTCGTATCTCTGGATATAAGAAACTTAAATAAGGGCAGCTGTCGTACCCCAATTTTCCCCCCTAAAATCCCTTCATCATACCATATTGATTCAATCACAACAAGATCACATTAGGGCTTTTGGTTCTCCTCCATATCTTTAGCTTTACTCTTTGAGGAATCACCAAGAACCTTGACTTGTTTTTATTTTGTGATCATGCATGTTTTGTTTTGACTTTCCTTTTAATTAATAAAATGCAATGTTGGTTTGTATTACTTGTTAATAATGTAGGTAAAGGCAATGTTGCTTAGCAAGTTGATCCATGGGTTCATGAGTTTATTTTCATGCCCTAGTCAATAAAGCTTGATAAATTCAAACCTCACCATTGAAGTTGTTTAGGAATAAATGGCATGGCATGGTTTATTTTGGTTCACCACATCAAAATTGATTCAAAAGTACAAGGGGTTGAATGAAGAAGTTGTCATGGTTGGACAAGGCCTTGTTCCCATTATTCACAAGTGCATATTTCTCTCAATTCACAAGATATGGAAGTGGTTTTGGTTTCCATGAGTTCTCCTTATCATCCTCAACAACTTCTATCTACAAAGCAAAAGTGTTGGTACAAGAAGGTTGTTTAAAATTGTCAAAGTTCCGCAAAGCTTTTTTTTTATCTAAGAGCTAGGGTTTTGAACTTCAAAGAAGTATATCTTTCTCATCTTTGTGTATTTTTGAGTGATTAAAAAAACATCCTTCTCTTCAAAGGGTTATTAATGAATCACTTCAAAAGTTTCAAGGAGTTTTCATGTGGAAGAAACTTTTTGATGAAGAAAGATTACAAGTCCTCTAGATGAACCCCTAACTTCCCATGTGTGACTTCAAATGATCATAACTTGGTCAATTTTTATCACCTTGAGCCCACTCTTTTTGCATAATGATCTTGAGGATGTGAACTTTATTCCTTCTTTTATGTGCAAAGTGAGAAAATGGATGGAGGATTCCTTAAGGATACAAAATATTATAGGTCATTTCATGATTTTTTGCCAACTTCAACAATTCATAACTCTCTTGATTTTTGGAGATTTTGAATGGTTCAAGTTTCAAAATTTCATTCAAGAGGCCTATTTCATGCCATCTTTTTTGTTCAAGAGCAAATTCCAATAGGAAGGCCATGTTTGGATGCAAAACATTATAGGTCACTTTGGAAGAAAAAGTTGAAGTATTTCTAAGTATGGAAAGTCAACCTCTTTTTCCCAACTTTGACTCATTGCAACTTTCAACTCAAACATCCATTTGATTCCATTATTTTCCCATTGCAAAGCTTGTAATCTCATCTTTCTAAATCATCAAGAACCATGCCTTAAGACTCCTTGAGCTGAGAATGCCATTGTTTCAAAATGGTAACTTAGAATTGAAGTTTCATTGCAAGTCAGAATTTGAATTTCATGTTACAACTTTTAACCCTCAAATTAGCATGCGTTTTGGGTCTAAACGTGATTAGCGAACTTTCCCAAGTGGATTAGTGCATTAAAACGCGCGTTTTGGATGAGTTTTTACAAAAGAGAAGTCACACTTTATTCATGATGCAGACTCACATGAATTCCCTCCAAATTGCATCATTCACCCTTCCTTTTGATCCTATTTGCTTCTCCTATAAATACATGAGCTATCCCATTCGTCTTCTCAAGCTTAAACAACCAAAATCACCCTACCAAACTCGCTCCATAACTCACTTTTCTGCAACTTCGAAATCATTTTTCAAGCCTTTTTCAATCCATTTTTTTCTATCAATTCACCTTCCTTGATCTTCCCTGAAGCTAACAGAAGAAGAATAGAGCCTTGAAACTTTCTGAATTGATCTGACCAAGTCCATTTACAGAGCTCTGCAACTGAACTTCAATAGGTAGATTTCTCCATCAATTCTTCCAAACTTTGATATCATTTTGTAGCTCTCATTGCCATGGTTCTAGTCGCAACACTCTCTTTTAACTAGAAACACGTTTTGTCCATGAATTTTCAAATTCCTTTTCAAAACTTTCCTTCCAAATTGCTTGAGCTACAGTTTATATAAATTTTTCGCGAAGGTGTGGTTGTCTTCATCTTGATGAGACGAAGAAAATGGTATCGGTCTCGTGCTCTAATTTTATAGATTGAGCAACCTGGTTTTGGGACTGGCTGGAGGTTGATGATGACCAACGTGTCATTCTTCAACCAATGAAACAATGCCATTTGGATGTTTTGAAAAATCTGTTTTATATTTGATTCAGTGTTTTATTCAGTAATGACCATGATATGCACAGCGCACCAGATCCCATGGATTTGATTACTAACGTGTTTTGACTCTCATCTATTAGTTCACATCTTTTTGGTTTTTATTTTATTTTCTGATTTTTATATTTAATTATTTTAAACTTCAAAAAATCATAGAAAATTCATTTTTAGTCCAAAAAATCTGAAAGAATTATGAAAAATATGTTTTCTTTTTCTCTTTCAGATTTTCATTTTTTTACAATTTTATTTTGTATTTTGATATTTTTTATAAATTTTCACTTTATTTGAATTATTTTAAATGTTTAAAAATACTTTTATGCATTTTTTAATTCTAAAAAAAATATGGAATGATCCAATGATATTGTGACAAATATTGGTGACCTCATTTATTTGTTATTTCTAACTTTGTTATTTTCTATCATTTTTGGTTTATTTTACTCGTTTCTTTTAATTTTAAAAAATAGTTTCTAACTTTAAAAAATTATCAAAAATTTTATAAAAATATTTGAGTTTATTTCTGATTTTTCTATAACCTTATTTCTTTTTTATGAATCAATTTGAATATAGTTGATATTTTTTCCTTTATTTTCATTTTTATTTATTTTTAAACCCTTTTCAACATATACATTAAATGTAATATTATTTTGTATTATTTTCTGGCTGATCTTGGGTTGAATTTTTGATCATGAACTTTATTAACATCATTGGATCCATGATGTTGAGTCTAACTCCATAAAAATGGATGAATGATTTTAATAATAGTTTGATTAAATTTTAATTTAAATATGGTTTGTATATTTTTCCCATCCTTCTTCATCTCATCCTTTTCTTATTGCACTAAGTGTTATTGGATCATGATCTCTATATCATGTCTCAAAATAAATGGTACATAGATTGCTATTGACCGGCCTCAAAATAGGTGCGACTTCTATATAAGTCCACTTACGATTGCTTAACATAACGCTAAATTTTTTCCCGATTCGAATAAATGATCATTCGTGGCCCAAACCTATGTTTGCAAGCCCAAGTATGTTAATTTGATCTCTTTAATCCAATAACCTTGAGATTCATCGTGTGGAGGCCTTGGTTCTACCAATCCTCTAATGGATCTACATCGCTTTTGGTCAACGCGGATCACTTAAACAATGTTGATCATTAAATGGTACTTTTGAGGATTCCAAAATGGATGATATACTTGACAAAAAGAAAATTCAACTTATTGTGTGGAGGCTTTGGTTCTACCAATCCTCTAATGAGTTCCAAATGCAAGTTTCAAGATGGTCATCCAACTAACCACTAATTACTAATAATTGACTTGATTTTGTGTTTTTATTTTATGCTCTTTTATTTTTATGCACCATTTCTTTTGGCATTTACATTTCATGCTATTTTTCATCTTTGCTCACTTAAGCATTTACTTTCTTGTCCTTTTTATTTTTCTCAGTTGAGATTTTCTTTTCTTTTTGAAGACACTTAATAATCAACATGAACCATAAAAAACATTAATGATACTTGGACTATTTGGTTACTATCCTTGGCATTATGGAGTATTGAACTTCTTGGACTTAGGATTAGAAACCTTGGCCTATGTTTGAGACCTTGGGACCTTAATTGATATTTTGTATGGAGTTCTTGAGGTTTACCTCAAGACATTGAGTTGTTTTTTTTGTTTTGTGTGCAGGTTATTGTGATTACATACTTTGTTTGTAATCTGGAATTCACCCGTATACAGCTGTTACTCTGCCCAATTTTTATGAAGACTTAATACACTTGAAGTTTGGTTCTCTCAAGAGGTATAGAATCTTTGCTTGCTTGGTTTCAATCCAAATAATTGGAATTATATCTTGACTCATAATGTCAAGTATTGGCTTCTTGTTGGTTAGATGGTTTTTTCAAAACCTTTTCATAAATAAACTTCAATCAACTTAATAATTCCTTGACATTTTTTTGTGAGAAGACTAAAAGTCAATCAATCTCATTTCATACCATTTTGTCCCTTTTGCTTTTTACTTTAAAAACTTTTCTCAAAAGATTGGACTCTTGTCAATCCTTGTAGTGATGCAAACAACTATACTTCTACAATATGTAGTGATGTGAGATATTTTCCACATGGGTGTTGAGTGAGGCATTGCTGATTTTAAAATCCAAGCCATATCCTCCATTTTGAGATGGTGCAAATTTTCCTTTCTCATTATTGTGGGTAGTAAGTATGTTTTCCACACGGACAATGACGATGACGTTTTATCTCATAAAATTAACCAACACACTTGTGTTTTAAATTTTTTAAAGGTGAACTAAGTGTACCCTGATCCCCTATTTCAAGAAAGGTGGTACGTAGGCACTAAAGGTTCACAACCGCGGCGGGTGCAAAAATCATAAAAAATGCTTCTTTTCTCACCTCCACCATCTATTTTTTATACAACATTTTATAGCCAAAATATACAGATTTTACAAAGAGGTTCCTGCGGAGTACCGTAGATGTTTAGGGTGTTAATATCTTCCCTTTGCATAACCATCCCCCTTACCTTGAATCTTTTCCCCCTCTTTTTGGGTTACTCACTCTTTTCTCATTACTTTGGAAACAATAAAGCGCGGTGGCGATTTTTATTTTGATTTGTATAAGTCTAGTCAATCCAATGGCTTAGTCTTAAACATTTCTACCACTACACCTGGTAGTTTCCCTACTATCCAGCATAACATATGGATCCTCGTTACACCTACCTCATGAAAATTTCGATCAGTGTCTCACGAATACCAATCAGAGACTTACCTTATGTTCCGGATTGACACTGTCCCACATCTGTCAAGTTTCGTGCACCATAGTGATAATGTGGCATTATATCTATCTGGTAGTACTAACATGGTGGTTCAACTCCAAGGCCATGATCTCAAGCAACCTACCCTGTAGTATATAATGATCTTCACCCGTATCATATAGTCATAGTCGCCAAATGTCCGAACGACTCTCCACTGTGGTCATCTCTCCTCAAAACCTTCCAGCCACACTCCTTAGGATGTTAAAACCTAAGAGTGTCAAATTAAGGGTTTACTTACTTAGAGACAACAAGCAGGATAAGATCAGATAAGAATTCACCTCAAAAGATTATGACACGCATCTACTTGCTTGCACAATGCAAGTAGAAGAGACTCTGAGGGTAATTTCTCCCTAAAGGAATACCACAGCTCCAAACAACTTGGCACAACTGCAGTCATCCCGCGGATGCTCTGGATGGACACTAGTTTCCATTCATCTAATTACCTAACACCAAGTGTAGTTCTATGGCATCACTCGGCATTAGACGAATCATAACTAGCAGGAAACTTAGGGTACCATATCTCACACTTTTACTTGCCTCAACTGTCTCCTAGCATAGTTCTAGGACTTAATCACAAATTAGCAAGAACAAAGATATAATAGCACCTTCTCTAATCGAGTATCCAACATCTTCCCAATTAGAGGTCACCAATTCTCTTTCTTCTACCTATCCTTAACTGGGCAATCCACACACAAATTATGGCATACTGAAACGAATTAGAGTGTAGTACCTTATCCACGCCACTACCACCCAATCCAGAGTAACCAGAAAGATATGACTTCTTCGTTCAACTCTCTAAAGTCCTTCATCCAATCGGTTCTCAAAGTCACATCCTCCACTGGCACCGCGATTGAGCAATGAACTCTCAATAGTCTCAAATTCCGCTCCATCTTGGAATTCCATTATCATAATCCTACCCAAGCGCCTCGTGAATTTCCTTCATTGCTACCAGGATCCAGAGAAAATTCCACTTCATCCAATCAAATCTTGGAAACTCTAGTAGTCTTAAACCTTACCACGAGATTTGGGCTGCCAACTATTCCGCGTTAACCTTTCATCTATACCCAACATTCTCCCAACTCAATAGGTCTCTACCACTTTAGCTAGAGTCACTTCGGATCTTACATATTGTTGTACCCCAAAATTTGCCCTCCCATATTCTTCAAGATATGGCAAGATCAAGCTTCAAATGCATTAAGGGTTGCACAGTGCTAGCACCCTCCTAACACAGTCAAAATTAGGGTTTTGGTTCTTACAAGGAAGTTGAGGTTTCCAAGGGTCCAATCAAGTCCCATATGCCTATATACATTGTCAAGCACCTATATGTCAAGTTTCAAGACTCACAGCATCAAGTTGCACAGTCAAAAGCCCTAATTGCTTCACAGTCATCTGCAGGGGTAAAATGGTCATTTGACAGTCAAAAGTCAAAAATTTTGGTCAACATATTATTTTGAAGCCACAATCATCATTTGATCAATTCTTGATCATGATTCCACAAGCATGGCTCAAAAAGTCTCAAGATGTCAAAAGTTTCTATTTTTGGACAGCTGAAAAGTCAATTGTAACTTGACCAAGGAATAACTTTTTCATGGCTCATCAGAAAAATCCCATCCAATGCTCATTTTGAAGGGGATGACATTTCCTACAACTCATCTTCACACTCCAAGTCCAAGAAATGCTCTCATAAAAAGTAATCAATTTCTACATTATAGGTCATTTTCAAAAGTCAACAAAAAGGCATTTTAAGTCAAAGACCATAACTTGAGATTGGTAAATCAAAATGACATGGGACCAGAGGCATTGGTTAGAGGACTTCAAGACCTTTCCAAAATGTCCAATAACATGCTCATAGCTTCAAAATTGAGCAAGATATGCATTGATGAAGTTGGGAATTTTTGGGAACTTTCAAAAGTCAACTTTGCCTAAAACATTTCTTTTTTGCTAATGGGCCTCAAATTCCTTCTTGAATATTTACCCAAAGCCTATGCACGACCCATTGAACTTAAAATGATTTATTTTCTTATTTTTAATTAATTAATTGAATTTTTATTAATATTAATTCATTTAATTGATTTTAATTGTAGGAAAATTCAAAAGATATGGTTTTTGGATCTTTTGTGAAGCAAATCTGATCAGGGCAAGCTGGCAATCTCGTTTCTCAATCAAAAAGGCAAAATCATCCATGTTTGGCAAGTTTTATCAATCAAAAAAGTTGGAAAAGATTTGATTAAAATCAAATATTGAAAACATAATTTCATGGACTTTTGGGTCAAGATTTACCCTAGTTTTGATTCCAATACATATGCTGAAGCCAACCTAGTGTTAACAACGAAAAAGCTGCCGTAGAAAAGGATATGAAATATTGAAAAAAAGTGAAAAAAGTTCAAAACTGTTTTCTAACTTCCAGGAAGATTCAAGAAAGTTTGTTGATTCTAATCCCTTGCTGGGAGTTTCCTGAACGTACTGCAAGCAATTTCCAGTCTTAAAGCTCAAAGAACGCGCAAGAACAATTCACTCGGTTTGCATTATTTTCCAAATCTGCATATCATAATTCATGCGTTTTTAATCCATTTTCTTGATTGGTTTGTGTTGTTAGGAACGTTCTGAAGCTAATGGAATAGTTTAATTGTGTTGAAACATCTTGAATCGAAATCTACCATGGACGAAATCTAGAGTTTTTGAAGCTCTTAATTAGGGCTTTGTGCATAAGGAAAAATTGGACCTTGAGACAAGCATGGTTGAATTCGTCAAGGCCAGACGAATTTAACCAAACCCTCGCGCTCTTTTTATATCATCCATAGCTCTAATCGCTATTCTTGGCACTTTTGGTTTGTGGGGGTTTAAAACCCCCGCTATCTTATTTTATATTTACAGGTGAAACGAAGAAGACAATAGGTGGCAACGTGTGACTGGGTGGTTCAAACTCAGCGCGCGTATTTTTGTTTTGCATCATAATAGTTGTTTGTGTTTTATATAATATTTGTTGTCCATATGTTTAACAAAAGCGCTTCATAGTTCAGTTGCCAAGGGCACTAAGGCAAGGAGTACTGGGACCTGGGTTCGATTCCCAGGTCCCCCATATAATTCTTAATATTTTTTCTAACACAATCCTGTGCAGCAATCATCCAAAATTCCACTGTGCACGCCCAGCAACAGCTTGCCATGTGGCTTCAGGCATTCATCCAGTGGCCAAGAGATGAAGTCCATGATATTTAGGGGTCAATGAGCATGCACACGATCATGAAAAGTCAATCAGGCTTAGAGTTCTTGGGCCAGAATTGCTCAAAACAAACCTCCCCTTGGGCCAACACACCCCCTTTGGTTTGCCTTGTTTTATTTTATTTTCTTTTCTTTTAATACTTTTAATTGTTTTAATTATTTTTATTAATTCACCACAAATTAATTTTTTCACAAAATAAAATCAGAAATCAAAAATTGTAAATATATTTTAATTATTTATTAATTTCACCATTAACTTATTTTTGTAAATAAATACTAACAATTAACTTAGTTTAATTTAGGTTTTAATTTTAATCCTTTTTCTTAATAAATAAAATTGCATAGAATTAGGTTTTGACTTTTTTTAATCATTTAATTATTATTATCATTATTAATTATTATTATTTTTGTACATATAAATGTAAATTAATTAATTAGCTTAAATTAGTTTAACTTTAACATTTTCATTAATAATTAAAATCAACTTAGAACTAGGGTTTTCTTTTGACTTTTAATTTATTTTATTTTTATTAAATATAAAAACATAAAAAACATCTTTCTTTAAATAATTAAATAATTAATAATTAGGTTTACTTTTTAATTTAATACAAAAGGACAAAAAACTCATAATTTCTCAAAAGTGTCCAAAACCCTCGGATGTTCCAGTTTAATTCTTTTCGCGCATTATTTTTTATTTGATTATTATGTAACTGTTTCCAAGGATGTAATAGTAATTAGGTTTATTTCTTTTTTTTTTACTTTCCGCACTTTATCAAAAACGGGTCTTTGTTTTTTGGCGATGTATAGACCCGCGCCTTGTAATAGCGTAGCTTTTACCTTTCCGTATTTTATTTTCCGCACTCCTAACTGCTAAATTGCATGAAAGAATGTATGATAATTAAAAACAACTCGTAGCTCACGATTGCATGATCAAAGATAAATGTTAACCTGAAAACAACACACAATGCACATGCCACTCCTAGGGTATGCCTCATTGGTTGCCTCGAACGTGGTCGTCAAGTATAGGGTGTTTTAGCGGTCGCCCTTGTGTCTAAGATCCAGTTGCCTCGAAACGGTTGCCTCGGATTAAAAAGGATCTAGGACATTAGGGTTACTTCTAAGGTGTCCTACTATTGCTTCGGTGACCACACTGTCCCTCAATCGAATTGACCCGAACACCTCCAACGGTGGTGCTACCTATCTCTCAATGGTGGGATGGCACTACCTTAAGGACTCTTACACAGCCTAATTCCTTAGGGTAGGTGGATGACTCATGGGTACTTTCTCTCTTCAAAAACAAACCAAACATCTTTTGACACTGACACTTTCAAAAGTTTTCAAAACGAATTTTTCATACACTCTTGAGGACAGATACAAGAGTCACTTAGAAATCTTTCAAAAACGAAACTTTTTTTTCAAATCTACTCACATTTGAAAAGCAAACATATTTTGAAAACATAAGAGAAAGTACCTAAGAGCCCGTGGATAACCACGGATAGAAAGGGTGCTAACACCTTCCCTTTCTATAAATCTACCTCCCGAACCGAGAGACATTCTCAATAAGGAATTTTGCTGTGCTTTTGTCCTTTCCATGTTGGAGAACATAAAAGATGGTGGCGACTCTTGCTTACCGCGACATACGCGATCCAGCTTAAAAAATAGTCAGTTCTATTTCCACCGATCACACATATCCTTGTGGTGGCTCCACCGTGATTCTATCCATCACATATGCAGTCAGTGAGATGGCCAATCTCAACGATTTAATACTATGATAGCACAAATCAGGCTAGCGACATGCACATATGAGGGAGAAGAGAATTGCAAGTGATGTTTCATGGCAGGGACAAGAATCAACCAGGCTTTGATACCAACTGTAACACACCGTACATATATATCTAGAATAATATGCAGAGATGTTAATTATGGTACAAAGAAACATACAAATAGATGAAAAGGACAAGAAATTTAATGTTTATATAACACAATTCTAAAACCGAACATATACAATAAGCTTGTCTTCAACATTGCACAACTGAATGATAACTTCTACAAGGTCTTCCTACCTTCTGCTCGTATGCAGTCTTCGAAACCAACCATCTAGCAATTCTACCTTTATGATGTGTTCCTGAAATAAAATAAGAGGATTGGGGTGAGATTACTAAATCTAAGTGAGTTCCCCTATCTTATGGGTTCACTTGGTTCTACAAGGTACATGCATCAAAATAGATTCACCGCAAATTTGGGTTTTCTCTCACGGATGGGTAAAAGTACACAACAACAATACACCACCATTGGAAGTTCCATAACTTCCCAATGAGGAAATAAAAAATATATAATCAAATACAAACAAGTATGCAAACCCGTACCCGCATACGAGGAATCTAGGAGTAAGTTACTTACCCCTACCCCGGTTAAGCTTTCACACCCTCGGTGAGTAGCACCAGTGCATCGCATCGAAAGACTTGCCCCGATCATAGCACGAAGATCCAGATCATTCCTAAGTGGAATTCCTTATGTGAAAATTCTAAGAGTGACATTACCGATGAGGCATCACAACTCATCCATCATCCAAACGCATATGACTAACTGCCGGTGCAAAAACTCCATTTTGAAAACCCAAGCCCACCGGACAAACAGCCTAATGATCTTGCCTATATGGCACCATTAGAGGTGAGTTTAGATATGTTATGCTATTGCCTAAGTGTCATCATAACCCCACCATACCAAGCACGCGATTTTATTAACTGCTGGTGTAATGTCGCACAAGGACCCATACAAGGGCATCACAATGGTAGCTAAGGTACTATGACATACCAAGCACATAGGATTGGCCTAAACTGGACGCCATGGCCAGGTTTTCCCTGTCAGTACTCTATACAGTCTAAGTCATGAGCAATTTATGTCCTAGCATCCGGGCTTACTCCGATTGAAGCATACACATACAGAGCACACAGGATTGGCCTAAACTGGATGTTATGTCAAAGTTTTCCCTGTCAGTACTCTGTTTCAAGATCATACGAGCACACTCAAATCACACATGCAAATACATTTGAATCTTCCACCCTAGAATGAATGGAAAAAACTCAATATTCACATAACATCGCATATCAAATAATAATACATTTTATTATAAGCATGCATTATCATTCATCTTCATAGAATAAGTGATTAAGCATTCACAACTTAGCATCTTTCAAAATGAATTTCCTAATAATTACATATAACAATCAATGGTATTATTTGTATCGTAATCTAATTAAGGATCACATAATTTATACGCATCACACAACATGTTATCAAACCAACAATGAGGCCAAAGAGGCATCTATTACGTGCTATAGTATGATACTGTACTAAAGGGGGTGAAATAATATAGTTATGTCCAGAGGGCGTGCTAAGCGGAGCCTCTCGCGCTAAGCTCACTTTGCAAAATATTTAATTTTTCAACCTTTAGTAAGGCACGCTAAGCGAGATAGTCGTGCTATGCACGGTCCATAATTTCTTAAAACTTCAGTAAGGCACGCTGAGCGCGACCCCACGCGCTAAGCACGGTCTACGCGAACTAGAAAAAAAATAAGAACTTCATCAGTTCTATCAAAGGGCCTCCAAACCTAAATTCTACCCTCCAATTCAAGTGCCCACAATATACAAACATGAAACTCATATTAGGAACATGTTATTCATTTATAAAATAGACATGCATTAGTAGGAATTATGGACTAACTATATCACATAACCCACAATCCCAACATAATCCCCAACATGAAATTGCTTAATTCTACCACAGGTTCTAGATAATGGAACTCACCTTGGATCACTAAATCTAGAGATGACATCCAAGAAGTAATTGAACTCTTCTCTTCCCCAAAACTCCATCTTCATCAACAAGAAATCTGTAACCCCTTTAATACCCATTTCAGCAAGTATGCCCCAACTTCAAACTCGATTTTCTCATTCAATAAATAAGTCATGACTACGAAATTATACATCAAAATGAAGGGAATTTTGTGTAGATTTCAAAACTTCTAAAATTACCAAAAATGGAGCTATGAGTAAAAAGTTATAGCTTGATTAATGAAGGTTGTCCAAAGAACTCATATAGTAAACTCAGCTTCAGACCCCCTACTTCAAACATGATTATCTCCATGATTATAAACATGCAAAAGAAATATCTTTTATTCAACTTGTATAGAATTTTGTGAGCTTTACGAAAAGTCCGAAATCACCTCGATCGGAGTTGTGAGCTAAGAGATATTTCATTTTATGTGGAGCTTGTTCCATAAATACGAAAATGGATTTTGATCAAGAGTTATTTTTTCTACTTCTTTGCTTCCAAGCTCTTTCCGCGTCAATTTTGATCTCTAGCCAAACAACCCTTAACTCCTATGTTATATTCTCTTCTATGTCTAAATTTCCCCTTAACTAAGTGGTATTTACTCTTATACCACTTAGTTAGTTTCTAACCATTTCTCTTTATATATATATATATATATATATATATATATATATATATATATATATATATATATATATATATATATATATATATATATATATATATATATATATATATATATATATATATATATATATATATATATATATATATATATATATATATATATATATATATATATATATATATATATATATATATATATATATATATATATATATATATATATATATATATATATCCAAATACAATATACTTATATTATTAGAATAGGGATGTTACAATCCCTTTGGTTTCTTTAATAACCGAGGATAAAATTATCAGATTTTACTATCAAAACACTCGTTAAACAAATTTTATCCTAATCTTAACTTATATGTAACCGCCCCAAACTTTTACGTATTATTATTTGGGATGGATTACAAGATAGAAAAATCTTCAATGTTCTTCTCTCCTTGAACAAAAGTTTTTTCTTCCTTTATCATATATCCCACATAATGGTGTTGGTGTTGTTGTTGTTGTTATTGTATTTTTGGAACAACGCTCAATTAAAAAACATTAGAAAATTCCCTATGATAGAATGCAAGTGTAGAAAAGCATTCTTCCTTGAAGTTAAACAAATAAGGTAGTTCTATCTTTGAAAAGATTATAAGTTGGATGCATACAAGATATGCAACAAAATCTGGATATAAAGCGACGATGATGAATCTGGATTTGCATAATATTTTGTGTAAACAATGTTATATTTTTTTTTTAAATTATTTACCTCGGTTTTAGGGTAAACATATTTTACCTCGGGTTTTGTCGAAATCGAGGGGATAATTTTGGCTGGATTATTAAGGATATTGATCATCGTCTATAAATAAATTGTTGCCATCCATTTCATGAGTATCAACGCTCAAGACACTACCATTAGTGATCCACACGAAATATAAAAAAAAATCATTATAAAATCATTCTGAATATCAAAATACTAGTGAAGCATCATGAAACGCTTGAAACTATCTACATCCTCCATTTTAAGGTTTGCAAGAGCATTTTCCATGAAAATATCTATACGATGTGTTGCAAGAGCATAAAATTATTTGGGTTTAAGGTTTGTGTTCTTATATATATATTTGAGAAGAAAATCATTTATTTATCTAACCCTATTTTTTTTATATTAGAAACAAATGCATACAAAAGCAATTGAAATTATCCTGCACCCAACATTTTCGCTTCCCCGAAATTCATTGACTCAAAGATCTAAAATCAGATCTTCTAGGAATTTAATTTTTACTTTAATATTTTGTGTAAACAATGTAATATTATGGATAAACAATATAGTTTGTAATTAAATTAATTTATTAATGTTCGGTGTAAATAATGTAACAAGTTAAAAAAACAATCTATCTTACCCATCGATTTTATTGATAAACCAAGAGGTATGATGCACTAGTTTTGAAAATAATAAAAATGCAGATACAAGGGTTCGAATCCATGTGCAGATAACTGAACTCCTCAGTTTTATATTAACCGAGGGATAAAGTGACATCTTTTTATGACACCCTTCGTTACCCAACTTCTACAACAAAGTAAAGATAACAATTTTGTATACTAATCGTTTCATTATGTGTGCAGAATCTAAAGCAATGACAAATCAAAATCTGAACAAAGCAAAGACTGATCAAAGTAGAATATGAATAAAACAAACTTTGATCAAAGTAGACTCAAAACAAAGAAGACTCTAAATATGGACAAAGTCGAAGAAAGCAGACTCTGGAATAAAATTTGGAGTCTAAACATTCAACAGATTCTAAAACAAACTAGAAGTTTGAAGAAGTGTTTCTCTAATAGTAAATCATATGAATAATAAAGAAACATTGTGTAACAAACATTCCATATTCACTCTAATAACACAAACCTCATTTTCACTAGACTTTGAAGATTAATCTTCAAGGCTCTAAAATTTAATAAAGCTTCAAATCATCTCAAAATATGCAGCCAATGATTGAAGACGATAATGATTGAAAGAATATTTCTGAAGATAGTACATGCAAGCGGAAAAATCAAATATTCCTTAAACAGGCCAAATATGTTAGAATTCCTAAAGGACTATACTACCAACGAATCTCCATGTTTTGCGACTCAACCTCGCGCCACTACTCCAACTGTCAAATTGATCAACTTTCCATTTCACCCTCCAATGGTACTATTCATCATATTCCAATTCCATCCTACAACAGTACTATTGATCTACTATTTAAAGAGGATAAGGAACTTTGAAGTCAATGGAACTTGAAATTCTGGTATCAGATATGTGATGTCGAAGGAGATGTCACGACACAAATATTTGAGGACAATATAAATTACAACAATATTAAAAGAAGTAAAAATACAAGGGTTTGTTAACCCAGTTCAGTGTACAATAACACCTACTATGGGGGCTACCAAGCCAGGGACAAGTCCACTAAATAGTATCAATTCATAGACCCTCAGTGAACAACCATTTTACGATCTAATCACTTAATCACTACCCGTGTTATACTTCTACCTAAGACACACCTAGGTATGAGACCCTCCTCAAATCCCTTCAATCACTAACAGTGAGAAACAGTAGAAATATTAAGTTTTAAAACCTCAATCATTCAATACTTAAAAGCTTATGAATGATCCACAATTAACAACTCAAATTACAAATCAAGTATTAAACTAATACTATAGTGTATTACAATTAAAAGACTCAGACTTTTAAAATATAAAGAATATATTCTCCTTCAAAAGTTGCAGTTATACGAATAAGGATGCAAGTCCTTATAAAGGCGCGGCAGCGGGCTTGGGCTGAAAAACAAATATTCTAATAAATTGAATCCCTTGAATATCTCCATGAAAGCATACCAAGATATAATCAATTAGGATAAGACAAATAGAAAAATACTCCTCCATATTTTTCGCAAGCTATAAACTATAAAACCTAAATAAGTCACACTTAAAAACAGGAAACAGAAAATCTGAAAACACGTTCAGATCAGTAGGCAGATCTCAAGAAATCTACTTTGACATCATTCAAAAACAGTTGATCTGTTTTATTTCAAATGTCAATACATTAAGCAAAACATTAACAAAGTATTGTTTTACCAAAATTTCTTCTAACAAACTCCCCATTTGGTAAATTTTGGCTAAAATATTATTTGAGCACATTATCAGAGCGGCACAAAGGAAAACTCAGAAAACTCAGTTAGCAGTTAGTAGTGGAAGATGTCAGGAAATCTTCTGAAACATGAGACTCCCCCTCCACCACTGAAGCTCCCTCTAAAACTTAGCAGTTAGTAAGTCATCAGTCAGTTTCTCTCCCCATTTTTAGACATAATATGCCAAATAAAAACATGCATTCAAGAGAGTAGTAGTAAAAGAGGTACAGGCCGGAATATCCAAAAGACAAGCACATACAAGTGCCAACAAGAACATAGGTATCAAAATATAAAATAAGGAACAAAAAGGAGACACTAGTACAGAGTCTAACTGTCTTTAGGACCAGTAGACTTGGCAGTTTCAGAGCTTCCTTCACTATCAGATTCTCTTTCTTCAGTATCCACACTATCATCAAAGTCGTTATCCTTCTGCAGCTCCTTGATCAGCTTTTCAAAAAAAATAACTTTCTTGTTGAGCTAACTCTTATTACCTCATCAAGTTCCTTGTAGGTTTCCATTAACTCAGTAATCATATGATCCTTGCTTGAGGTCTTGTTTTCAGAGGAGAAAGATGTCAAAACAATGTCTGGGACATGTTTACGTGAAAATAGCTTGAAGTGAAAGGGTAGGGCAGACTCCCTTTTGCAAACTACATCAGTGCCAAACAAAATTCCAGGATGTTGATTTAGAATAATTCCATAAATAAGAGATGGAAAGGCAATAGGCATATTGATATCACAAGTTCCTGCATGCTTTACAGTCTGTTAAAAAATGTGAGCACCATAATCAAACAATTTCTTATTTCCAACAGCGTAGATAAATTTTCCTAAACCAGTTGTAATGGTTGAGGTGTGATTGGTAGGGACCCAGTTAACATCTCCAATTCTATGCAAGATAACATATTTCACACTTAATTTACTGACAATGAGCTTATTCTTCAAGGGCCAATCACTCACTTGGTTTGCAGTAATGGATTTGCACACCTGATTATCAGTCACTTCCAATTCACAGTAATCATCTTTAGACCTGTCCAGGTATCTATTGATGAAAGCAGGGGAAAATTCAACACATCTACCTCTAACAAACACCTTCCTATATTCCTTACTTCTGTGATAAGCATAATCTATAGGAATATTAACAATAAATTCCTTAACAAGAGTGTCATAACATTTTGCAAACCTGGTGACAGTCTTCATCAAGCCAACAAAAGAAATCAGCTCCATAATCTCTTTGCATTCCAGTGCATCTGCTAAAAACTCTCTTTCAAGAGAAATCCTTCTTTGGAAAACATATTTCCATTTTTAAGCATTTCCAACAGAATGGAAGGAAATGTTTTCCAGAGGAGCATCAGGCACCCTGAAAGAAAGCTTCTTGCTTGCAGACTTCTTCACAAGAGATATGTCTTGGACATCATCCTCATCATCATCTGACAAGCTATCAGGTCTAACTTTCCTTTTGTTGGAGGGAAGAACCACTTTACTCTAGGGATTTGGGGGGACCATACATGGTCTTCTTCTTGATACTCTTGGCAGGGGGTGTGACATCCGCAACCTTCACTTTCCTAGATTTGAGCCTTTCAGAAATCCCAAGAACCACATTGGTAATAAGGTCATTGTCAGATAACTCATCAAGATTCACCACATTCTCAACATTTGGATTCTTTGCAGTTTCCTTAGCAGAAGAGTCCTTCACAGGAGATGATGTTTCAACTTCTTGTTCAACATTAACTTCCACTTCTTCTAGAATGTATGTATCAAACTTTCCATGTTTACTTCCAACAACATATTTCTTTAAGGTAGATGATTCAACAACATTTTGAGGATCATTACCTTTGTCAGCCTGAGCAAGCATTCGAGCAAGAGGAGTAGAAATCCTAGGCACAGCAAAACCTTCATTTAACACCATATCTACCAGCCTTCTAATACTCCTATCAACATTAAAAATGTCTTCTTCTGACCTATCATCAGTAATATTATGAGCATTACCTTTAGAAGTGTCATACTCATCTTTGGATTTCTTTGCATGGGACGATCTGGGTTTGTTGACCTTCTTCTCAAGAGGTTGAGTAGTTGACAGAGGAGCGACGACCAGGACTTTATCAAGGGAGAGTTCCTCAGGATGGCTGATAGTCTTTGACCTAGAAGCCTTGGCTTCATCGGAAGAGCACTTTGAAGGAGACGAATAATGATGTTGCGACATATTTGAAATTTTTTAACAGTGAGATGGAAAATAGAAAGGGTTCTTTTTCTATAAAGGAGAATGAAGATGTTGTGAAAATAGAATGAGGTAATTTCATAGCGTGTGGGAGAGTATTTGAGATAGTCTTGAAATGATTGCTTACGAAATTTGATTTGTTGGAAACGTAAATAATATAATATCACTTTAATGATATTCCCACACGCCCTTAATTGCTGAAAATCCTCATATATGCAGATCCCTAGTTTTCTTCTTAAGTTCTCAAACTGGTTTGCATCCAAAGCCTTAGTGAAATAGTCATCCAGTTGTAGTTTAGTAGCTACATGTTCTAAGGCAACAATCTTTTCTTCAACAACCTCTCTTATGAAGTAATGACGAATATCAATATGTTTGGTCCTGCTGTGTTGAATAGGATTTTTTGATATATTTATGGCACTTAGATTGTCACAGAATAATGTCATGACGTTCTGCTTGACATTATATTTTGTTAACATTTGTTTCAACCAAACCAACTGAGAACAACTGCTTTCTGCAGCAATATACTCAGCCTCAGCAGTGGATAGAGACACACAATTTTGTTCCTCATTGTAGCCATGAAAATTGGAGACCGAGCTATTAATTAACTTGACTCGCAAAAGCAAGAGTCGCCACCGCGCTTTATTATTTCCAAGGGAAAAGGGAAAAGAGCGAAATAAAACCCTAAAATATGCAATGTAAAATAATACTTAAAAGTAATGAAAATAAAATGCGTTTTTGAAAGAGATCTAGAGTTTGGGGGTTGATTATACAATGGGAAGGTGTTAGCACCCAATGCATCTGCGGTACTCCACAGAAACCTTTTGAAATATCTGTTTTTAAAATTGTTTGTTTGATTAAAATGGTTCCTTTGGTAAAAATGTTTGGTTTGGCTAAAAATGATTTATTTGGATGATGTTTTGAAGATACGACGACCTAGTGTCGAAGTTTTGGCTTAAAAGGTGTGAGTTTGAAAATTGAGTCTTTAGAAAAATTATCTTAAGTTTAGCAAAATAGTAAACAAACAAAAAAATGAATGAGGGTCTTTGCATGATCGTATTAGATATTTGATGACATGAAATCGACTAATGGATTTTTTTCCCTCGGATTTTAAGAAAGTAAGTAACAAGATGAATAATTAAGCATAAACACTCGAAGATCCACAACAAACAAGAGTAAGCTATAGAAACTGAAAATGAATTGAAATTATCACATTGTCAACCAGTATATATTTATCATAGAAGGAATATCACAAGGTTGTAAATTCAAATATATATGAATCCATAAATGACTGATTAATTAAAAGACTAACTAAGCAATAATATTAAACAAATTAAAATAAAATATCAAGAATTAATTCAATTAATTTTAAAACGAAAGTATTTAATAAAATTATTTAGTTAATTAAAACCTAATTAATTTACTAACCAAACTAAATTCAACAAATAATAAAACCAATAAACAAAGGGGCTGAAATGTTAGCAGTTAGAGGGGTTTTAACATGAAAATCGGTTTGGGCTAAAAGAAGTTCACAGGCCCGGGTTATATAAAGACAGGTTTAGTAAAAAAGAAGTTATGGGCTTAAATGATGCGGGTCGGGTCAGACCCGGTCTAACCCTCTCTATACAGAGCCACACGGGTTGAAGGAACCCTAGTTGAAAAAACAAAGAGCGCCTCTTTGTCACTTTCATCTACCTTTCTTCATCGAAAATGGAGGCGTTTGAAGGCTGAGATTTGGGAAGTTCTACCCATGGTGTTTTTCAGATCCAAGGTTCGTCGCGAGTGTACCAGAAAGAAGGAACGCAAGCGAGTTTTTATTTCAAAGCGTAAAAGAGTGGAAAGGAAAGACTGTGGGACTGAGTTGTTGTTCCGATGATGGTGTAGAAACAGTGGAAGGAGTATACGCGTAACTATGAGTTTGTCAATAAGAGCTTGAAGAGATCGAAAATTAAGGAGATTCAAAGCCATTGATACAATTATGTCTTCATATTGTTTACAATCACCTCCTCGCAACATAGATGCATACATCCAGATGAGCACAACACATCAACAATAATTTTTTTTTACAGAAAAGAATGAATAAGGGATGATTACTTACATGTCGGAGTCGCTCCGACGGAGTTTCAATCGTGTTTATAGATATTGTGCCCAGGTATGCTTGTGGATTCATTATTCTTCTCTTCTTCTTATGGAACTTTGGCTTCTGAAAATTCTGCGTTATGGCGAATATTGTTACTGCTGCAAGTTATTACTGTAAATCATGATTTGTAGGTTTTGAACAGATGTTGAAGAGTGATGATGTTGAAGGTATTGATTTGAGGGTAAGGATGTGAGGGTCGGTTTATGAAGAGGTAGTAATCTATAAGTTTTTTCTTTGGGTTCTGTATTACTAACTGCAGGCTGCTAGAAAGAATAGGTTTCAAATTGGCGATTGAAAGTTTTTTTTTCTGCATAAAAATTTGAGAAGTGGTTAATTGGGTTTTGGAACCGAAACATAACTTTGCCAACAGTATTTTGTATGATATTATGGCTTCTTCTTCTCTTCTACTGTGAATTGGAGTGCAAATATTTGTGCGTGTTATGTTAACGGAACTGAAAGTATTTTTTGTGGTTCTTGTCAAATATTCTGATATTTCCTATGTGGTGTTAACAGGGGTTAGTAGAAAGAGGTAAAACGCAAAACAAAGAGAGACTTTCATGAGAGAGATAGTGAGAGAAGATTTGTTGTTGTTGTTTACTTGTGAGTAGAGAGTCCGTGAGAGAAAAATGAGTGAGGACTGTGAGTTCTTAATTCATATAGGGATGTTGAGTAGTGCCAAACCGTGAGCATTTTTTTGGCAGATGGAACAATAGAGTTTTCTAATCCTTTTTATTTTTCTCCCCCCTCCTACTGATACTGGGATCTCTCATTCATTCTCCACAAGTGTGGTTTTGGAGGGAAACTAAATAGGTTTTTGGACAAATATAGTATCATGTTTTTATCACTTTGTTGATGTAGTATTTAATTACCTATTTTCGTGCTATCCTTCAACTGGTTTGGACTGATATGATGCATGTTTTTTGTAGGTTGGGACAGGGCATTTTGGACTGACATGGCTTGTTTCTGCAGCATAGATGTAGCAGAAATTTTGGACTGGTTTGGGCTGAATTGTAGCAGGTTTTGGACTATTGGAGCAGTAAGAAAGTAGCATAATTTGGCCAGTATAGGGATGCTTTGGGAGCAGGGTCTCTTGGACTGTTTCTGTTTTTACAAGGCTTCTAGTTAGGACTTGTAGGTTTAGGATATACTTTCTTGTAATTCAAAATTGAACTCTTAATGTAAACGTGTATCATTCTAGCAAGTCTTGATTTTACTTGATGATAAAGGCAACCATAAGATTAAGAAAGTCTCTCCTAAATCTGAATGACTCCATGTAACTTCGAGCTTAAATGAGAATGATTTTCATGACTTAAAAACTTTAAACTCTCTTGAATTTTCTTGTGAATCAAATTTGATGAACTTGCATATTTAAGTTTGGTTTCAATCCTTGAATGGAATTCTTGAATGGAATAAGATCTTAACATTTTGAATTTTGGACCTTGTCTTGAAAGTAGTCTTGAATGATGGGACTTGAAATAAATATTTGAATTAATCTTAAAGGATGTATAATGATCTTGAGTACATCTTATTTTTGAATGAGCTTGAATAACCTTTGAATTAATCCACCTTTCTCTAACATTCTAAAACCTCAAGAATGATCTACAAGAAAACTTGTAAATTTCCTTGAATGTTTTTGAAGAGTGGTAGCTCTTTCAAATGCTTTCTACCTCTTATTTTGATCATATTATCATTTTTCTTCACATCTCCAAAACATACAACTATATATGTCATAACATGAATCAAAAGAAAACCTAATCATGAAGCGCACCATGTGACGATTTTGCTTAAAACCCTTATCTAAATTGATAATCACAATCATGTGAGATATATCTCTCAATCCCTGAACCACAAGCAAGACTTTCAACCCTGAATTTGAGTCTTTGAAAATAAACCCAAGAAGTGATGACATGACTTGTAATGCAAGTAGCTGTTGGAAGATCTTAAGTGAGCCTGGTCTTAATTGGTGAAGAAAGAGTCCCCTGATGATAGAGGGACTAAACCCTAATTCAATAATCTTAATTGGATATCTCGGTCAAATCCAAATGCAAGATATTGAAGCCCTAGCCCATAATCCTTGAAGAAGAACAACCCACAGCTTTGGTGTTGAGAAGAAAATAATAGCCCTGTAGGTGGATAAATAGGAAATCCCTTGATAACCATGCTTCCAAACCCTAATTCTGCAGTCTACTACCCAAGGAGGAACCAGGGAAATCAACTGTAATGTAGAAGACTCAAATAAAAATTAGACCCTTGTTGGTGAAACTTTTGACGCTCTTGATTCAGATTTGTTTCCCGCAAATGAAATCAAAGAAACGAAAAACACACACTTCATGCTTGATTAGAAGTTAGTGATACATAGGCTAAGAATGTTCAAAATACTTGACAATTTTTGCATAGTCAATGCTTGAAGGTGAGAGCTTAAAACCGACCGTATTTCGTGACCTTGACTTCTGTATAAAAATGAAAAATAAATAAAAATGGGATCTTTGGTCAAAAATTGGGGTATGATAGCTGCCCCTATTTAAGTTTCTTCTATCTGGAGATATGAAGATTGGAATCTTCATTTCGACGAGATTGAAAGGGACTTAAATATAGAATACACAATTTTTGGCTTTAAGATACCGCAATTATGTTTATGATATGATATGAATGTAAGATTTTGAATTTAATGAGGAATGATGCCGCATGAGACAAACTAATACTGGAGAAACCAAGCACATTATACAGTCATCCCACAGGGGAAGAGATTATAACTCCACTGGGGAAACAGAGTCATAGACTTCAAATGAGAGACTCTTATTAGAGAATAACTTTGAGGGAAGAAATGAATGATTTACATCAGTATTGAGACTGGAAAAGAAATTATTTACATCAGTACAGAGACTAGAAAAGAAATGATTTACATCAGTACGGAGACTGGAGAAGGTAAATGATTGACATCAACACTCTGACTGGAGAAGGGAAATTATTGACATCAACACTGTGACTGGAAAAGGAAATGATTGACATCAGTACTGAGACTGGAAAATGATTGGCATTAGTACCGAGACTGGAAATAAACATCTCTGACTTCTGAGTTTCACCAAGAACGGTAACACATTCCTTATTTAACCAAGATATCGCTTAAAAAGGATAAAATACAAGCTTTCCCATGGAACTTTTCTGAAGAGATGTCGTTTGCTGAGTAAACATTATTGTTAGGGATACACAAGTTGCTCAAATAAAGAGGCCGCCACTGGCTATCTTCAAGGGATATCAATAATACACAAGTTGCTCCTGAAGAGCCGCCTCTTGTTGTCTTCAAAATAATATGCAAGTTGCTCATGAAGAGACGTCCGCTTGCTATTTTTCCAAGGAATCAATAACATACAAGTTGCTCATGAAGAGACCGCCGCTTGCTGTTTTCTCAAGATAACAATAACACACAAGTTGCTCATCAAGAGACTGTCGCTTGCTGTTTTTCAAAGGTGTCAATAATATACAAGTTTCTCATGAAGAGACCGCCACTTGCTGTTTTCTCAAGTTAACAATAACACACAAGTTGCTCATGAAGATACCGCCACTTGCTGTTTTTCAAAGGTATCAATAACATACAAGTTGCTCATGAAGAGACAGCCGCTTGCTGTTTTCTCAAGATAACAATAACACACAAGTTGCTCATGAAGAGACCGCCGCTTGCTATTTTTCAAAGGTATCAATAACATACAAGGATCTCATGAAGAGACCGCCGCTTTCTATTTTCTCAAGATAACAATAACACACAAGTTGCTCATGAAGAGACTGTCGCTTGCTGTTTTTCAAAGGTATCAATAACATACAAGTTGCTCATGAAGAGACCACTTCTTGCTGTTTTTCAAAGGTATCAATAACACACAAGTTGCTCATGAAGAGACTGCCACTTGCTATTTTTTAAAGGTATCAATATCATACAAGTTTCTCATGAAGAGACTGCCGCTTGCTATTTTTCAAAGGTATCAATAACATACAAGTTGCTCATGAAGAGACCGCTGCTTGCTGTTTTTCAAAGGTATCAATAACACACAAGTTGCTCATGAAGAGACCGCCGCTTGCTGTTTTGTTAAGGTGTCAATAAAATATTGTGAAGATATTGCTGGAGGTGAGAATCAATAATTTCATTGGGGATAGACAAACTGCTCATGAAGAGACCTCCATTTGTCATAACATTAAGAAGTTCAGCAATAATCAAACTGCTCAAATAAAGAGCCAGCCGCTTGTTGTCACGTCGATATTCCAGAAGAATGTTATGATAACACTACTAGGGAATAAATTTCATCTTCAATGGGGAACCATGAATAAATTCTTCCTGAGGAGACCAAGTATTTACATACGCAAGATCAATGCACTCTTCATCTAGGTTTCACAGCTTAGAGAGATTCATAAAGCAACATTTGTAATAGATAAAACTCGATCCAAGAACAAATTGGAGTGAAATAGTCAAACAAGACCCTACCAGATGAGGAATAAACTTAATCGGGACTTATCTTATCCCGAGACAAAAAGGAAGGCTAAAGCAACAACTCTTTCACGAGGAATAAACTCCGTGGGGAATTAGGAAGGAGACACTTTCTGCTTAAGTTGGCACTCTATTTGAGAAGAGGAAATATGATAACCAAAGTATACAGATCAAGAACATCAACAAATATCAATGTGTGTGCATGATGCAAGTGTGAATGAATAAATGAATGTCATGTATATACTGACAAAACAGATAGAGGAGATAGATAGAAGATGATAAGACATCACAGCACAACTCGACACTCAGCTAATCTCAACAAGATGGGAACATTACTGGAGATAGAACAAAAGCCATCATTGGAGCAAAGTCCTTTTAAAAGGCTTAAATATCTCTGGAGAGGAAGATATTTTTCAGTAGAAAACCCAAAGTCCAGTCTTCTATCGCCAACAATCCATTGAAAGGATAACAACACAAATAATGTCTCAACTGGAAAAAAGTCTTGATTAGTTGGATATATTGGGAACACCACCCTCTGATAATGTGTCCAAAACATATCACATATCTTGACAAATCTGGATTCCCCCTGGGACTAATTTTGGATGCCCCAAGTTTACTGCTGATAAGCTGCGTGATGCACGACAATTATTGTGAATAAATTCACTTCTAAAATACCCCAAGCTATATGGTTTATGAGAAGAAATCGTCTCAAGAGGATTTTACAAAAGACCTAGCATCCACCATGCTCTAGTGTCTTCAAACTCTTAGAGAGATTCGTTGAATCTCGACGTGATTGCCCCGGATTGACTGTACTTGGCACAACAAAATCTTCAAATTTCCCCCAAAAGGGTAAATAAGTCGGGAAAGCATTAACTGGGAGAAGCAACATGTTCGTGCTTAAATTCTTCATGTGACATGCCCCTTGATATGATTTTTCTTGAAATGATTCTCCAATTACTCAACATAGTTTCAGGCCTTAAAAGAATAAACTCATCACTAGTGCTTATATGTGAGCTTCCTTGATATCAAACAAATGTTTTGCAGTTAGAAACTTTTTGTCATGAGAATGAAAATTCTAATGCAACATTTATGTAAGTCTTGAAGATTTTGAAAAGATATCGCACAAATTTTGCGAGTTAGAGCACCATTAATTTTTGTATAGCAAAAGCATATGATACCAACATAACTATTTAACAAACATTCATGGGAGTCAGGAACAATATCTCATTGAAGTATGCTTTCAAAATAACCTTGCTTCAATTAGGACTTTTGAAGGTTGTAACATGGCCTGGTTCGTGGTTTTTTAGAAAAAAGATTTTTAAGGCTCAAAATTTATAGGTGCCCACCCATTCTTCGTGATGTTCTCCAACCCTATGTTCAGTTAATTCAACATGAGTGTTCATCTCTCAAAAGGATTTTGTGATGGTTAAGGAAATGATGAGGCTTTCGGAGTAGCAACCACCCTGATGTCTTCGTGTTTGTAGTCACCAATTTGTTCTTTTCTGAGGACTTTTCTTTGTATTCCTTTCTTTTCAATTTTTTATTTTCCCTAACTTTTTCCTGAACTAATTCTTTTGAATTAATAGTCCAGCGGGATACCCTAATTTTTTCCTAAGCCGCACATTTTCAAGTTTTCGACTTAGCGGGCTTTTTCTTTTTTTTTTCTCTTGATTTTTTATTTTTAAACGAAACGTGTGACACTAGTTTGTATTTAATTGTTGAGAGGATTGTGACTGCCTCGTTTCTTGATGAATGAGGGATAACATTGTGGTTCCACATCTTCTGGCCTCATGATATATGAAGGATAGCCATCACAGTTTCTCTTCAGGAATATCTTCCTTATGAATTTTGAACACTCAATCAGATTAACTGAAAACTACCCTGCCCCAGGTTAAAATTTGAGGGTTTTTTCGTATAGAAAAGAAACTCCTACTTCAAGGCTCAAAAGGGGTTAGAAATGGATTATCTTCCTTATATCTCTGGTGTTTAGGGATTTGAAACAATGCTTGTACATCGTCAACAAGATTTTATTCAAAAAGCATACAACCAGAGATTTTGTGTTTTTTAGATCATCATCCTCCCTTTAATCTCTGCCTAGGCAGGAAAATGGGCAACAAGTTGGTATCATAATGCAAAAGCAATTTAAATTTGAAAACAAATATGAGTGAAACGAATGAATTTCTTCAAGACAAACTTACTCATTGTATTAAGATAATCATTCAAATGTAAACAAGTTCTTACATGCAAACAAAGCTTTAACAAACATGAAAGATTACAAGGGAAAGCCGTAAAAAAAAGATAATAATCTGAGAAGACTCTCTCCATTTGGACTTGAACTACCGAAAACATCCTTCAAAACTCAAAGTGACCATCAATCGTGTTTACTCTTCGGCACATGCTTGATTTAAACTTCAAAACCAACGTCCTTGAATGACAAGATACCACTTCTGACCATCTTCTGAACCTCAATCTTCAAAGCAAAGCAACCCTCCAAGTCATGCCCAGGAGCGCCTTGATGAAAGGTACAAGTCAAATCAGCTTTGTAATACCAATGCACCTTCTCGAAACCTTCGATGGAGGTTGGGTCTGAACCAAATTCCTCTGCATCAGGACGGGAAACAACTCCGTATAGGTTGTTGGAATTGGATCGAACTGAATTTTCCTCTGATTAGGAACTTGCAGATTCTGTTGATGAATAGGAGAAACATGATGATTCTGACGATGATTATTTCTTCCTATGGTTCTCTTCTTGGGAAAGTTATTATCAAACTTCTTCACACCACTAGCTGAGCTACCATCTTCATATAAACATCCATTTTGGACATCTTCTTCTAGACACACTCCCGCATTTACTTTTTCAGGGAAGTCACTGGACGCGTTGACTATCACTTTCTCATGAAAGAATGATTTCATAGTTTCTGTGAAGACCTTTATCATCTCTTCTTGCTTCCCAGAAGGATTGACTTGGGCAGCAACCAAAGTTTTAACCAAAGCAGTTAGATGCTCCATACTAGCTTTCAAATTAGTCAGCTCTTTACGGAGTTCATAAACCTCTTGCTTGATATTCTCCATTATTCTCTTAGTGCGAGTGTTGTACTGGTGAGACCAAAGGAAAAAAATAAGACTTGGAAAAAGACCTTTGAAAGTGAAACAAAAAATGTAGAATGGTGTATGATATGCAAAAGAGAGTTTTTATTTGACTTTCAAGGAAATCAACATATTAAGTTGTAAACATCAAAGTATGAATATAGAAGATGAATTTTAAATTGGATCAAAGTGTTGATCAAGTTATCATCAAGATCAATCATCCATTTTGGTGGATTAGGGTTTTCACCCCATCAACACCCAAGATCCATTGAGCTTGACGAAACTTGTGATGTTTATAAAGAAAGACTTCCAAATTCCTTGAAAGTCGAGTGGAAAGGGTTTTATGGATGCATGAAGGCATGGTTATGCAACAACCACAAGCAAGGTCACAAACAAAGTCGAAAGGTTCAACGTCACGAGCATGGAGTCAAAGGTAAAGACCATACCCAATGTACGTACTAAAGGTTTAATCACACCTGTAAAACAAGGTTCTAAAAGTTCCCAGAGTCTACATTCCTCCTTCGGATATTATCAACGTCCCGATTACTCAGTAATTAGCAATATTCTCAAGAGAAACTTGTCTGAGTGCAGCATCACATGACAACTACTTCCGGATTACTCCGTTATAGTCTCCGCACTACACCTAAGAGGTCAAGATGGGTTAAGGGTTCTACGGTTCTCAGCTTCTCTGGCTCTCAAGTCGAAAACAATAATGTCTTCCCGAGTACTCGGTAAGTAAATACTACGTTCAAAGGGGCTTCCACTGAGTGGGGGATTTCATGCCTCCTTCTTTGGGATTACTCACTCAAATTTAACATGACTATACCGCCCGTCCTATTCCTAAGTGTAACTTAGTCCGGGTATAAGACTTGTCCTTTGTAAATATCATCAACACCCAAATAACCACAATATATACATATAATCAAATAATCAAATAACAATAAAACATATAAGATAAACTAGGCTTAACCCACTTAGGGATGGACCAGCAAGAGGTCAATATGTCCCCAGCAGAGTCGCCAATTCTGTAGCGGTGAAAATCGGAGATCGAGCTATTAATTAACTTGACTCGCAAAAGCAAGAGTCGCCACCGCGCTTTATTATTTCCAAGGGAAAAGGGAAAAGAGCGAAATAAAACCCTAAAATATGCAATGTAAAATAATACTTAAAAGTAATGAAAATACAATGCGCTTTTGAAAGAGATCTAGAGTTCGGGGGTTGATTATACAATGGAAAGGTGTTAGCATCCAATGCATTTGCGGTACTCCATAGGAACCTTTTGAAATATCTTTTTTAAAAAAATTTTGTTTGATTAAAATGGTTTGTTTGGTAAAAATGTTTGGTTTGGCTAAAAATGATTTATTTGGACGATGTTTTGAAGATACGACAACCCAGTGTCGAAGTTTTGGCTTAAAAGGTGTGAGTTTGAAAATTGAGTCTTTAGAAAAATTATCTTAAGTTTAGCAAAATAGTAAACAAAAAAAAATGAATAAGGGTCTTCGCATGATCGTATTAGATATTTGATGACATGAAATCGGCTAATGGATTTTTCCCTCGGACTTTAAGAAAGTAAGTAACAAGATGAATAATAAAGCATAAACACTCGAAGATCCACAACAAACAAGAGTAAGATATAGGAACTGAAAATGAATTGAAATTATCACATTGTCAACCAGTATATATTTATCATTGAAGAAATATCACAAGGTTGTAAATTCAAATATATACGAATCCATAAATGACCGATTAATTAAAAGACTAACTAAGCAATAATATTAACCAAATTAAAATAAAATATCAAGAATTAATTCAATTAATTTTAAAACTAAAGTATTTAATAAAATTATTTAGTTAATTAAAACCTAATTAATTTACTAACTAAACTAAAATCAACAAATAATAAAACCAATAAACAAAGGGGCTGAAATGTTAGCAGTTAGAGGGGTTTTAACATGAAAATTGGTTTGGGCTAAAAGAAGTTCACAGGCCTGGGTTATATAAAGACAGGTTTAGTAAAAAAGAAGTTCTGGGCTTAAATGAAGCGGGTCGGGTCAGACCCGGTCTAACCCTCTCTATACAGAGCCATACGGGTTGAAGGAACCCTAGTTGGAAAAAAAAGAGCGCCTCTTTGTCACTTTCATCTACCTTTCTTCATCGAAAATGGAGGCGTTTGAAGGTTGAGATTTGGGAAGTTCTACCCATGGTGTTTTTCAGATCCAAGGTTCATCGCGAGTGTACCAGAAAGAAGCAACGCGAGCGAGTTTTTATTTCAAAGCATGAAAGAGTGGAAAGGAAAGACTGTGGGACTGATTTGTTGTTTCGATGATGGTGTAGAAACGGTGCAAGGAGTATACGCGTAACTTTGAGTTTGTCAATAAGAGCTTGAACCATAGATGCAAACATCCAGACGAGCACAACACATCAACAATAATTTTTTTTACAAAAAAGAATGAAGAAGGGATGATTACTTACATGTCGGAGTCGCTCCGATGGTGTTTCAATCGCGTTTATAGATATTGTGCCCAGGTATGCTTGTGGATTCATTATTCTTCTCTTCTTCTTATGGAACTTTGGCTTCTGAAAATTATGCGTTATGGCGAATATTGTTTAGTTATTACCGTAAATCATGATTTGCAGGTTTTGAACAGATGTTGAAGAGTGATGCTGTTGAAGGTATTGATTTGAGGGTAAGGATGTGAGGGTCGGTTTCTGAAGAGGTAGTAATCTGTAAGTTTTTTTTTGTGGTTCTGTATTACTAACTGCGGGCTGCTAGAAAGAATAGGTTTCAAATTGGTGATTGAAAGTTTTTTTTTCTGCATAAAAATTTGAGAAGTGGTTAATTGGGTTTTGGAACCGAAACAGAACTTTGCCAACGGTATTTTGTACGATATTATGTCTTCTTCTTCTCTTCTACTGTCAATTGGAGTGCAAATATTTTTGCGTGTTATGTTAACGGAACTGAAAGTATTTTTTGTGGTTCCTGTCAAATTTTCTGATATTTCCTATGTGGTGTTAACAGGGGTTAGTAGAAAGAGGTAAAATGCAAAACAAAGAGAGACTTTCATGAGAGAGATAGTGAGAGAAGATTTTTTTGTTGTTGTTTACTTGTGAACAGAGAGTTCGTGAGAGAAAAATGAGTGAGGATTATGAGTTCTTAATTCATAGAGGGATGTTGAGTAGTGCCAAACCGTGAGCAGTGTTTTTTTGGAAGATGGAACAATAGAGTTTTCTTATCCTTTTTATTTTTCTCCCCCCTCCTACTGATACTGGGCTCTCTCATTCATTCTCCACAAGTTTGGTTTTCGAGGGAAACTAAATAGGTTTTTGGACAAATATAGTATCATGTTTTTATCATTTTGTTGATGTAGTATTTGATTACCTATTTTCGTGCTATCCTTCAACTGGTTTGGGCTGATATGATGCAAGTTTTTTGTAGGTTTGGACAGGGCATTTTGGACTTCTATGGCTTGTTTTTGCAGCATAGCTGTAGCAGAAATTTTGGACTAGTTTGGGCTGAATTACAACAGGTTTTGGACTATTGGAGCAGTAAGAAAGTAGCATAATTTTGTCAGCATAGTGGGATGCTTTGGGAGCAGGGTCTCTTGGACTTTTTCTGTTTTTACAAGGCTTCTAGTTAGGACTTGTAGGTTTAGGATATACTTTCTTGTAATTCAAAATTGAACTCTTAATGTAAACTTGTATAATTCTAGCAATTCTTGATTTTACTTGATGATAAAGGCAACCATAAGATTAAGAAAGTCTCTCCTAAATCTGAATGACTCCATGTAACTTCGAGCTTAAATGAGAATGTTTGTCATGACTTAAAAACTTTAAATGCTCTTGAATTTTCTTGTGAATCATATTTGATGAACTTGCATCTTTAAGTTTGGTTTCAATTCTTGAATGGAATAAGATCTTGATATTTTGAATTCTGGACCTTGTCTTGAAAGTAGTCTTGAATGATGGGATTTGAAATAAATATTTGAATTAATCTTGAATGATGCATAATGATCTTGAATACATCTTATTTTTGAATGCGCTTGAATAACCTTTGAATTAATCCACTTTTCTCTAACATTCTAAAACCTCAAGAATGATCTACAAGAAAACTTGTAAATTTCCTTGAATGTTTTTGAAGAATGGTAGCTCTTTCAAATTCTTTCTACCTATTATTTTGATCATATTATCATTTTGCGGCATATCTCCAAATCAGACAACTATATATGTCATAACATGAATCAAAAGAAAACCTAATCATGAAGCGCACCATGTGACGATTTTGTTCAAAACCCTTATCCAAATTGATAATCACAATCATGTGAGATATATCTCTCAATCCCTGAACCACAAGCAAGACTTTCAACCCTGAATTCGAGTCTTTGAAAATAAACCCAAGAAGTGATGACATGACTTGTAATGCAAGTAGCTGTTGGAAGATCTTAAGTGATCCTGATCCTAATTGGTGAAGAAAGAGTCCCATGATGATAGAGGGACTAAACCCTAATTCAATAATCTCAATTGGATATCTCGGTCAAATCCAAATGCAAGAGATTGAAGCCCTAGCCCATAATCCTTGAAGAAGAACAACCCACAACTTTGGTGTTGAGAAGAAAATAATAGCCTTGTAGGTGGATAAATAGGAAATCCCTTGATAACCATGCTTCCAAACCCTAATTCCACAGTCCATTACCCAAGGAGGAACCATGGAAATGAAATTTAATGTTGAAGCCTCAAATCAAAATTAGACCCTTGCTGGCGAAACTTTTGACGCTCTTGATTCAGATTTGTTTCCCGCAAATGAAATCAAAGAAACGAAAAACACACACTTCCTGCTTGATTAGAAGTCAGTGATACATAGGCTAAGAATGTTCAAAATACTTGACAATTTTTGCATAGTCAATGCTTGAAGGTGAGAGGTTAAAACCGACCGTATTTCGTGACCTTGACTTCTGTATAAAAATGCAAAAAATAAAAATGGGATCTTAGGTCAAAAATTGGTGTATGACACTCATGAACCAAGATATGAGATTATTTCCCAGAAAGAAACATCCTCCTGATGTAATTTTTTTATCATCATCACTTCCTTCCCAATAAGAATCACAATAACAAATTAAACAGAGCTAGATCCATGAGAATATAGCATACCATAATCACTTGTCCCATTCACATATTTAATAATTCTCTTCACATGGTTCGCATGGCTAACTTTAGGATCAGCTTGATATCTAGCACACACCCCTACAGCAAAGGTAATGTCAGGTCTGTTAGCTGTGAGGTATATAAGACTTCCTATCATACTTCTGTAAAGACTTTGGTCTACACTTACTCATTTTCCATCTTTAGACAACTTCAGATGTGTGGGAGAAGGTGTTTTTTTGTGACTGGCATTTTCCATCCCAAATTTCTTTACTATATTCTTCGCATATTTGCTCTGAGATAATAATATGGAGTCTTCCATTTGTTTAACTTGCATACCAAGAAAGTAGGTTAACTCAACAACAAGGCTCATCTCAAATTCTGACTGCATTTGCTTGACAAAATGTTGAACCGTCTCATTTGACATACTACCAAACCCAATATCATCAACATAAATATGTGCAATCATGATCTTCCCTTCTTCTTCCTTAACAAAAAGAGTTTTCTCTATGCCACCTTTCCTATACCCATTCTCACCAAGAAATTTTGTTAATCTCTCATACCAAGCTCTTGGATCGTGCTTTAATCCATACAGGGCTTTCTTCAGTTTGTACACATGGTTAGGAAAGCTTGGATCAACAAATATCTTAGGTTGTTCTACATAAACTTCCTCATTCAGATAGCCATTTAAGAAGGCACTTTTTACATCCATTTGAAACAACTTAAATCTTACAATGCAAGCAACTCCTAAGAGTAGTCTGATTGATTCAAGTCTGGCTACAGGGGCCATGGTTTCATCAAAATCAACTCCTTCAATTTGAGTGTACCCTTGTGAAACTAATCTTGCCTTATTTCTAGTTACACCCCATTTTTCATTAGATTTATTCTTGTACACCCATTTAGTACCAATCAAATTTTTCCCTTCAGGTCTTGGAACCAGATCCCAAACTTCATTTGTTCTAAATTGTTCTAGCTCTTCTTGCATAACATTAATCCAGAACTCATTCGTTAAGGATCTTTTGACATTCTTAGGTTCAATTTTTTAGACAAAACAAGAGTTTGACATCCCTTCTCTTGATCTAGTAGTAACTCCTTTATTTAGATCTCCTATGATAAGATCCTTAGGATAATCTCTCTGAATTCTTATTGAAGGCCCTTTATTGAGTTGACTGGGCTCAGGATATTCTTGAGTTGGATTAGAATCAGGACATCTATCATTGGATTCTATTGGAATGTCTGATAAAGATGTTCCAACATCTTCTAAGACATCTTCTTCATCATTCCATCATCTATCATCAATAATAACATTTATGGATTCCATCATAACCTTAGTTTTGGAGTTAAATACTCTTTAATCTCTGCTATTTGTAGAGTAACCCAGGAATATTCCTTCATCACTCTTGGGATCCATCTTCCTCATTTGTTCACGATCGGCTAAGATGTCACATTTACTTCCAAAAACATGAAAGTATTTGACAGTAGGTTTTCTTCCCTTCCATATTTCATACAAGGTGGCTGAAGTGCCTTTCCTTAGAGTGACTTTGTTATGGATATAGCACGCAGTATTCATATCTGCAGCCCAAAAGTGGTAGGCTAACTTCTTAGCATGAATCATAGCTCTGGCATATTCTTGAAGGGTTCTGTTTTTGCGTTCCACAATCCCATTTTTCTTAGGAGTAATGGGAGAGGAAAATTCATGAATGATTCATTCAGAAGAGCAAAAATCATCAAATTTATTATTCTCAAATTCCTTTCCATGATCACTTCTGATTCTGATGACATGACTATCTTTTTCCCTTTGAAGTTTTTGACAGAGATCTTTAAACACTTCAAAAGCTTCTGATTTTTCTCTGATAAATCTTATCGATATGTACCTAGATAAGTCATCTACAACAACATAAGCATACTACTTTCCACCAAGACTTTCAACCTGCATAGGTCCCACCAAGTCCATGTGAAGAAGTTCCAAATTTTTTGATGTAGTGAGATGTTAGATCTTCTGATGTGACATCTTAGTTTGCTTTCCAACCTGACAATCACCACATACTTTCCCTTCTTCTATCTCGAGCTTAGGAATCCCTCTCAGGGCTTCAATATATATGTTTCTTTTCATTCCTTTCAGATGCAAGTGTCCCAGTTTTTGATTCCACAATTTACCTTAATTATCTTTGGCTAAAGCACATGTTGAGGAGAATTTCAACTCTTGGGGGACCCATAAATAGAAGTTATCTTTAGATCTGATTCCTTTCATAATAACTTCATTCTTCTCATTGCATACTAGAAATTCTGTCTTGGTAAGTTAAATTTGAACCCTTGATCACACAATTGACTTATACTTATTAGGTTAGCTGTTAACCCTTTAACAAGTAACACATCATCAAATTTTGGGACTCCTGAACATTCCAGGTTTCTAACTCCTTTGATTTCACCTTTGGCTCCATCACCAAAAGTCACATGCCTGGTGGAGTGAGACTTGATATCTACCAATAGATTCTTGACACCTGTCATGTGTCTAGAACATCCACTATCAAAGTACTAGTCATCTTTGGTTTATACTGAGAGAGGCATGAGCTATGAAACTAGCAACATTAGACTTGGGAACCCACTGTTTCTTCTTTCTGCTATTTTGAGAGATCTGATCAGTCTTGGGAAGAGGATTAGTTTTAGGATACCCATACAACTTGAAACGAAAAGGTATTATGTGACCAAACCTTCCACAGTGATTACATCTCCAGGGGTGGGATTTTTCTCTAGTGTGATTAAATTTTTTCTTTCCATGATGTTTGCCATGATATTCAGACATTTGATTCGGCATCTTTGGTTTAGACTTGGCCTGAGTGGGATCTGATGAAGGTTCTCCTGAAACAGGTTCCTTTTTCTCATTAAACCCTAGACCACTCTTGTCTCCTGTCACTCTTCCCACTTGAAGAATTTCATCTAATGTGTCAGACCCATTATTCAGCATCTTGAGAGATTTGACCATTCTATCAAGATTTGAATTCAGAGAAGTCACTTCACTTTCCAGATTAGAAATAGTTTTCAGATGCTCTTTCCTTTCTTCCTTCAGCTGAGTTATGAGTGCTTTCTATTTTTTCCCCTTCTAGGAAAACTTCTGCACTTCTGAGACACAGTTCTTTGTATGAGGTAGCTAGCTCATCAAAGGTTAGGTCACCATCACTAGAATCTTCATTAGACACATATTTTCCTGTCAATGCTTTAACATACTTTGCAGATTCCTCTTCAAGATCACTCTCAGAATCCTCTTCAGACCAAGTTACAGATAGATTCTTCTTCTGTTTATTTAGATATGTAGGGCATTCAACTCTAATGTGACCAAAACCTTCACATCCATGACAATGTATTCCCTTACCTTGAGTGTATTTTTCTTCAACTCTTTTTCTTCCAAACTCATTTAACTTAAGGATGTCAGAAGAGATGTTCTTGAAATTTGATCTTGGGTTCCTATCCATCCTTTTGATCACTTTGTTAAATTGTCTTCCAAGCAGAACTAAGGCATTAGATATTCCTTCATCTATATCCAAATCACATTCCTCCTCTTCATCTTCAATATTGGTTACAAAAGCTATACTTTTGTTCTTATTTTCAGATCTTTCATTGATGCTTAATTCAAATGTCTAAAGTGATCCAAAAAGTTCATCCACTTTAAACTTGTCAATGTCTTGTGCTTTTTCTATGGCAGTCACTTTCATATCAAATATCTTGGGAAGGGACCTAAGCATCTTTCTCACCAATTTGTCTTCTGGAACTTTCTCTCCTAAAGCACATGTTTCATTAGCAATATCAAGAATGTTCATATGGAAGTCATTAATACTTTCATCATCCTTCATTCTCAGATTTTAAAATCTGGTGGTGAGCAACTGGAGTCTTAACATCTTAACTTTAGATGTGCCTTCATGGGTAGATTGAAGAATCCCCCAGTCATCCTTAGCTACTTCACATGTATTCACTAATCTGAAAATGTTCTTGTAAATTCCATTGAATATAGCACTCAAGGATTTAGAATTTCCGAGAGCAATTTCATCCTCTTCTTTAGACCAACCTTCTTCTGGATTTAACTCAGAAGTAGGTTCTCCATTTTCTCCAAATCTGACAGGGTGTTTCCATCCTTTTAAGAAAGCTTTCCAAGCCCTACTGTCCAGAGACTTTAGAAAGGCCATCATATGCGGTTCCAAATAGTCATAATTGCTTCCATCTAGAATGGATGGTCTGCTCATAAATCCTCCTTCCTTATCCATAGTACCAGAAAGTATCTTCCCTAGATCTCACCCAGATATAGAGCAGGATGCCTGCTCTGATACCAATTGTAATTCTAGTATCAGATATGTGATGTCGAAGGAGATGTCACAACACAAATATCTGAGGACAATATAAAATGCAACAACATTAAAAGCAGTATAAAAAACAAGGGGTTGTTAACCAAATTTGGTGTACAATAACACCTACTCTAGGGGTCCAAGCCATGGACAAGTTCACTAAATAGTATCAATTCATAGACCCTTAGTAAATAACCAGTTTACGATCTAATCAATACCCGTTCTATACTTCTACCTAAGACACACCTAGGTATGATACCTTCCTAAAATCCCTTCAATGACTAACAGTGAGAAACAACAGAAATATTAAGTTTTAAAACCTCAATCATTCAATACTTAAAAGCTTATGAATGATCCACAATTAACAACTCAAATTACAACTCAAGTATTGAATTAATACTAGAGTGTATACAATTAAAAGACTTGGACTTCTAAAACAGAAAGAATGTATTCTCCTTCAAAAGTTGCAGTTATACGAATAAGGATGCAAGTCCTTATAAAGGCGCAACAGCGGGCTTGGGCTGAAAAAAAAATATTCCAATAAATTGAATCCCTTGAATATCTCCATGAAAACAGGCCAAGATATAATCCATAAGGATAAGGAAAATAGAAAAATATTCCTCCATATTTTTCGCAAACTATAAACCACAAAACCTGAATAATCCACGCTTAAAAATAGGAAACATAAAATCTGAAAACACATTCAGGTCAGTAGGCAGATGTCAAGACATCTGCTTTAACATCATTCAAAAATAGTTGAGATTTTTACTTCAAATGTCAAAACATTAAGCAAAACATTACCAAATCATTGTTTTTCCAAAATTGCTGCCAACAAACACTAACAGAACTTGTGTGGAAATATATTGTAGCAAAGAGAAATGAAAAAATAGAGAAAAACAAACGAAACCCACAACACTCATTAAACTTAGAGCTTTTCGTTGTATATTTTCTTAAGTGTAATGTCTGAAATTCACATTGTGTATCTCATTACTACAAATAATACATTTCACGACAAAGCTTTAACCTTAGCAAAAACATAAAGTATAAATCCAAGGTGTGCCATGTTTTATTTTTTAAAATAAAAAACCACTTATTCTCTCGATTTTTATTTTAACCGAGGGAAAAACATAATTCACAACATGCTTCGAGTTCCAGTAGTTTATGTTTTTATTTATTTATAAGTGTAAACTAAAGGATCTATCCCTTTGGTTTGCATAATAACCGAGAGATAAAATAATCAGATTTTACTATAAAAACATTCGTTAAACATATTTTATCATAATCCTGACTTATATGTATCCGCCCCAACCTTTTACGCATCATTATTTGGGATGGATTACAGACAGAAAAATCTTCAATATTCTCCTCTCCTTGAACAAAACATTTTTCTTCCTTTATAATATATCTCACATAATGGTGTTGATGTTATTTTTGTTGTATTTTTGGAACAACGCTCAATTAAAAAACGTTGGAAAATTCTCTATGATAGATTACAAGTGCAGAAAATCATTCTTGCTTCAAGTTAAACAAATAAGGTAGTTCTACCTTTGAATATATTAGAATTTTGATGCATACAAGATATGCAACAAAATCTGGAATTAAAGAGACTATGATGAATCTGGATTTGTTTAATATTTTGTGTAAACAATGTAATATTTTTTAAAAAGATTATTTATCTCGGTTTTCTTCTAAAAGCGAGGGATAAATATGTTTTACCTCGGGTTTTGTCGAAACCGAGGGGATAATTTTGGAGTGATTATTAAGGATATTATTCGTCGCCCACAAAAAAATTGTTGTCGTCCATTTCTCAAGTATCAACACTCAAGACACTATCATTATTGATCATCATAAAACATAATAAAAATTCATTTTAAAATAATTTTGGATTTTAAAAAGCTAGTGAAGCATCATGAAGCGCTTGTAACTATCTACATCCTACACTTTAAGGTCTGCAAGCGCATTTGACATGAAAAGATATATATGATGGATTGCAAGAGCATAAAATTATTTGGGTTTAAGGTTTGTGTTCTTATATATTTATTTGAGCAGAAAATCATTTATTTATCTAACCCTTTTTTCAGTTTTATTTTAGAAACAAATACATACAAAAGCAATTGAAAATATCTTGCACCCAACATTTTCTCTTCCCCAAAATTCATTGATTCAAAGATCTAAAATCGGATCTTCTGGGAAATTAATTTTAACTTTAATATTTTCTTTAAACAATGTAATATTATGGGTAAACAATATAGTTTGTAAACAAATTAATTTATAAATATTTGGTGTAAACAATGTAACAAGTTAAAATAAATAATATATCTTACCCATCGATTTTATTGAGAAACCAAGAGGTATGATGCACTAGTTTTAAAAATAATAAAAATGCAGATACTAGGGTTCCAGCTAATGTGAAGATAACTTAACCCTCGGTTTTAAATCAACTGAGGGATAAAGTGGAAGCTTTTTATGACACCCTTTTTTACTCAGCTTCTATAATAAAGTATAGATAACAGTTTTGTATACTAATCGTTTCATTATGTGTCCAGAATCAGAAGCAATGACAAACCAAAATCTGAACAAAAAAAGCTCTAACCAAAGTAGAATCTAAACAAAGTAGAATCTGATCAAAGTAGAATATGAACAAAACAAACTCTGATGAAAGTAGACTCAAAACAAAGCAAACTTTTAATATGGACAAATTCGTAGAAAGCAGACTCTAGAATCAACTTTAAACTCTAAACATTCAACAGATTCTAAAACAAACTTGAAGTTTGAAGAAGTGTTTCTCTAATAGTAAATCATATGGATAACAAAAGAAACATTGTGTATTAAATAATCCATATTCACTCTTATAACACAAGCCTCATTTTCACTAGACTCTTAAGTTTAATCTTCAAGGATCTAAATTTTAATCAAGCTTCAAATAATCTCCATGTTTTCTCAACCTCGCGCCACTACTACAACTGTGAAATTGATGAAGTTTCCAATTTTACCCTCCAATGGTACTATTCATCATATTCCAATTCCTTCCTCCAATGGTACTGTTGATCTACTATTTAAAGAGGATAAGGAACTTTGAAGTTAGTGGAACTTGTATGGAAATATATTGTAGCAAAGAGAAATGAAAAAACAAATTATACATTTCATGACAAAGCTTTAACCTTATCAAAAAAAAAAGCGAGCTATAAAGCTAAGGTGCGCAATCTTTTATTTTTTTAAATAAAAAAACCACTTCTTCTCTCGATTTTTAATATAATCGAGGGAAAAAATTCACGACATGCTTCGAATCCTAGTTGTTTATATTTTTATTTATTTATAACTGTAAACTAAATGATCTATCCCTTTGGTTTCCATTATAATCGAGGGATAAAATAATCATATTTTACTATAAAAACACTCGTTAAACAGATTTTATCCTAATCCTAACATAAATGTAGCCGCCCCAACCTTTTACTCATCATTATTTGGGATGGATTACAAGACAGAGAAATCTTCAATGTTCTTCTCTCCTTGACCAAAACATTTTTCTTCCTTTATAATATATCTCACATAATGGTGTTGATGTTGTTGTTGTTGTATTTTTGGAATAACACTTAATTAAGAACGGTTAGAAAATTCTCTATGATAGATTGCAAGTGCAAAAAATCATTCTTGCTTCTAGGTAAAAATTTAGGTAGTTCTACCTTTGAAAATATTAGAAGTTGGATGCATACAAGGTATGCAACAAAATCTGGAATTAAAGTGACGATGTTGAATCTGGATTTGTTTAATATTTTGTGTAAACAATGTAATATTTTAAAAAAATATTATTTACCTCGGTTTTCTTCTAAAATCGATGGGTAAACATATTTTACCTCGGGTTTTGTCGAAACCGAGAGGATAATTTTGACGTGATTATAAAGGATATTGATCGTCGTCCATAAACAAATTATTGTCGTCCATTTCATGAGTATCAACGCTCAAGACACTACCATTAGTTCTCTGTATGAAACATTAAAAAAATTTATTATAAAATCATTCTGATTATCAAAACGCTAGTGAAGCATCATGAAGCGCTTAAAACTATCTACATCCTTCCCTTTAAGGATTGCAAGAGCATTTGCCATGAAAAGATATATACGATTGATTGCAAGAGCAGAAAATTATTTGGGTTTAAGGTTTGCGTTCTTATATATTGATTTGAGCATAAAATCATTTATTTATCTAACCCTTTTTTTGTTTTATATAAAAAAATGCATGCAAAAGAAATTGAAAATATCCTGCACCCATCATTTTCTCTTCCTCAAAATTCAATGACTCAAAGATCTAAAATCACATCTTCAGAGAAATTAATTTTTACTTTAATATTTTGTGTAAACAATGTAATATTATGGGTTAACAATATAGTTTTTAAACAAATTAATTTGTTAATATTTGGTGTAAACAATGTAAGAAGTTAAAAAAATAACTTACCCATCGATTTTATTGATAAACCTAGAGGTATGATGCACTTGTTTTGAAAATAATAAAAAAGCAGATACTAGGGGTCAAACCCATGTGCATATAACTTTACATGTCAGTTTTATATAAACCAAGGGGTAAAGTGGCACCTTTTTATGACTCCCTTCCTTACCTCGTTTGTATAACAAAGTATAGATAATAATTTTGTATACTAATCATTTCATTATGTGTGTAGAATCTGAAGAAATAACAAATCAAAATTTGATTAAAGCAAACTCTGATGAAAGTAGAGTCCGAACAAAGTAGAATCTAATCAAAGTAGAATATGAACAAAACAAATTGTGATCAAAGTAGACTCAAAACAAAGCAGACTCTAAATATGGACAAAGTCGTAGAAAGTAGACTCTGGAATCAACTTTGGACTCTAAACACTCAACAGATTCTAAAACAAACTTGAAGTTTGAAGAAGTGTTTTTCTAATAGTAAATCATATGGATAACCAAGAAAACATTGTGTATCAAACAATCCATATTTACTATAAAACTCAAGCCTCATTTTCACTAGACTCTGAAGTTTAATCTTTAAGGCTCTAAATTTTAATCAAGCTTCAAATCATTTCAAAATATGAAGCCAGTGATTGAAGAGGATAATGGTTGAAAGAATATTTATAAAGATAGTACGTTCAAGTAGAAAAATAAAATATTCCTTAAACAAGACAACTATGTTAGAATTCCTAAAGGATTGTACTACCAATGGATCTTCATGTTTTGCGGCTTAACCTCGTGCCACTACTAAACTGTGAAATTGACGAAGTTTCCATTTTCACCCTCCAATGGTACTATTCATCATATTCCAATTTCATCCTCCAATGATACTATTGATCTACTATTTAAAGAGGATAAGGAACTTTAAAGTTAGTTGAACTTGTGTGGAAATATATTGTAGCAAAGAGATATGAAAAAAAAGAGAAAAACAAGAGAAACCCACAACACTCATTAAACTTAGAGCTTTAGGTTGTATATTTTCTTAAGTGTAATGTATGAAATTTACATTTTGGATCTCATTGCTACAAATAATATATTTTATGATAAAGCTTTAACCTTAGCAAAAAAAAAAAAGAGGTATAAAGCCAAGGTGCCCCATGTTTTATTTTTTAAATAAAAAATCACATATTCTCTCCATTTTTAATATAACCAAGGGGGAAAATAATTCACTACATGCTTTGAATTCTGTTAGTTTATGTTCTTATTTGTTTATAAGTGTAAACTAAATGATCTATCCCTTTGGTTTATGTAATAACCAAGGGATAAAATAATCAGATTTTACTATAAAAGTCTCGTTAAATAGATTTTATCCAAATCCTAACTTATATGTAGCCGCCCCAAACTTTTACGCATTATCAATTGGGATGGATTACAAGACAGAAAAATCTTCAATGTTCTTCTATTCTTGAACAAAACAGTTTTCTTCCTTTATAATATATCTCACATAATGGTGTGATGTTGTTGTTGTATTTTTGGAACAACGCTCAATTAAAAAAGGTTGGAAAATTCTCTATGATAGATTATAAGTGCATAAAATCATTCTTGCTTTAAGTTAAACAAATAAGGTAGTTCTACCTTTGAAAAAATTAGAAGTTGGATGCATACAAAATATGAAACAAAATCTGGAATTAAAGCAACTATGGTGAATCTGGATTTGTTTAATATTTTGTGTAAACAATGTAATATTTTAAAAAAGATTATATCTCTCGGTTTTCTTCTAAAACCGAGGGGTGAAACATATTTTACCTCGGGTTTTATCGAAACCGAGTGGATAAATTTTGTGTGACTATTAAGGATTTTGACCGTCGTCCAAAAACAAATTATTGTCGTCCATTTCAAAAGTATCAATGCTCAAGACACTACCGTTAGTGATCTGCTTGAAACATAAAAAAATTCATTATAAAATCATTGTGAATATCGAAAAGCTAGCGAAGCATCATGAAGCGCTTGAAACTATCTACATCCTCCACTTTAAGGTTTACAAGAGCATTTGCCATGAAAAGATCTATACGATGGATTGCAAGAGCAGAAAGTTAGTTGGATTTAAGGTTTGTGTTCTTATATATTTATTTGAGCAGAAAATCATTTATTTATCTAATTTTTTTTGGGTTTTATTTCAGAAACAAATGCATACAAAAGCAATTGAAAATATCATGCACCCAACATTTTCTCTTCCCCAAAATTCATCGATTCAAAGATCTAAAATTAGATCTTCAGGGAAATTAAGTTTTACTTTACTATTTTGTGTAAAAAATGTAATATTATGGATAAACAATATAGTTTGTAAACAAATTAATTTATTATTATTTGGTGTAAACAATGTAACAAGTTAAAAAAACATCTATCTTATCCATCTATTTTATTGATAAACCAAGAGGTATGATGCAATAGTTTTGAAAATAATAAAAATATAAATACTAGGGTTCAAACCCATGTGTGGAACCCCTCGATTTTATATTAATGAAGGGGTAAAGTGACAGTTTTTTATGACATCTTTCGTTACCTCACTTCTATAACTGAAATTAAATGTATTTCACGTCTAAGGTGACATCGTTTATTCTAGTAGTGTTTTCTTGCTTAGAAGCATCGGTGTGAACGTGCAATCTTCCAAATGAAATGGAGAGTTCTTTGAAGTGTTAATTACACGTGCCAATTGAATTAGGTGGACTTCTCTTTTTAAATTTATTTTAGTTATATTTATTTTTTTGCGCAATATATTCCCTACGAAATTTTCACAATTTCGCAGATGTGTGACTTTGAAATAATATGGATTTTAACATAATCCGCATTAAAATAAAATTTCGTGGATTTCAAGTATTTTTTTCTTTTATTAGAAATGAAGATGTTTAGTTTTTCATTCATAAGATGTTGGTGTATTTTTATTTTCCTTACTTTCAAATAAAATATTTAGTGGGATTTATGTAATCCTTCTTATCGATAGGTAGTTGTTTTTCGTTTTGATGTTGAAATTAGGTTAAATATGTTGTACGGTTTTTAGAACCCTTTAACTTAATACTCTTCAAATTTTAGTTCAAATTAAAAACATTTCAAAAATTATTTAAGTTGGCTTAATTCTTCTTCTTCGAGGACGATTCATTGAGGACGATCTCCGAATGTGCGAAGACTTTGAAGATATATAATTAGAATATCGTGAAATAGCATGCTGAACCACTATTTATCGGATGTTCAAAAATTCATAACTTTTGCCAAGTTTGATGTTTTTGGATGGTTTTTTGGGCAAAAAATTCGTCATGATTTTATCTTCGATTCATATGGTTTGATGTTTTTCTATCGGACTGTTTCTCGATATTGTAAAAATCGTAACTCTCTCGATTTTTATTGTATCGGGACGATTCTTGAAGCGTGAGATCACAAATTTTATGAGCTACGGCTTTGCTTCAAGTCCTGAGTTTGGATTGTGCTTCGAAGGCTTTGGTTCCTGGCTTGCTTCCTAAAGTGCGCATTAAAATAAGCTGAAATTTTCAAGACAGCAAAATAAGTCCACTATTTCTCGCGATTCGGAAAATCATAACTGGTTCAATTTTTATCGTATCGAGGTAATTATTTCGCCACGACGTCACATATTTTGTCACTGATGTTTTTGCTTCTAATTCCGCATCAAGATTCTGCACTGAAAGATATGAGCTCGTGATTTGTTCGCGCGGTACACAAAATAAGCTAAAAAACCTACACTGTGAATTTTTGCACTAAGTTTCTCGTTGTTCAGAGCATCGTAACTTGCTCAATTTTTATTGTATTGGAACGATTCTTTGGGTGTCGCGTTACAAATTTTATCAGCAACATTTTGGTTCCAGGCCACGAGTCAGGATTTTGCACCGATTGTGATGAGCTTTGGGTTTGATCTTGAATTCTGCACGAAATAAGCCAAAAATTCAAGTTTTGAGCCAATACTATATATTTTGAAATTCAAATTTAAAACTCAACAACAATCATTATTCCCAATCTCACAAAATCAAACTCATTTCTCTCTCAATTTTTTCTCAACTTTCTCTCATGTTGTTTAAGAACACAAAGGAGATTTAAATCAAGATCTTCATCTTCAACCTTTCTTCTCCTCCTCCCAACCACTACCACCAGATACATAATCGTCAGCTGGTCATCCGCTGCCACCACCAGATTTTCTCCGGCCAACACTCACCGGCAAACCTCTGGCCAGGACTTTCGTTTGTTTCTCCTCCGTGCGATTTTGGTGTCTCCTCCCTCCGCCATCGCGATTCTACTCCGTGCTTCCAATTCTCTCAGGCTCGACTTCTTTTTCGACCAGCATCTCTTCCTTCTCCAATTTGATCTTTGATTAGGTAATTCTTCATAATAATTCTTGACTCTTGTTGCATTTAATTGCTTATTTGCATAATTGATTTTGTGAGTTGAATGTTCAATTGATTATTTCATGATTTGAACTTTGAATTGGAGAATTAAACTTGATTCTTGAATTTTAATGATGTTGAAGTGTGGAATTGGTTGAAAAATGTTTCAACATAAAAAACCTCAAATCCGATAAATTGCATTAACACTTGAATTGTGTTTTTTATGGCTTGGAAGCATTGTTTGAATGCGGATTTATTTGTTTGCAAGCATTCGTAATTTTTAAGCGACATAACTTGAATCGCTAAAGGCTTTTGTGCCTCCGTTTCTGATTTTGAAATCCAATTTTTATCAATACCGATTCATGCATGTGATGCTTCCCAAAAAATGTAAAACGCATTGCAAATTGCTTTTCAAAAGTTATTTGATGCTTATTCATGCATAATTGTGCGTTTATGAACCATTGAAGTTGAGTTATATCATTTCTGGAACGAATTTTTGGTTGATTTTGGGATACGGCACAATGCCGCCCGATTTCGATAAGTTGAGCTTAAGGAACTATTTCATTGATCGTTAATGCTAAAGCGACTTTTTTTTGGTACTTGGATGTCAAGTTTTGTCGATTTTGGATCGATATTTCATGCAGTTCATGTATTAACGACAATGCTGCCTAGAAATGGTAAGTGGTGCTTGCATGGTGATTTAATTCATGGTTAACACTTATTTGAGATTGTTGTTCATTTAATGGTTATCGGTACCGTTTTGGATCGATTTTATTTCGACTTTTCACACACTTTCTTATGTTAATAAGTTCCTGCCAGTTTTTTATATCAATGTTTCAATGGTTGTTTGGATTGCTTTTCTTCACATTTTAGTCTTGATTTAACTTGTGATGCGGATACATGATTCCGGTTTTGTTACCTTGTTATTTCTAACATGTTTTTGACTTGTGCAAGGGATTACAAGAGAGCTTTCAATTGTTTAATTAATATGTTGATTATTCGATCGAAAATCATGTTGTTCCATCTCTCTGTGGATTCGAGTTCACTTCCGACGCGATTGGTTTTGTATCTCATGCTATGAGATATATACACTGCTTGTGTTTTTTGTCTAGATGTGAATTTGTGTGCAGGTGTATTATTTATTATGTGAATATGCCCGATGCACATCACATGTGATTTATTTCCATCTTGTCAATACTTTGATGCTTATGTCGAGCGTACGATTTCTTACTTGTTTGTTTGTTGATGCTAGCTTGCTTGAAGTTTTCCGGATTTATTCTGCTTTTGCTTACTACGAACTCTTGTTCATTTGGTATTACAATGATTCTGGTTTTTTTATCATTTACCACTTTCCTTGCCATGAGAAGTAGGACTAGAGATGCATGACTAGGAGTCCCTACCTTAGGTGGGAAAATCTGTTTAAAGTCCTCAAAGTAGGTGATGTTTGTTTTGCAAAGTCCTCAAAATGAGGCCATGTTTGTGTTTGCTTATGTGCAAAAGTCCTTTAAAAAGGCATTTCCCCTCCCCCTTTTACATTGTGCTTGCTATCGAGTCAATAAGTGGAGCAGAAGGCCCGCAATCGACCCCCACACATTTTAGTTTGTGTCGTTCTTAGCTCGCATTATGCATTGATGTTTTAAATCGTTCCTATTCTTGTCCATTGAGTCAAATAAAGTGGAATACATGGATTGTAATCATCCCCCATACTTTGTCATTCGTTTCGAAGATGTTAGCTCACGCTTTATCAAATGTTGACACTCTGATTTATTACTCGATATCGGTGCTCGAGCAAATCAAGTGTAAATAGTTCGTTACTCCCACTTTGAGATCCATTGGACTATATTATTCGCTATTAGCTCGCACTGGATTTTGTTTTGGCTTCGGCTCGACTTTGTTTGATTGCACTTATGCTTATGCCTTTATTTACACCTTTGTATTCTCCCTTAGGATTCGCTCATTTCCGATGAAAGTTAGACATTAGGATTGTGATCCATGCATGCTAACATAGGTAGAGATTTACCTTTCAAACCTCAACCATAGGATCCATCATTGTATGATATTATTAGGGACAGAGCTAGATAGTTCCCCTTAGATGTTTTCTTTTTCTTTTGCATGATTAAGACTAAAACCTTTTTCTTTGGAAAATGCATAAAACATTCTAATATCTCTTAAATCCTTTTTCAAGGTAAAAAGAATAAACCAATTCAAACTTTTTCCGCCTTCAGCCCTTTCGTCCAAAATTTCAAAAGGATGTTTTAATTCTCCTCTACGTAATATGACACGTAAATCCACAAGGGTCGGGTAACACCATGTCTACTTACTAGAGCATGAATATATCATTATCTACCTTCAGGTACCTTTTCTTTTGAAAATACCTTTTCAGGTAGAACATGTTAATTCATTTATGTGCCAACGCTTGAGTCTCCAAAGGTCGAGCTGCGGTAGTAAGCAAAATTAATATTGTTCATAAAAAACACAAAACAAATGGAAACTTTTTAGCTGAACTATGGCGCTCTGATTCCTTAAAAGGGAAACATAGGCATTTGGTCATCGGGGCCCAGGCGAGTGAAACTTTTTAAATATTCATTCTTTTTATCGTGTTCTCTTTTGCATGAATTCCCTCTTTGCATTTTTCTCTTAGCTCTTAAACTTTAGATTTGAACACATCCTTTTATTAGAAAAATAAGAGTGGATCATATGGAGTACCACATACGTGAATGGTGCTAATACCTTCCCCTTGCGTAATCGACTACCTTACCCATATCTCTTGGTCGCAAGACCTTGATTTCACCCTTCTCATGTTTACTTGATGTTTACCTTTCCCTTCCGGTGGGATAAAAAAGCATTCGATGGCGACTTCGTTGATTTTCACTCGATGATTTATTCCACCGGTTGTTTTAGCTGGAAACTTCACTAGGGAAATATTGACCAAATATTGGTCCATCCAGGAGTCACTCATATCATTAAAAAAAGTGTATACGTGGAGAAAAGTTAACACACGTGTTCTTTCCATTTCCAAAGAATCATGCTTGTTAGCCTTATGTTGTGCTTTTCCATCTCTTGCTGGATAAAAATCAAAATTAAAAGCATGCGGGTTTCTTGAAAATGATTGAACATGGAATTGCATCTACTCATTCACCTCATGTATCTTCATGCACTCATAACAGGTACTCACAATTGAGGAAATTCTTATTTAGGCCTGGTATTCTTTTCAGAATTCTGAATCTTGACTTGTCACTGCTCTGTGATCCGAAAAAGCCATGGAACAACTTTGTGGGGAATTGGATGAAATAAGAGATTAGATGGGGCTGTTTATGGTGGACATGCAGGCTTTGGTCTGTGGCCACGAACTCTTGAAAGAAGAGAATCGTCAGTTGAAGACTCAATTGAGTTTGGTCATTGAAATTTTGAAGGCAGTGTTGAGAAAGGAATATGATCATATACCTACTGTAGAAACAAGAGTTGTCATTCCATACCATACTTCGGGGGCACCTTTAAGTCATGGAGTAATTCATGTATCTGCTACACCGCCTGGTCTTTCGGGGTCTTCCCGCCCACAACCATTCGTTGTTCCCCAATAAAATCTAAAGGGAAAGGATCGTCAGCAGAGGCTGGGGCAGCCTCCCCAAAAATTTGATGCACTTCCTGTGTCCTATGTTGAGTTACTACCACATCTAATCCAACTGAAATTGGTTGAGTTTCTTATTTGAAAGTTGATCCTAAAATATTGCCACCCAACATTGATGCTAATACCCGCTACGACTTCCATTCTGGCACACAGGGGCACACCATTGAGAATTGCATACCTTTTAAGCACAAAGTTCAAGATCTATTTGATTCATGGGATTGGTGCTTACTCCCGATGGTCAGGATGTGCGAAAAGTGCAGCATAGTTTTAATGCAAAAACTATTATCACTACCACTCTTGGGATTGATGAGTTTTTGCATGTTTTTCATTGCAAGATTGCCAAAGAAATATGGACACTGTTCAAGTTACCCATGAAGGTACAACTAAGATAAAAGGGAAGGATAAACACATTAACTCATAAATATGGACTCTTCATGATGAAACCTAAAGAAAACATTTACAATATGCAGAAATGTTTTATCCACATTGTAAATAACATGAGAACTCTTGGAAAAAAATCAAAACTAGGAATTAGTTGTAAGAGTATTTATATGTTTATAGAGTACTTGACAATCCAGTGTCATTGCAATTTTTGAATATAGTGATTTGTCATTCATGGACTTGACTACTCTTTTTGTTAAATTACATGAATATGAGATGAAGTTGAAAAGCAAATGATGAGGAAGGTGACAAGACTAAGAAGAAAAATCATTCTCTAAAAGTTACACATGTCTAATATGTGGAGTCGTAAGATGAAGAATGCAAATGTATAAGTGATGAAAACATGAACAAACTTCATAATTTCAAAAGCAACAATAAGATAAACATAAATATGAAGGAAGATATTCATTCATTCCTACGTGCTTTCAATACGGAAATAAAGTGCACATAAGGCAAAACTTCCCTTAGAAACAAAGAAGAAACCAGAAATAGAGAGAATTCGAGAAACCTCTGAAAGAAGTCAAGAAGCCTACATCGCCTTGGATGAAAAAGATATGAAATTTAGTCAAGGTTTTTAGACATTCTCAAAAGAATGCAGATAAGCACACATTTCTCTAAAGCTTCGTAGTAACTTCTTACCTAACTCAAACTTATGAGAGAGAATAGGAAAAATAAAATAAGATATATTAAGGAACCTTAAGACAGAATTCAAGCTAATGATGTTAAATAAGCATTTATTGAGAGACAACTCAATCTTTCTAGCTTTAAGTTTTCTTTTATGCAAATTTTATTTTCCAAACTGAAACAGGTAAAAGAAGGTTTTCGAATTTTTCAAAGTTTTCACTTGGTAAGTGAAAAATCCAAAATATTTAAGTTTATGATTTTATATAGCTTGCCTAGCGAACAACTAGAGCCACTGAGCAAAAATACTAGGTCACAAATATAGTTTCTTGATATCGATCTCCAGATTCACATGATGATAGCCTGAGGACTAGCCATCTTTTTCAGGAAGGTGAAAGTCAAAAAGATAAGACTAAAACTCGCCAAACCTATGACATTTACGTTGTTTAAGTTCTTCTTATTGTGTAACCCATGATTATGGATAGTATTGATTTTTTTGGGATAATGTGAAATTTTTTTATTATTCTCGAGTTTGTCCATGGTATAAAATAAGATTAAAACAAATCTCAAATTATTCAATGAATGAATGATCAGATGTATAAGAATTCAAATGATAATAGTTTATGACAAATCAAAACCAATTGCATGATCAAATGTTCTTTTTAAAATTCTTTATTCAAAATTAATTTTTTTCTGATTATACTTCTTTTGTGGAAATATGCTAGTTTGAATGAGTTGTAATTCTTTATTCAAAAAATTACCAGAGTATTGAGTTTTAGAAAATCTACCACATGTGATTGTTGTTCCTTTCACTATGCCAAAAATGATTTTTTGTATCACCTAATTTAATAGCACTTTTAAAAAAATGCTATTAAAATGGAAAAAACACATTTATAATAGCACTTTTTAATCGGGCGCTATTATATAATACAGACTATGTAATTATGATAGCACTTTGTACGAGAACGCTATTATTAAACTTCTTTAAGATAGCATTTTGTATAAAACGCTATTATTTGACTACCTATATAATAGCATTTATTAAAAAGCGCTATGTTATATATAATAATGAATTAATTAATTAATTGATAAAAAAACACTCACCGCCAAAAACAAAAAACACTATGATTCTGAAGGTTCAATTTCGCGATGGGATTAAAATCCGTCGGTGAATACCTCAGAATCGTAGCGTAGTTTTTGCAAAAATTTGGGTTAGTTTCTTCACTATAAGTCCTTTTTTGTTTAATTTATGTTATGAGTTAGTAATGAAAGTGGAATTGGAATTGGAATTTGAACAGGGAATTTGTGAGTTGGAATTGAAAATTAGGGTCTGGTTGGGTCTGTTTCTTTTGCTGTTTGGGTGATGGATGAGGTTAGACATGGAGGTAGTAGTAGTTGTAGTAGTGAAGCGGAGCAGACTCAGTCCAGAGCTACGTTTGTTGAAACGGCGTCGTCTTCCTCTTCATCAGGATGGTGTCCCAGGGAGCTTGCTTTTGCTCCTTTTGTGCCGCAGCAACAAAAAGAAGATAAACGAGTTAATGCTGCTGGGAAATCCTCAAAGTATCGTGCACTTGTTAGGAAGCCTGTAAGTTTGTTTCTTTTTGTTGGTGATTTTGGTTATTTATTTTGTCATTGTTGTTATTGTATTAGTTTGTGGTTTGGAATTAGTTTGTGTTTTAGGAAATGTTCATGTGTGTTGTGAAGGAATTTTTGCTTTGACAGTATTTTGACTCGGAAGTGTTTTTTTTTTTTTTGTGTGGGTGAGTTGAGAGTTCTCTCGGCGGTAGGTAATCCGGTTTGAGGAGTTAGTCGGAGAGATTTCTTCAAACCAGTAATGTCAATGTTGGATGGCCAAAAAGTAAAAAAGTAAAAACTCCTATCTATGAATGTCTATCATTCCTAGGTTGATATTTATAAGATCCATCAAACGCTTCCTTGTATCCCCTTAGTCAATGTTTTTTTCAGTTAATGTCTTCAAGAAGCATTTGACTTGATTATCCATCCTCACGTCAGTTAACTATTCAGTTTCTCTTTTGTGATGTTCTGGTTTATCTGATTTTGTTGTCTTATCTGGTTGGATTGGATTAGAGGCTAATGGCCAATTTGAGGTTTAATGTTGCCGGGAGGTATCCAAATCATCATGTAAGGTACGGCTGGTCAAGTGATGTTTATTTAAAGTGGGGTAATACAACAAAATGACACGGGGAATGGAATCTCATATTGTTAGTTGTAAAAGTACCTGAGTCAGTAACCCATGACCCCTTAGATATTATAGTAGAACCATTCAAGCTTAGGGAATTGATGTTGTTATTAATTGTGGCTAGAAGGAGGCACATGAGTCTGACATTTTTGAATACGGGATGGCACATGTGATGATGGCTGGTGGTATATCTCTAGTATTTGATTGAATTGGGGGTGATCACCTTGTGAGTTTGTTGGACATAGTTTTTGCAATGGCAGGTGTTGACAATGGCTGGTTTGGTGTTCAGAGATTATCCTGAACTCAATGAATGCATCAGTGGGAGTATCGAGTGCAGGTGTAATAAAGGCATTATGGTAGATAAGTCTTGCAGACCGGAAGCCTTTCTACCAACATGAAATCAGATGACTATTAATGAAAACAGTATTACAGTATTATTGATTGGTGATTTCGTGTATGAACCATTTCAATATATTATTGACCCAACTACTTCAGTAGCTGTCTAAAACAAAATCTCTTTCAATATGTGATAACTAACTATCCTAATAAAAGAGCATTTACATAAATTACATTGTTTACAATGTGGGCTAAGACTACGCCCCTTAAAAGCCTGTGTGAGGTGGTCGTGGATTTTTAAATGCATATTTTAAAACAAAACATGTTTAGACTCTGCAAAGGAATACATTTGCACTTGTTCTTTTTCAACCATTCATTCCTATATTGAATTGGCACTTTCTTCCCAGTCCTTTTTTACCTGTTTGAGCTCTGTTTTAGTTCCCAGGCTTTTCTTTAAAGCTCTGGCTCGCCTTGATTTGTGCGTTGATGTGGAGTTTGAGATGCATACACGTGGGCGGAGTCATTTGTAGGATTTGCTTTCTTTGTGTGTTGGTGTGCTGATGATGTGATTTACTTGAGAACTTTGTTGGCAACTAAAGCATGTTCTAACTGAAGATCAGTTAGAAGATATACTCACTAGAATAGTCTTTCTAGGAAGTAGGTAAATGCTAATATGTGCACGTGCGTGCACACATATAGATAGATATACAGAGAGAGATCACTGCTATCTCTAATTTTTATTTCTAATTAATGCGACTGTTTGGAGCTTAGAGTACTGAAAAATTTCAATTGGTGCTCAACTTCTAATTTGCAGTTGGTGGCAAGATTGACCAAGGAAATAGTTGAAACATATCAAATATGCAATCCACAGTTTAAATATTCCGAAGATCTAAATCCAAAGAGATTTTTGACCAGTCCATCTACTGGAGTGCTTAATGATGGCTATGATAATCTAAACTCAGATCTTATTCTGACAGTGAATTTGGTCTTGATCCATGTAGAGAAAAGTAGAAGGTTAGTCATACATGTTTTGTTTCTTCATTCCATGTAATAATTATATATGCTTAACGAATACCAACACTTGTTGATTTTATGGGGATACCAAAGGTGTCACATTAATCACTGGCAAAATCTCTACTTCATATAACTTACATTCTGTTATGGTGTAGATATACTGTCAAAGATCTCCTTGGCCACGGGACATTTGGACAAGTGGCCAAATGCTGGGATTCCGATACCAACAGTTTTGTTGCTGTGAAGATCATTAAAAATCAACCTGCGTATTATCAACAGGCGCTGGTTGAAGTAACTATTTTAACAACGGTAACCAGTTATTATTAATATTATTATCATTATTAAGATGTAACAATGAGAAGATTCTCAGGAAGAGTCACTTTTTTTCCTGTAGTTAAATAAGAAGTACGATCCTGAGGATAAGCATCACATTGTTCGTATATTTGATTATTTTGTATATCAACGGCATTTGTGCATATGCTTTGAATTGCTGGACACAAACCTGTAAGTTGTTATCTTCTTTTCTGTTTGATACTTGTCTGGCTTTCATCAATGGGAATGTATCAGAACTCGGATGATGTTCAATTTCAACTGAACTAAAATCTTAGATGAATTATGCAATGATGCTGCCCTAGAATTTTTATCCCTCCCTCTTGCATATTTTGGTATTGACGTCATATAGTATACAGGTATGAGCTTATCAAAATGAATCATTTTAGGGGATTGTCACTTGGTATTGTTCAGCTGTTCTCTAAGCAGGTATGCCAGTTCTGTGTGGCTAAGCTCTTTAGTCCTTTTTTGCTGGTTTTGATATCTTATCTCATCATAATCTATTTTCTTAAACTTATGTTTTAAGATTTTATGTGGACTGGCTCTATTAAAAGATGCTGGCATTATTCATTGTGATCTGAAGCCAGAAAACATCCTTTTATGTGCGAGGTTGGTTTCTTACATGAAGATGCTCATAAAGAACTATATGCTGCAGCTATTTTTGTTAACTTTGCGTGTATGCTGCAGCTATTTCATTTCTTGTGCAGAGTCGATACTATAGGTCTCCTGAGGTTCTTCCTGGATATCAGTATCCTAACCCATGAAATTAGTAACTTATAGCCTGATTCCTTTCTTTGCAGGCTTTTTTATTTCTATTTTTCATTCCTTATATTTTCTTGCCTCATCATCTTCTTACATTACAAACTGCATGCAGTTGGCATAGTATTGTCAGTTACTCTTATGATAAACTTTGTGCTATAGCATGCGAAACAATAGTTTGGGTTTATGTTGATGATATCAGGCCAAAAAATGAATAATTTTGCCAAAACTTCATCTTATGACAATTAAAGCTGCTACATTTATTTCTTGCTTGCTATTTAACTACTATGACTTAGTTATGGAGCATCATTAAAGAACATTTTTTGTTCAACTGGAGCTACTGTCCATCACCCCGGACCATGTTTTCCTTCATTTTGTTCACAGGGGTGGGGAATGAATTTGTTGATTTGCCAAAACGAAGTCTTTCTTCAGTACTCTTTAATGTCCCAGTTTTACTAAAACTTTATGTGCCAGGTTTGTTATATTCACATTGCAACACAATATACATTATTCTTGTACTCTGTATGCTATAAAGAAATAATTGAAGCATACACAGAGATGTTATATTTATGTAGCAGCATGCTGTTGTCTAAATTGATGTCACACATAGCGTTCTTGTTATATATTCTTCGGAAGAAGTTATTAGCTAATTTTCAGGTTATTTACATGTTTTTTTTTTGCTTCATAGTTACATTGGCCCTTAACCCATCATTAGATACACAACAGCTATTGATATGTGGTCCTTTGGGTGCATAGTGGCGGAATTATTTCTTGGATTACCATTATTCCCCGGGGCTTCAGAATTTGATCTTTTGAAAAGGATGATTGAAATAATTGGGTATGCTACTATCTCTTGAGGAGAAACATATTTTATTCATGTGACTATCCATTTTATATACCAAAAGTATGATACCGCCTTGAAGATATTTTAGCCATGTTTATCTTAACTCTAAATTATACTTTATATGTCAGCCAGATGAATAATGGTAAAATGAAACATAAATTCAAGTTTCATTTTTATTTAACAAAGTTTTTCTTGCAAAATGAGGGTTACCCTTACAGCATTCTAATCTTGTTCATTCTGCTGTCAAGGTATATACAATTTTGTTACTACCATATAGCTTATAATGAGATTGAGTGTGAATTCCAACAATTTTTTATTGCATTGCAGGCTGGATTTAGGTACCATCATGCTGAGTCAGATTACTTGATGCTTGTATATTGGATCCCTCATACCCCTGATAGCATTCCTGCAAATGCTTCACACCGTCTCGGCGTTGGTGCTTTTATCGTCAATAACAAAAGAGAGGTAATCTTCTTCCTCTTTCATTTCTCTTTCTCATCAATCATTTTGTTATATTATACTTTAAACAGTCTCGTTTTGTTTGATAGGTGCTTGTGGTTCAGGAAACCAGTGGTAGATTTGGAGGCACAGGTGTATGGAAGATGCCTACTGGAGCTGTTAATGAAGTATATATCAACATGATTATTCATCAAATTATGAAACTTATAATATGTTCTTTTGATTCATTTTTATCATATTTGCAGGGCGAGGATATTTGTGATGCTGTAATTAGAGAAGTGAAGGAAGAGACAGGGGTAAGCAAACACAAAATATAGTACAGATTAAATTGTTCTATTTCATTTTTTTCTTGTCACCGTCTGTTATTAATATATTTAACTAAACATTCTTCAAAATTTATATTACACCATTGTATATTAAAACAAAAAATGGACTATTCATTTCGAAGTCTTAATGCCATTACTTTTGTTCTTCATGTAGGTAGAGACAGAGTTTGTTGAAGTTTTAGCTTTCAGGTAAGAGTGACTTACACACACCAACCTCGTCAACTAGCATGCAGTCTGAATGTTGGCACAACTATATCTTTTACACAAGAATCATTAGAATGCATGCATATAGTTCACAAATTTTCTGTCTTCAATATCTGGCCTGCTACTGACCTTTATGTTTTTCTTCCTGTCCCTTTGGTATCAGGCAAAGCCATAAATCTTTTTTTTCAGAAATCAGACTTGTTCTTTGTTTGCATGTTGCAACCTCAATCCTTTGACATTCAAAGTCAGGCCTCAGAAATTGAAGCAACTAAGGTATCTTTATAAAGTTGTAGGATGTTTTTTGACTGGTGGTGACCATATTCCAACATAGTTTGTTTTTCTATTCAGTGGATGCCTGTTGAAGACTATGCAGCCCAACCTTTTGTGCAAGAAAACGAGCTCTTTGATTTTATTGCGAAAATATGCTTATCGAAGTTGAATGACAACTACACTAGTTTTTCTAACGTACCTACTACTACATCTTCTGGCAAAAAAACTTATCTGTATTTAAACAATGATGCTATTGGTAGCCACTTGTTAGCTTCCAAAGAGCAAGCTTAGCATGAAGCTTGCTTTGTTAGTCTCAACAACCATTTGCTTCGAAGTGCGCCTGAATCCTGATTTTATTATGATTTCATGACCATTTTATATTCTTTGTGTTCTTTGTATAGATATAACATATCATGTAACTAGGGATAGTATCTCTTATACAAAATATGATTTCATTTCATGATCTTTTATAATCTTTATATTCTTTGTATAGATATAACATATCATGTAACTAGGGATAGTATCTCTTATATACAAAATATGATTTTATTTCATGACCATATCTAAACTTTGTATTCATTATATAGATATATCATATCATATCATGTAAATAGGGATGAATAGTATCTCATATATAAAATAGGCTTTATTGTTGTTTTACCACGCCTCATTCAACAAGTGTAGTATTATTTAATAGGGGAAACCCAGATTTTTCTGTTAGTTAAGTATAAAAGGTTTTGAGGTTGAATAAGCAGCTTCATTTATTAAGACTTGATTAAAATGCTACATTCATTACATTGATATTGGTAAGAAAGTTGTTGCGGAAATCACTGTGGTTGGAAATCTTGCAATTAGCGGCACGGTTGAAAATATTGTACCAAATATGTACCATTTATTAGCACTTTATTTGAAAGCGCTATCAAACATATGTTATATATTAGCGCTTTTTGTTTAGAGTGCTATAAAAAAACAAACAAAAAACATGCAAAATACTGACTTTGATAGCACTTTAATTAAAACGCTATTATAAATTGGTACTTTAATAGCGCTTTTAAAGTGCTATTAAATAAGAAATATTTACAATAGTGGCGCGGTTAATAGCACTTTTAAGCGCTATCAAAAACAAAAAAAAAGCGCTATTAAATAGCTTATTTGGCGTAGTGTTTGTTATATTTGCCTCTGAGTACTTGACACCCCGAATATTTTTCCTCTTTGATGATTTTCCATCCTATTTTAACCAAAGACGATTTGTTCATAACTATCAAATTCTTCATACCAAGGCCTCCAACATGTTTATGATTGATTATCTTGCTCTAAACAATAGTATGAATATGATTTGTTCCTTCAGTATCACCCTATATAAACTTGTATCAACCTATATAAACTTCCTTTGGCATTTCTAAATATTCTTGATATAAGTCTTAGGAACCTACTTCACGTCATAGGGTAGGTGGGCAAGCCTTCAATAACAACTTTAGTAAGTGTTGTTCTTCATGCCATAGATAGAGAAAAATTTTGACCACTAAAATATTTTACCTATGTCTTTTTCTTTTTTCACCAACCTAAGAGACAAATATAACAATATCTATCATGTGATTACATGTACACCTATATGTAACACTCAAATGTACATAATTATTTTGATAATGACAACACCATATGTTAAAAGAAATTATGTGAATTCTCATTTATCTTTAGGAATAAATGATTAAGTTGTTAAACCAAATATGTTTTAGTGAGATTAAGATGTCAAGCTAGATGCAATAATGACAACATTTAATGTCAAAAGATATTCAATGGAGTACTAGATGATCTCTAGTCAAGCAAACACTTATTATGGTTTCTGTAAAAGAAGCTAAATCAAACATCATTTGTAGAAGAGCCAAATCCCATATGAATTTCTAAATAAACGATGAATCAAGCAAGGGATCATAGAACTTCAAGGTTGTAAAAAAGAGAAAATATGAAAGCTTGTTTGGTCATATGTCTGAGTAATTAGTTAAATGTAAAGGTATAAGAGTAACTCTCGAGATACTATGGTAGCTCACACACATACCTACAAATATTTTGAAGTATTTCTCTTTTTAATAAAACACCCGGAAATGTTTGTATGCACATACTTAATTGATTACTAACTTGTTTAAACTATTAGGAGTGATTTTTACACTACACAATTGGTTAACATATTAGGGTTAATCTATTAAATCTTTTGTAACACCTGCCAATCATTTAACAGGAATCTATTTAATTAGTTACGACAGATTTGAAAACTTTCCATATTTAACTTATCTAATTGAAAAACCCTCGAACTTAATTGATTAGATAATTAAAAATCTCAAAAATCTTTTTCCTTTTTAAGCCACTTGTTCTCATATAAATAGAGGGTTTCTTCTCATTTCAAAATGCACTAGAAATTGAATTTATTATGAGTGAAATATCCTATCTTTAATATTTTAAATGATGTCAAAACTAGGAAATATGTAGTATTTGTAAATTGAACCTTATATTTCTATGTCTAGGTTGCATTTTTATATTAGGACACTTATAGAACAAGTCAAAAATATGAACTTTCATGAATTGGAGTGGACACACTAAACTAATGGGTATACTCTCTCGAGTTGTGGATCGACTCCCACTGAAATCATTTTGAGACAAAATTCCCTGCCTAAGTTGAGTCGATACTAAGGGTTGTGGAGTCAACACAAAATACGAATGGACCAATTCCCTCGAGTTGTTGGTCGACTCCTACTGAAGCATTTTTCTTCCAAAATTTTTTTGTCCATTTGGAGTAGACTCACAGGTAGCATGGGTCGACTCTCTCTCTCTCTCTCTCTCTCTCTCTCTCTCTCTCTCTGTCTCTCTCTCTCTCTCTCTCTCTCTCTCTCTCTCTCTCTCTCTCTCTTTTATTTTTGCTTGCAAATGAGAAATAATTGATTATGCAATCGATACATTGAGATGATTTCTTTGTCTAATATTTCAAATTATTTTGCTTAGTTGATTGCAATCTATAAGAGTGCAGTTGGTTTTTCATATCAATAAAATCAAAAACAAAACGATTAAAATTGATTACACACCAAGTGTTCGACAAATTGCTTACGTCATGTTTTATTTGATATTTCATTGAAAATCGATTATCATTGTGAGGTTTTATTCAAACATTGTATTTGGAAAAATATTTATTAATTTTCTCATCAATCAAACACGTTCTATACGATTTAATGCATATTTGATCTTTTCGATAATGGTTTAGGATAGACGATTGTCGATACGGGATTGTTTTTGCTTTCCATACACTACTACAAAAAGTGTTTTTAACCTCAGACGTGAAATGCGTTTTACCTCAGTTATAAAAGCGAGGTAACGAAAGACATCATAAAAAGTAAGGACTTAACACCTCGATTTTTAAATCACCAAGGGGTAATTTATTTGCTCATGAGTTTGAACCTCACCATCATCATTTTTATTATTTACACTAGTAGCGCCTCTTATATCTCCGTTTATCAATAAAATTGAGGGATAAATTATTCTAATTTTTTTAATTAAAACTCGTTCTGTTGTATGCACAGAAAATTAATAAAATAATTTGTTTACAAACTATAATATTTACCCATATTATTACATTGTTTACATAGAATAATAAAATAAAAATTAATTATTCAAGAAGATCACATGTTGTATCTTCAATTTCTTGATATTCTGGGAAATATCAAATGTATGGTGCCAAGATATTTTTAATTGCTTTTCCTTGCATTGGTTTCTGATATAAACAAAAAAAAAAAAGAGTTATATAAATAAATGAATTTCTGCTCCAATAAATATTTAAGAACACAAACCTTAAACCTAAATAATTTTCTACTTTTGCAATCCATCATAGAGAATTCTTCATGGGAAAGACTCTTGCAAACCATAAAGTGGAGGATAGTTTCAAGTACTTCATGATGTTTCATTATCAATTTTAAATATTTAGAATGCTTTTATAATGGAAGTTATTTATGTTTCACGCGGATCACTAATAATAGTGTCTTGATCATTGATAGTCATGAAATGGACGACAAATATTTGATTAAGGAAGATGATAAATATCCTCAATTTTAACGCTAAATTATTCCCTCGGTTTATAGAAAAATCATGGTGCAGATTTTTTTTTAAGTTACATTATTTACACAGAATATTAAAGCACAATATTGCAGTAAATCCATATTCTTGGAGAACAACAATGTTATATGGATTAAATGCATCCATCTTTTAAAGGAGTACGTTCCAAACTTTAGAAATAAATTGTTTACAAAAAATATTTGGTGTAATCCAAATTTTGTTGCATACCTTTATGTTGCATATCCAAAAAACACTCCATAACTTATCTAAATTCTGATAAGTTATTTGTTTCCACCATGAAAATTTTTATTTTCTATACTTGCAATTCATCCTAGAGATCTGTTCTAAAGCGTTTCTATATCAAAAAATTTCATGGCAATGGACAGTGGTAAATATTTTCTCTATTGGAGCGGCTACATATAAGTTAGTATTAGGGTAAAATTTGTTTAACAATGGTATTTATAGTAAAATCTGATTATTTTACCCCTCGGCTTTATAAGAAAATTGAGGTACATAATCTCCTGATTTTAACTATCAACTCGATTATTACAAAACATCAAGGTGAAAAACTATAATTTTTTTGTAATTACATTGTTTACACAAAATATTAAAATAAAAATTTTGCAACAAATATTTATTCTTGTGAATGAATATCTTCGTTGATATCCATCTTCCAATCAGTTAATCTACCTTCTATGTTTAACTTTTCAAAAATTGAGCTTCCTTCTTTGCTTAACTTGAAGCGAGATTGATTTTCTACTTTTGCAATCTATCAAATGAGCAAAAATACAACAATAACAACAATAACATCAACACCATTATGTGAGATAAATTGCAAGGGCATAAAAAAATGTTTTGTTCTACAAGAACATTAAAGATATTTTCTATTTCACAATTCATCCCAAAGAATGATGCATGTGAGTTTGAGGCGGCTTCATAAAAGTAAGGATTAGGGTCAAATCAGTTTAACTTTATAGTGAAATATGATTATTTGATCCCTCGGTTTTATTTAAAACTGAAGGGTTAATTTATTTAGTTTACACTTATAAACAAATAAAAACATAAACTGTAAAATTTGGGATTCAAAGTGTGTCCTGATTTATTTTTCCCGTCGGTTTTCTTAAAACCCGAGGGAATATGTTATTCTTATTATTATAAAAAAATAAAACATGGTGTGCCTAGGCATAACACCTCGTTTTTTTTCTGGCTGAGGTGAAAGCTTCGTCATGAAATGTATTATTTATAGTAGTGATAGTTAAATAATTTTTAAAATTGTTTTTAAACAAGAAAATTATGTTTGTAATCTATTAATCCTCCCCTCTAAATCATAGTCTATTGTCTAACAATTGGTATTGCGGGCACCAACTTATCTTATGCTTCGAAATCGTTTCTTAGATAATGGATTCAAAACCTAAAGAGGTGTACAATAGAGCGGCCATTTTCAATGACGAAAACTATGGTTATTAGAAAGATCGTTTGCGTATCCAACTTAATTCAGTTGATTGGAAGGTATGGAGTACCGTCCAAAATGGTCCATTTGCAATTACCATGAGCAATGCGGAAGGTGTTATTCTACATAAACTGAAAGCACAATGGAATGTGAATGATGAGAAATTATGGTCGTATGTGTAGCGGTAGAAATGTTAAGACTAAGTCGTTGGATTGAATTAACTCGTACATATCAAATAAAAATCTCCACCGCGCTTTATTATTTCCAAAGGAAATGGGAAAAGAGCGAATAAACCCAAAAAAGAGAGGGAGAGTGTGATACGGTGGGAGAACTGACTAGTGTTTTGCGTTCGTATTCGCACTTGTGCGGTTGAGCAAGAGTCGCCACCGACTTTTTATTTTATCCTAAAGGAAAGGTTAAAAAAGCACAGCAAAAACCTTTTGAGATATTTCGTGGGTTCGGGGGGTAGATTATGAAAAGGGAAGGTATTAGCACCCTTTTCATCCATGGTTATCCATGGGCTCTTAGTTACTTGGTTTTTTAGATCACTTGCCTTGTTTTTCGATTGCTTTGAAAATGGTGTGTGTGTGGGTGCTTTTTGAAAATGTTTTGGAAAAAGATGCCTTGTCTTAGGCAACTAATGTATTTGACTCGTGTTTGAGTGTTTTACAAAAGTGTGAATCTTTTCGAAAAGATGTTTTCAAATGTTTTTGAGAGTTTGTTTGAAAGTGTTGTGGATTGTGGTTTTTGAAAAGAAGGCAAGTGTTTTTGCAAGTTGATCTCAAGTAACTAAGAGTTTTGTCTACCCTATTGTACTCAAAGGTCTTTGTCATGTTTTAACCCCTTTTAACAATTTTGTTCTACCATTGAAATTGGTAGACAATCTTGCGTTTAGGAAGTTTATTCGGGACGGGTGCGGGTCATCGTATGGACCATGGATGCAATGATGCCAAGAGTCTTTGGCAATTTATTTTGAAGGGACTATGATCATTCCGTTTAGGCAACACTTTGAGACTTATGATCATTTTGAATTTTTTTTGCCAAAGATACTCGACGTGCAAGCATGGCCCATTTTGGAAGGCAACATGTGGGATTACCCTAGGGGGTGCAAGTGTGATTTGTGTATTGATTACATGCATTTGTCTTTGTATTAGGTTATCTAGCGTTTGATTTTATGTACATACAAACCCTAGGTCTAACCATGGCATAATTGGAAAACTGTAAATTGCGGAATGTAAAATCTACGCTATTACAAAATAGTGTCCGGGAGTGGGGGTATAAATGTACAAGGGGATGAGACTTATAGTATCCAATAAGTTACAACCAAATCGAATGTGCGATCAAAATGTAAATATCAAATGTACAAATATAACATAAAAATGTGTATAGGGCAATGTGAATGTATTTGTGTAAGTGCACAAGTGTATATGTATTGTGTAATTATGTACAAGTGCGAATTGTGGAATTGAAACGTATTAGGGTTTTTGACCTAGGGAAATGTTTTAAACGAATCTTTTGATTTATATGTTTAATTATGTATAAAAAAAGGTTCAAGTTTTAATTGAATTGTATTATATATGAAAATACACTAAAATGTCAAAAAATTGAATTATGGATAAAAGGAAGTATATTCTTAATTGTTATGTACAAATGTATTTTAACGTGTATTAAAAAATGTATTCAAGTTAATTATGTATAAAAAGAGTATTTTATCAAATATTTGTGAATTTAATATTAAAAAAAAAATGTATTGAATTGTTATGTGTGAATATGTATGTTAAAAAAGTTTTCAATTTAATTATGTATGAAAAAGTTTATTATTCTTATGTACAAATATATATTTAAAAAGGATATTTTAACTATATGATAAAAAATGCATAATATTATAAAATTAATGTTTTCCAAAATGTATGTATAAATATATTTTAAATGAAAGAGTAAATAAATAAAAGGAAATAATTATTTTCAATTTTAATATATGAGGTAAAATGTATTTTAATTAAGTTAGTATTTTACAAAAAAAAAGTAAATATTGTTTATAAAATAAAAAGAGGGTTAGTGTTTAATAAAAAAAGAAGTAAATATTGTTGATGAAATAAAAAGGGTTAGTGTGTATTATATATGAAAGAATGGTTAATTGTAAAATAATAGTAAAATGTTAATTTGCATTGTTTAGGAGATAAATGGGCATAGAACAATTGAGAACGGGTCAGGCCCATGTTTGTCTTGAACGAAATTAGGGTTGTTTGGCATTTTGTCATTCAGAACAAGGGTTAGGGTTAACAGCGGCGTGCTTGTGCATTCGTACGTTCGTCTTCGTCGCCTTTTGCAAGCTTTCTGAATCCGTCTCCTTGCTCAAGCCACCAGCAATTCCTTCGCCTCCTTTCCCTCTTTATGATTCAACGAAGCGCGTAGCACGGTAATCCACCTTCTTTGGCTGTTTAGGGTTTTACTTGCGTTTTCATTTGGGAATGTGTTTTCTTCTTGATTAATTATTTGATTAGATTGAATGTTGATTTTGATTTGCATGTTGTGTTTATTTGGAGGTACGTGAGATGAAAGAAAGAACGTGCATTACCTTTACTGAAGAGGGGGAGGACTGGTGGAGATGCTCGGAGGCGTGCTGGCGAAGGGGAGAAGCGCGTGAAGTTTTGAGCTTTCCTGGTATTTTCGTTCTTACCTCTTGCTTAGGCTTTATGATGCTCCCTAGGCTTTTGATGATGACATGTGCTGAGAAGCCCTAATATGTTCACTTCTTTATCTTCTTCTTCCACTATGTGTTGATTGCCTGAGTATTTGCTTGAGTATTTGCTTGAGTATGCTTTCCTGAACGATTTGAACAGTTGTTGCCTATGGAAATATTGTTTTCTTCTATGTCCCTGAGTTGCTTCTTTCTTCTTCTTCTTGAGAGGCTATATGCTTGTTTGCGTTGCCCAGTGATGCTTGTACTGAGGGCCTAGGTTACCTTTGAAAATTTGTTGCTGGATGCTATGGTTGAAACAAATGTGTTGTTTTGATTAGCTTCTTTCTGGATTGCTTAATTTGAAATGGCCAATGATGAACACTTTCCTGAGGCCTAGGAGTTGGTTGGCTTGAGATTGTGAGAGGGATTATGTGTTTGGTTATGCTTGACAGGCGTTGGTATGGTTTTAGTACTAGTATCAGGTTTGAGAGTAGTGGTGCTTTTTTTTGGATTAGGCAGGTTATGTATCAGCAGGTTTTTGTACTGGTATATTGCTTATCAGGTTTTTTATGTTCAGGCTTGAGACTTGGCAATAGGGGTGGTGATTCTGGTTATGGTTGGTTTTTTTGAATGGGCTATGTTTGGCTTGAGATGTGTTATGTTGGACAGTATGGTTTATGCAGGTTTCCTTCCCTTGACAATAATGAGGCTTTTTTCCTCAGTTTTGTATATTTCTTCTATTCTAACCTCACTTCTTTGTATTGGCTTGTGTTTTTTTGAGACTGATGCAGGGTTGTATGTTGGTTTTGGATGATGTATTTGATAACTGGTTTTACAAGGTTCTGTTGGTTGGGCAGGGTGTTCTGAGTTTGTATACTTCTCTCTTTTTTTTCTAACCTGCTATGCTGGACTGAGCTTTGTATCTTTTTTCTCTTCTATATCCTCTGAACTGCCTGCTGAACTGAGCTTTCTATATCTTTTCTGCTGTCCTACTGTCTATGCCTAACCTGAACTATGCTTCTATTATCTCTCTTTTTCTCACTCATAGTACAGTTTAGAATTTTATAATGTTATTATTCTGTACTATGGTTCTGAAGGGGCCTATGGGAAATGATGTTTAGCTTGCATAACACATTTTCTGCATTTTCTTTATCTCTCTTTTGACAGTTTGGATCTGACTTTGCATTTTGATATCTTTTCCAAAATCTTCTTTGACAGCTTTTGAGTACTTTCTTGATTTTCTTTGAGTGGACTTTGGTATTTTGACAGTAACTTGCCTTTTGCTTTTGATAGAAAGTTGAAATTGGATCCTTTCAGTTTAGTTTGGATTTTGGATTTGAGATTCTTATGCAGCTTGAATTTTTAGAAATTATGCATTTGACATTTGCATTTCATGAATAAAGAAAAATAGAATTCTTCCCTCTTTGTGAACCGGGAGAAATCCCGTGATTTGCAGAGAGGGTCAACTGATCCCAGTCAGTGGCCCCTAATGATGAGCAATATTTTCTCTGTCTCTTTTAATTTAACTGCTTTATGACTTTTCTTGTTTCTTTTTGCAGATAAAAATGGAGCACCAGAGCGGAGTGAAGAATGAAGAATATTAGAAAATAGGATAGTTTTAATTTTATGTAATATTTAAATTAATGTATATTATTGTTCATAATTTAAATTATAAACAACAATTTGTACAAATAATTCAATTATCAATAAAATCTAAATTATCCAATTAATTCTAATTTTCTTTATTGTTTATTTATTTATTTAAAATTCTTAGAATTAAAACAATTGAAAAATAAATTTCAATCATTCAATTTTTTAGAATAATAAATAACTTAAATAATAACAATATTGATCAATTAAGCCTGTCTTATTCAATATCCAAAGCAAAGCTGCAGTTAACCCAAATGGACTGATCAAACGTATAAACACTGTGAATCCAATACTGCATCCTGTATTTGACTGACCCAAAGAAAATAACATGAATTCCAACCACTTGTTTCTTTCACCGATTAAATCAAAACAACGCGAATTTAACCCGAATCTCGGAATAAACTGCGAAGTGCTGTGGATTTTAAATTCTTCTGAGAATATGCCCACAAAACCCTAACTCCTGATTAAATGCCAAATAACGCTCGCCTGATCAAAATTGGACCAAAAATCATCCAAAACCCTGAGCCAACTGTGAAACAATCCAAAGCTTTGAAAATCAGTAAAAACCCTAATTTTGCTTGACTGTCAAGAAAAGTCCATTTGTCCGATTCTTGAGCCAGTTTGAAAAGTCAGGAAATGTTTGAAGCTGATATTTCTTGTGGAAAAGTGCGAGGGCAAATTTTGGGGTACAACAGTTGCCCCTGTTCAATCTTCTTTGACCTGAAGAGTTAGATTTGCAAGTTTGCCTTTCGCGACTTGAAGGTAAAAGGAGATTGGACACTAATGTGCCCAGAAAATTTGCGCTCGTCGATGTGACAGTAAAGGTGAATGGGCTTAAAGATGCCATTTGGTGATGGGCTTAAAGATGCCATCTGGTTCGAGAGAATTTGTCGGGGGATGGGCTTAGAGATGCCATCTGAGAATGGGCTTACAGATGTCATTCGGCGACTGCTGGTAGGAGGATGGGCTTATAGATGCCATTTGGACATGTTGAACTGTATGTCAATAGTGAGTGGACAAGTGTCAGAAGGGTCTCCATGTTTTGGGGACATCTCTGAATTGGGGTCCGGACAAGCAACAGATTGACGTCCGTATCTGGAGGATCTGTAAACTATCTGAGATTGAATAAGCAATAGAGCAGCATCCGTTGTTGGGAAGCGTCCGTAACCTATTTTCAAAAATTGAGAAGAGTCAGAATCAGTTGGTAGATTGACATCCGTTGTAGGGAAGAATCCGTAAACTGTCTTCAAAAGTTGAGAAGAGTCTGAACAAATCGGTAGATTGACATCCGTTGTAAAGAAGAATCCGTAAACTTGTTACAAAAGTTGAGAAGTTTGAAGAGGAACCGGTGTAGGGTTTCTGCTGATGCGTCTGAATGAATCTGGAATAAGTATCAGAATGTCGCCGTGTCCGGGTCACATCTGAACTATTTCTGGATGAATCCTGGGAGTTGATCCGTGTCTGTCGACTAATCCTACCTGAAAAGGCAAAGGGTTAGTTGTATGCAATGTTATGATGCATGATGCAATGTATGTGACATCAATATTTATGAATGTGATGGATGCGCATGTAAGCTGATGAGCTAATCTTGCCAAGGATACATGAATCCGAGATGGCTGAAGATAAAAGCGTCTTGACTGCTGCCGGGGAAAATAAATCCTTGGCTGTCGCTGGGGAAGAGAATTCCTGATGACCTCTACTGGGGAGTCCCAAACTAGTAGACTCATGCCGGGGAGACCAGATTGAGAGTCTTTGGCTTGATGGGAAGTAACTCTGGAGACTTCACTGGGGAACTCAAGATTTGCCCTTCCAAAACTCTGTGGGGTGAAGGTTCAAAAAGTCTGGCTCCGCTGGGGATTGATAACTTGAAGCTTTTGATCTGCTGGGGATACTGAGGCTTACACTCTGAGGGAAATTGAACTCCGGAGGATTCCCTGGCTGGAGATTTTGATGAACTCCGCTGGGGATAGGGAGAATTTTGGCGAGCGCGATCTTCCGTGGTTGTTAGCTTGAGAAGAATCTGAACAAGCGATAGGTTAACATCCGTTTACTTGGAGAACCCGTGAACTATTTTCAGAAATCTTGAAGTTGAATCAGCAATAGAGCCGCATCCGTTGTTGGGAAGCGTCCGTAAACTAATTCAAAGGTTGCGAAGAGTCTGAACAAGTCGGTAGATTGGCCTCCGTTGTTGGGAAGAATCCGTAAACTGTTTCAGAAATCTTGAAGGGGAACCGGTGTAGGGTTTCCTGATGATGAGCTTGTGTAAAAACTGCATCGGGTTTTGAACACTTTTGACATTCGAATGCCCCAAGTGGTGATGTAGATAAATTCCTGGCTTATTACAGGTGTTGGTCTACAATCGGTCGTTCACAGATGTTTCCTGGGTTGTTGCAGGTGTTGATCTGGAATTCTTCAGACATGCCCTGGCTGGATACAGGAGTCGAATCTGGAAAGGTGATAGTTGATAGATATGCCCTGGCAGGATACAGGAGTCGAATCTTCAAACTCTTCAGACATGCCCTGGCTAGATACAGGAGTCGAGTCTGGAAGTGTGGTCAACAGATATGCCCTGGCTGGATACAGGAGTCGAATCTGGAAATAGTCGTCAACAGATATGCCCTGGCTGGATACAGGAATCGAAACTTCGAACTCTTCAGACGTGCCCTGGCTAGATACAGGAATCGAGTCTGGAAATGGTCGTCAACAGATATGCCCTGGCTGGATACAGGAGTCGAATCTGGAAATAGTCGTCAACAGATATGCCCTGGCTGGATACAGGAATCGAATCTTCGAACTCTTCAGACGTGCCCTGGCTTGATACAGGAATCGAGTCTGGAAATGGTCGTCAACAGATATGCCCTGGCTGGATACAGGAATCGAATCTGGAAATGTTGTAGTTGATTTGTTGAACACTTTTGACATTCGAATGCCCCAAGTGGTGATGAAGGAATCTTGAATCAGATTACTCTGCATATTGAGAGATTTCTTGAAATCTTGACTGGATTGCCCCAGGTTAACTGAACTGTGACATGTCATGCCCCTTTGTTGATAAGGGATTTGATGGAAGTGTTATCCTCTTGAAGTGATTTTGACTTACTGAGAGAGTTTTCGTTCCTCCGAACATTCGCTGTATGAATTTCTTCGCTGTCAAACAAAAGGGGTTAAATGCAGACAGTGACATTCGAATAATGCAAAGTTTATGTTTGTCTCGAAGTTTTGAAAAATGCGTTTTTAGCAGAAAACTTTTCATAAGACAAGTTAACACGAGATTTAGAGCAAAGTCCTACAGGAGTCAGGATACCTTTTGTAACAGTATGCTTTCGAACTAACCCATGCTTCAATTAGGACTTTTGAAGGGTTGTAACGTGGCCTGGTTCACGGTTTAAGAAACAAAGGATAAAGGCTCAAAGTATATTTGTACCCACCCGCTCTTCGTGATGTTCTCCAACCTAAGCTCAGTTAATTGTGCGTCGCACTCTGTTTTGAGTTGGAACGACTTTTGGGCGATGGTTCACCAGTTGAATTTTGGGAGACATTCATCTTCTCCTTTTTCTTTTTCAACACTTTTCATGTTGTTGAGGGTTTTGTAATGACCTCACTATTTTGATTTTGATTTGTTATCCCTAACTTTTGCCTGACTGTTACCGTTTTCGGGATTACTGTCAGCGGGATGCCCCAGCTTTCTTAAGCCTCCTTGATAGGTTTTGGCTTGGTGGGCTTTTCTCTTTTGAGAGACTGACTGTCTATGTGATAGGGAACCACCCTTGTCTTTTGATTCCAAAGGAATGCTTTCTCTTTTGATGTCGTTCGCTGTGTTACGAACCGAGAGTTTGCGACTTCAATGCACACTTTCTTTTGAATTAACTGAGAGACTACCCTGCCCCGGGTTTATATCAAAGGTTTTGATCGTTTAGAACAGGAAACTCCTACTTCTTTGGCTCGAAGGGGTTGACTAGGGATTAACTTCCTTATAACTCCAGTGTTTGGGAATTGAAAGAAATGCCTGTACATCATCAGCAAGGTCTGTTCAAAAGCATACTGTATAAGATCACGGTATTGTTTCGTCATCCTCCCTCTAAAGGCTTGCAGCTTTTTATCAAGAGTCAAATATCATAAAGAAAAGCATAAAAGTAGTGAAACGAATGGATGAATTCAAGACAAACATATGCAATGCATTAATGAAAACAGAGTTTAACATCAACAGATAATTGTTTGACAGCAAAAGGAATTACAACTTTGAAAATTCAAAAAGAAGCAAAAGTCTTTCAGTTTGAGCTTCGTCACTTCAAGCGGAGAACCCTTTAACGGAAGATCTTCATCTCACCGTCTGGCATGAATTCCAGCACCCCAATGTCAATCAGATCTTGAATCTTGTTCTTCAAGGCCCAACAGTCGTTGGTACTGTGTCCCGGGCTGCAGGAGTGGTAAACACAGAATGCGTCGGGGTTAAAGTGAGGAGAGGAGATGTTGAGCTTCTGAGGAGGGTCCTTTACGGTGAGCAAATCGACCTCCAACAGGCGCTTCAGTATGAAGAATGATGGTATTTCAGTCTCCGTAAACTGTCTTCCCGACTTTTCTTGCTTACGCCGATTGCCCCGTTGACGCTGGCGAGGTTGTTGATGGGTTTGTGACCCTGAAGCTAGCAAAGGAGCTTTCCCCTTGTCTTCTTGAGTTGATGGAGGTTGAGCGGTGACTTGCTCTTCGACCTCAGATGTTTGCCCCAGTTGGTTGTTTGGAAGCAGTTGGCGGACAAGAACTCTGAGTTCCTCTTGTCTTTGAGATAGGTCTTGGATGAGAGCCATCTGGCCCACCAACTGTCCCATCATTTGAGTCCTCAGTATTGTCAGATCAAACTGCAGCTCCGCAATCTGATCACTCCTGGCATTGTTGGAACTCCCCAAGCCTTTGGTGAGGAGAGCTTTCATCTCTTCTTGCCCCAGAGACAAATTCAGGAACATCTCCTGCAGCTGAGCAGTCTGGTCTTGGATGTCTTTGACAGACCGTTCTAGAGCCATCTCTTGCTGAAATAAACAGCAGGAGAGTAAGGAAACCTGAAAAAGGAAGGATTGTCAAAATGAAATGCATGATATGTGGATGCATGCTTTCAAAGATCTCTTGGGGTAAACACAAGAAAATGTTAGAGGTTGAACTCTGCTCTTGGATTGGAGAGCCCTGTACCGGTGGACGTCCTTCCACTAGAATCAAGCTCACCATGTCGAGTGGGTCACAGCCACTGATTCAAGTTGTTGCACTTGATCTTTGATTGGAGAGCTTTGTGTCGGTGGATGTCTTCCCACGAGAATCAAGCTCACCATGTCGAGTGGGTCATAGCCACTGATTCAAGTTGTTGCACTTGAACTTTGACTGGATTGGTTAGAGGAGAAACCTCTTGCCCCTTGATAGACGTCTGGCTCAACGTAATCCTGCATCAACAGAACCCTCGAGATCCTTGAAATGGTTATTGAAAATGCTAGAATGCTATGGTATGATGTTATGATGTTATGTACATGTATGCACAAGTAAGTGAGTGTATATACAGGCAAACATATTCACACAAAGCACACAAGGCCTTAGGTTTAGGCTTGCATGAGGTCTGGGTATTACCCTCTTGAAGTTGGTGGGCTCAACCTGTCCTATTAGAAGTAACCGGGTTCTAAAGATCCCAATATCACTGGATTGCTTTCATTGTTCATCGTTTCGATTTAGCCACTGAACTGGCGACCGAAATATCCCAGGAAAGCAACCCTCAATTGAGTGTAGTATCGAGTATCAACCAACCTCGGACTGCACCAAAGTCAGTTATCTCACTACCCTAAAAAGGCCAAGATGGTTCAATTAAGGTTCCTAAGGTCAGTTGATGCTTCACGACACCACGCGGCGGCCCCGTACTCTCCTTGACTGAACTCAAGGGTTACCGGTACACACCAAAGTGCCACATCAACGTAGCAGACTGCTTCAACCATGTCGGTATACCCCGCACAGTTCCCTCACAGCCTTGTTGCTACTTTCTAAGAAGGTATCCCCAGATCCGGGTTAGGATCTATAAAACTCCGATACAAAGCCCATAAATGTAAAGCAAACAAAGCAATCAATTTAAAGTAAAGGTGATCTAAACCCTAAGGTAACCCCACTTTTAGAATTCTCCCCAGCAGAGTCGCCAGTTCTGTGATACGGTGGGAGAACTGACTAGTGTTTTGCGTTCGTATTCGCACTTGTGCGGTTGAGCAAGAGTCGCCACCGACTTTTTATTTTATCCTAAAGGAAAGGTTAAAAAAGCACAGCAAAAACCTTTTGAGATATTTCGTGGGTTCGGGGGGTAGATTATGAAAAGGGAAGGTATTAGCACCCTTTTCATCCATGGTTATCCATGGGCTCTTAGTTACTTGGTTTTTTAGATCACTTGCCTTGTTTTTCGATTGCTTTGAAAATGGTGTGTGTGTGGGTGCTTTTTGAAAATGTTTTGGAAAAAGATGCCTTGTCTTAGGCAACTAATGTATTTGACTCGTGTTTGAGTGTTTTACAAAAGTGTGAATCTTTTCGAAAAGATGTTTTCAAATGTTTTTGAGAGTTTGTTTGAAAGTGTTGTGGATTGTGGTTTTTGAAAAGAAGGCAAGTGTTTTTGCAAGTTGATCTCAAGTAACTAAGAGTTTTGTCTACCCTATTGTACTCAAAGGTCTTTGTCATGTTTTAACCCCTTTTAACAATTTTGTTCTACCATTGAAATTGGTAGACAATCTTGCGTTTAGGAAGTTTATTCGGGACGAGTGCGGGTCATCGTATGGACCATGGATGCAATGATGCCAAGAGTCTTTGGCAATTTATTTTGAAGGGACTATGATCATTCCGTTTAGGCAACACTTTGAGACTTATGATCATTTTGAATTTGTTTTGCCAAAGATACTCGACGTGCAAGCATGGCCCATTTTGGAAGGCAACATGTGGGATTACCCTAGGGGGTGCAAGTGTGATTTGTGTATTGATTACATGCATTTGTCTTTGTATTAGGTTATCTAGCATTTGATTTTATGTACATACAAACCCTAGGTCTAACCATGGCATAATTGGAAAACTGTAAATTGCGGAATGTAAAATCTACGCTATTACAAAATAGTGTCCGGGAGTGGGGGTATAAATGTACAAGGGGATGAGACTTATAGTATCCAATAAGTTACAACCAAATCGAATGTGCGATCAAAATGTAAATATCAAATGTACAAATATAAGATAAAAATGTGTATAGGGCAATGTGAATGTATTTGTGTAAGTGCACAAGTGTATATGTATTGTGTAATTATGTACAAGTGCGAATTGTGGAATTGAAACGTATTAGGGTTTTTGACCTAGGGAAATGTTTTAAACGAATCTTTTGATTTATATGTTTAATTATGTATAAAAAAAGGTTCAACTTTTAATTGAATTGTATTATATATGAAAATACACTAAAATGTCAAAAAATTGAATTATGGATAAAAGGAAGTATATTCTTAATTGTTATGTACAAATGTATTTTAACGTGTATTAAAAAATGTATTCAAGTTAATTATGTATAAAAAGAGTATTTTATCAAATATTTGTGAATTTAATATTAAAAAAAAAAATGTATTGAATTGTTATGTGTGAATATGTATGTTAAAAAAGTTTTCAATTTAATTATGTATGAAAAAGTTTATTATTCTTATGTACAAATATATATTTAAAAAGGATATTTTAACTATATGATAAAAAATGCATAATATTATAAAATTAATGTTTTTCAAAATGTATGTATAAATATATTTTAAATGAAAGAGTAAATAAATAAAAGGAAATAATTATTTTCAATTTTAATATATGAGGTAAAATGTATTTTAATTAAGTTAGTATTTTACAAAAAAAAGTAAATATTGTTTATAAAATAAAAAGAGGGTTAGTGTTTAATAAAAAAAGAAGTAAATATTGTTGATGAAATAAAAAGGGTTAGTGTGTATTATATATGAAAGAATGGTTAATTGTAAAATAATAGTAAAATGTTAATTTGCATTGTTTAGGAGATAAATGGGCTTAGAACAATTGAGAACGGGTCAGGCCCATGTTTGTCTTGAACGAAATTAGGGTTGTTTGGCATTTTGTCATTCAGAACAAGGGTTAGGGTTAACAGCGGCGTGCTTGTGCATTCGTACGTTCGTCTTCGTCGCCTTTTGCAAGCTTTCTGAATCCGTCTCCTTGCTCAAGCCACCAGCAATTCCTTCGCCTCCTTTCCCTCTTCATGATTCAACGAAGCGCGTAGCACGGTAATCCACCTTCTTTGGCTGTTTAGGGTTTTACTTGCGTTTTCATTTGGGAATGTGTTTTCTTCTTGATTAATTATTTGATTAGATTGAATGTTGATTTTGATTTGCATGTTGTGTTTATTTGGAGGTACGTGAGATGAAAGAAAGAACGTGCATTACCTTTACTGAAGAGGGGGAGGACTGGTGGAGATGCTCGGAGGCGTGCTGGCGAAGGGGAGAAGCGCGTGAAGTTTTGAGCTTTCCTGGTATTTTCGTTCTTACCTCTTGCTTAGGCTTTATGATGCTCCCTAGGCTTTTGATGATGACATGTGCTGAGAAGCCCTAATATGTTCACTTCTTTATCTTCTTCTTCCACTATGTGTTGATTGCCTGAGTATTTGCTTGAGTATTTGCTTGAGTATGCTTTCCTGAACGATTTGAACAGTTGTTGCCTATGGAAATATTGTTTTCTTCTATGTCCCTGAGTTGCTTCTTTCTTCTTCTTCTTGAGAGGCTATATGCTTGTTTGCGTTGCCCAGTGATGCTTGTACTGAGGGCCTAGGTTACCTTTGAAAATTTGTTGCTGGATGCTATGGTTGAAACAAATGTGTTGTTTTGATTAGCTTCTTTCTGGATTGCTTAATTTGAAATGGCCAATGATGAACACTTTCCTGAGGCCTAGGAGTTGGTTGGCTTGAGATTGTGAGAGGGATTATGTGTTTGGTTATGCTTGACAGGCGTTGGTATGGTTTTAGTACTGGTATCAGGTTTGAGAGTAGTGGTGCTTTTTTTTGGATTAGGCAGGTTATGTATCAGCAGGTTTTTGTACTGGTATATTGCTTATCAGGTTTTTGATGTTCAGGCTTGAGACTTGGCAATAGGGGTGGTGATTCTGGTTATGGTTGGTTTTTTTGAATGGGCTATGTTTGGCTTGAGATGTGTTATGTTGGACAGTATGGTTTATGCAGGTTTCCTTCCCTTGACAGTAATGAGGCTTTTTTCCTCAGTTTTGTATATTTCTTCTATTCTAACCTCACTTCTTTGTATTGGCTTGTGTTTTTTTGAGACTGATGCAGGGTTGTATATTGGTTTTGGATGATGTATTTAATAACTGGTTTTACAAGGTTCTGTTGGTTGGGCAGGGTGTTCTGAGTTTGTATACTTCTCTCTTTTTTTTCTAACCTGCTATGCTGGACTGAGCTTTGTATCTTTTTTCTCTTCTATATCCTCTGAACTGCCTGCTGAACTGAGCTTTCTATATCTTTTCTGCTGTCCTACTGTCTATGCCTAACCTGAACTATGCTTCTATTATCTCTCTTTTTCTCACTCATAGTACAGTTTAGAATTTTATAATGTTATTATTCTGTACTATGGTTCTGAAGGGGCCTATGGGAAATGATGTTTAGCTTGCATAACACATTTTCTGCATTTTCTTTATCTCTCTTTTGACAGTTTGGATCTGACTTTGCATTTTGATATCTTTTCCAAAATCTTCTTTGACAGCTTTTGAGTACTTTCTTGATTTTCTTTGAGTGGACTTTGGTATTTTGACAGTAACTTGCCTTTTGCTTTTGATAGAAAGTTGAAATTGGATCCTTTCAGTTTAGTTTGGATTTTGGATTTGAGATTCTTATGCAGCTTGAATTTTTAGAAATTATGCATTTGACATTTGCATTTCATGAATAAAGAAAAATAGAATTCTTCCCTCTTTGTGAACCGGGAGAAATCCCGTGATTTGCAGAGAGGGTTAACTGATCCCAGTCAGTGGCCCCTAATGATGAGCAATATTTTCTCTGTCTCTTTTAATTTAACTGCTTTATGACTTTTCTTGTTTCTTTTTGCAGATAAAAATGGAGCACCGGAGCGGAGTGAAGAATGAAGAATATTAGAAAATAGGATAGTTTTAATTTTATGTAATATTTAAATTAATGTATATTATTGTTCATAATTTAAATTATAAACAACAATTTGTACAAATAATTCAATTATCAATAAAATCTAAATTATCCAATTAATTCTAATTTTCTTTATTGTTTATTTATTTATTTAAAATTCTTAGAATTAAAACAATTGAAAAATAAATTTCAATCATTCAATTTTTTAGAATAATAAATAACTTAAATAATAACAATATTGATCAATTAAGCCTGTCTTATTCAATATCCAAAGCAAAGCTGCAGTTAACCCAAATGGACTGATCAAACGTATAAACACTGTGAATCCAATACTGCATCCTGTATTTGACTGACCCAAAGAAAATAACATGAATTCCAACCACTTGTTTCTTTCACCGATTAAATCAAAACAACGCGAATTTAACCCGAATATCGGAATAAACTGCGAAGTGCTGTGGATTTTAAATTCTTCTGAGAATATGCCCACAAAACCCTAACTCCTGATTAAATGCCAAATAACGCTCGCCTGATCAAAATTGGACCAAAAATCATCCAAAACCCTGAGCCAACTGTGAAACAATCCAAAGCTTTGAAAATCAGTAAAAACCCTAATTTTGCTTGACTGTCAAGAAAAGTCCATTTGTCCGATTCTTGAGCCAGTTTGAAAAGTCAGGAAATGTTTGAAGCTGATATTTCTTGTGGAAAAGTGCGAGGGAAAATTTTGGGGTACAACAGAGAGAAACTAGGTTCGGGGGTTGGTTATGCAAAGGGAAGGTATTAGTATCCTAAACATCTACGGTACTCTGCATGAACCTCTTTGAAAATCTGTGTATTTGGCTATAAAAGGTGTATATAAAAGAAGATGTGGAGATAAGAAAGAAGTATTTTTTTATAATTTTGAACCCACCATAGTTGCGAACCTTTAGTGCCTATGTACCACCTTCCGTGCAATAGGGGATTAGGATACTAGTAGTTCACCTTAAAATTTTTAAAACACATGTGTGTTGGTTAAGAGAAGAGACATCATCGTCATATCCGAGTGGAAAATATACTTACTACCCACAATTATGAGAAATGAGCATTTTTATCATCTCAAAGAGGAGGATATAGCTTGGATTTTAAAATCAACAAAGCCTCACTCAACACCAAAGTGGAAAATATCTCACTTTGCTACATATCCTAGAAGTATAATAGCTCGTGTAACACCCCCATCTCTACCTAACGAATTATATAAAATCAGGGTTTTAAAATTTCCAACAAACAAATGGAGTGCTACACTTTCAACTGGGAAACAACGATATTAAATCTCCTATAGTTCTGATACATAACACATAAAATTTGGATGAACCGATAACAACCTGTTTAGTCTTTAACAATAAAACAACTTTATAATCAAGCAGCGGAATCACAATTTTCAACTCAAACGACATAACATTTTTGTCCAACTGAAAAAATTTCAAAACAACTTAAAATTCAGCAACAAAAGTAAAATCAATAATAAAGCAATAAAAATTCATCCCCCCGAGTGTTACGTGTAAGAGCGACGACACCGACTTGAACCACTGAAGGTAAATAACCTTCACTCTGGATTACCTGCACGTTACCAACATAGGGCAATATTCAAACAGAATGGGTGAGATATCAAACAATATATTAGGATGCATGATAAATAATACATTAGAATCAGTTCATACAAAATCACCACTTCACAGCTCTTTAACAATATTTAACATAATTAATTCATCCATACAGCAACTCAGGATGCAACATGAATGCGACTTGTTTTTATGCACATGCATGTGGTACCAATGGAGCAAAACTCCTAACTTAATAATCTGCTAATTAATAGAGGCATCAACAAGGCATAAGCCTTCAATTTTATATTTTCCAAGTCAGGCCAACTTACCGAGCATAAGCTCGCAACTTGTTATGCTATGTATGCAACAACCACATGAATGTAGTAACAACAACAATAATAATTCAATAACAACTTAACACAATTCAACATTATCCATAAGCCTACAACTTAATATTTTCCAATAATTAGAGGCGTCTCAACAAAATTCCTTATAAACTGCAAATTCTGAAATTACAATAAAGTATACAATAGACCGTATCAACCAAAATATACTATCATGTCCTGCGTAATAATTCGGGTAATTCGACTATATATCGAAGGTAAGAAGTTAGGGTTTCATTCTTGAATTACAAGTCATTTCTTGATGAACACATAACTCAATCTCATTGTTAGGATGCATAATCTTGCTTTGCAAGCCTTCTAAATTGTGTAACTATCCATCATTAATGGATTACACAAACTTTTGAGCTATAATTCAAGTGGTTTAAGCTTTATCCAATAAAAATTTCCTTTTTTGGAAGAAAGTGAAGAATGTCATTCTTGAAAAGCAAGCTTTATGCACAAAGTCAATTCTTGAGCCTCTAACTTGTTCCCTATGATCACACTCCATCTACAAAGTCAGAAGCAAACTTGTTTAAAGCATAATCACTCTACATTAGCAAGTACACAAGGCATTGAAACTTGGATTTCTCAAAAATCACATGTTGAGCTTAAACTTCTTTTTTTTTTTAATTCTAATCAACAACAAGTCTCCAAAATTGTTGCTTATAAATAGAGTCACTATTTATGAGCTAAAACACGAGCATTAACATCCTGAAACACTCTGAAACTCCCTCAAGCCATAAATTATCCAAACACACCATTGTTGTACAGGTTCTGACCTTGAACTTGCAACTCATATTTCCCTCATGTGTTTCTTGGCTTTTCACTTCCAAAAGCTCCTACACATCAAATATAGTCCATCCCCATCCTTATTCTAGAACTGTAACACCATTTACCATAACTTACATAACCAAAAAATAGAGTCTGCACATTGACTACTCCAAGCCATTTCGGCCATTCTCCAATCAAGCTAATCATTGCATTAGCTTCCTGGGAACTTAAGGAAGCTAACTTGATCATCACAATAACTTGAATCAAGCTCTAACTCAAAATACAATCTCCAACTGCAAGGTGAATTCTCTGACTTTTCATCTCATTATTTAGGCATTGTTAGACTTGCATTTGTGAAGATAAAATGTAGACATCATTGCCCTGAAACTGTACATCTCCATAGATGTCATTTATATTGATTGCGCTAAGAGAATTTTAGGTTTGAATCTCTGAAATAATTAGGTCAAAATTTGGTACTTTCAAAAATTCTCATTTATCTTTGATTTATAGCTTATGATTTTTATATGGTTGGATTCGTATGGAAAATGGAGCAACTTTCATGTTTGCATATTTCATTTTTGTTGAGAAATGGTGAAGTTATAGATATTATGGCTGGAGGTTGAAGATGAAGTTACATTCAGGACATAACTTGTGTTATGTATTTATTGTTTTGTTAATATTATCGGATGTACAGCCACCCCAGTGACAAAGGTAGCGCGCGTGTGTATTGGAGGTCATGGGTTCAACACCCTGCGCTACCTTTTGTGAAGTTTTTCAACATTTTTCACTCTTTTTTGTTTCAGCTACAGGCGCATGGGCTTCCAACAATGGGCTTTCCATTTTTTGCTTCTTCTAACCCCTACCTTACTTTTGCACACGTGGCCCAACTTTTTTTTATTATTTCATTTTTATATATTTTCTTTTATTATTTTATTTTATTTTAAAGTTTTATTTTTATTATTTTTTGTTATTACTATTTTTTTTTATTAATAAAAAATCCAAAAAAAAATTTATTTCTTTTTACACTTATTTATTTTATCTATAAAATAAAAAGACTAAAAATATTTTCTTATTAAATTTAATTTCTTTTTTTCTTAATAATTAATATTTAGATTTAGGTTTAACTATTATTTATTTTTATTTTGAACTAAAATTAATTTAGAACTTAGGTTTCTTTTAATTAATTAATTTTTCATATTGTTTTTATTAAGTTAAAACCTTTCATAAAAACCCTAAAAAATACTTTTTAACTTAATTTCTTTCTTAATTAATTTAGGTTTAAATTTTGTTTATTTTTAATTAATCATTTTCTTTAATTAGGTCAAAATCAAACCCTTTCATAAAAAACCAAACAAAAATCATTTCTTTTTCCATTTGCATTTGTATATTATATTTTTTAATTCTTGTACAATATTCAATATGGTTGTAATAGATAATTAGGTTTAATTTTCTTGAAATTCCCATTTGTAAATTTGTATACCCCCTCCCCTAATGATGTAATAGCGTAGTAATTTTAATTTCCGCAATTTACCGCTTTATATAAATATTAGTAATTAGTGTTTGTATGGAAAGATTAAAATCAACAAGTAGTAAACCATAATCCAAGACAAAACAATGCATTTAAATCCAATACACTTGCATACTTACACCCTTAGGGTAATTCCACTTTGTTTCCTTACAAAAATGACCATGTTATGCATGTGGGATATCTTAGCAAAAAGCAATAAAAAATACAAGATCATAGTCCCTTGATGACGCTATCAATGTTGCCTTTCAAAATGATCTTAGTCCCTCAAAGAGAAATGCTAAGATGTCTCACAACATTTCTATCATGACCATACGATGACCCATGCATGTCCCTTTACATCCAAAGATAAGGCTTCTTACCAAATCAATGGTAAGATTGCAATATCAAAGGAAAGGAAGAAATGAACTAAGACTTTTGAGTAGGTAGATTGTTCCTAGTTGCTTGCTCACTTTCAAATCAAACATCCTTGATTATTTTCAAAACAAACAGCAACACCTTTAAAAACATTTTCAAAACCTTTTCCAAACATGAAACATTTTCAAAAGACCAACACTTTGTATACGTTCTTACGAACGAGAACTATTACAAAGTTTTCCTAAACGAAGGCCCCTTTTCAAAATACTTTCAAAACCATACAAAACACACTTTCAAACAAAAGCAAGTGATCTAGGAAGTAACTAAGATCCCATAGATAACTATGGATGAAAAGGGTGCTAACACCTTCCCTTTTAATAATCTACCCCTCGAACTCAAGAAATAATCTCAAAGGTCTTTCTTGTTCTTTTCAGCCTTTCCTTTTGTATAAAAGAAAAGTCGGTGGCGACTCTTGCTAACCGCAACATTTGCGATAAAATGCAAAACACCCAAGTCAGTTCTCCCACCATATCACAAAATTGGCGACTCTTCTGGGGAAAAATTAAAAGTGGGGTTACGTTAGGGTTAGATCACCTCTATTTGCTTTCATTGTTTTATTTGTTTGCTTTACATTTTTGGTTCTTTGTTTGGGCTTGTTTAAATCCTCTACTCAAATTTGGGATACCTTATAGGTAAGTAGCAATACGTTGTGGAAACTGTGCAGGGTATACCGACAGGGTCTAAGCAATAGCTACGTTAGTGTGACACATTTGTGGGTACCGGTAGCCCTTGAGTAGTCAAGGAGAATACGGGGCGTCTGAGTGGTGTCATGAAGCACTAACTGACTTTTAGAACCTTTACTTGACCAACTTGGCCATTAGGACGTAGTGAGATAACCGACTTTGGTGCAGTCCTTAGTTGGTTGATACTCGATACTACACTCATTGAGATTTGACTTCTCGGGATATTTCGGTCGCCATGAAAGAGGCTTACGCTGAAATAATGCCTGATAAGATAGATCAGTGATATTGAGATCCCTTAGAACCCGATTACTATTTCTAGGACAGGTTTGAGCCAACTAAACTTCAAGAGGATACTTACCTATGAGACTCCATGCAAGCCTAAACCTAAGGACTTGTTTGCCTTGTTTGTATATACTTACTTGTACATAACATCATAACATCATACTCATTCTCACTAACCATTTCAAGGATTTTTAGGATTTATCTTTGTTCTGTTTTATAGGACATGGCTTTTATCCGCAGGAATACTATCCAAGTCAATCTCGTAAGAATTCCTCCTCAACTCAAAGAGTTATCATCAAGGGTCCCTGAGAATTCTTCATTCACCGAGAGACATGGTCGCCTCCTAAACTTGGTTACCTCCAACTGTAGCAACTGGTTTTTTTAATCAAGAGTCGCCACTATTAGTTTTCATCCTATGAAAGGAACCTAACAGAAAACCCTAATTCGCGGACAAAGATTCTAGGTTTCTGACTCAATTAGACGAAAGGAAGGTGTTAGGAACCTCTCATCAACCTTGTTCACAAGGATATTAACCTCTAGGTTTAGGATTGGGATAAACATGATTTAAGTTTTAAGTTTTAATTTTTAATAGGGGAAGGGTTTGTTTTTTATAGGAGAACTCGCTACGATTTTTGATCGTATGCCTACGTATCCTCTTATGAGGAATCAGAGTCCCAATTCATAGTTTCTATAGGTTGGTGTCTTTTAGGGGTTTGCAAACCTATTTTGAATAACTTCGCACTCGGTCGGGAGTAGTGATTGCGGATATTTTGACTGAGCGCGTAGTAAGCCAAAACCTGTTTGAAACCCTTTTGCAAAAAACAATTAATTAGATTAGTTGATTGCGAAAAGATAATTTGTTGTTTGTTGTGTGTTTTTTTAATCGTATTAACTGCAAAAAACATCTTGATTAATGCATGATTAAAATATTTAATGCAAATAATACAAGATAATAGTATATTCATGAGTTTGTTGAGTAAAATATAATTTAAATGCTGATATTTATATATAATATAAAAATTAATATTAATACTAATAATATGAAAATTAATAATAATAATAATAATAATAATAATAATAATAATAATAATAATAATAATAATAATAATAATAATAATAATAATAATTAAGAATAATAATAATCACTAAATAATAGAAAAGAAAATAGAATAAAAAACTAGAATTATATAAAAAATAATAATAGTTAAACAGGGGGGTGTATTTTCAGTTAACAAGTAGAGTAAAGGGGGTCTTTTAAGAAATTGACTGGGCCCAAATATAGTTCATACCAGGGAGGGGTGCGTTTGGCTTTACATTCTAGCAACTTAGCAGAATGGGGGTGTTAAAAGAAATGGGCCAGGCCCACTACAACCATGGAAGGGGGGCCTGCGTGATCTAGTGTGTGAGGGCATACGAAGCTTACGACGGACCTGGCCTTATGGCCGTCCAATCAAGATCCAACGGTCATAATTGAGGGGTATATGATAATAAGATGAACGCGCGAGTATTGAAGTATTACAGATAACATAACTCGTTTTTCATTTTCCTTCTTCATTTTACAAAATCCATTCTTTCCTTTTCAATCACCTCTCTCTCTCGTTCAACCCACAGAGCCCCATCACCAACCCTTTCTCGATAACCCTAAAACTAAATATCTACCACCGCGGCTTCCCTCACCAACAACTCTTCCCCGATTGCAAGCTTAAAACCCCAAATACCCCCAAATCGTAACGGCAAGCACATAAGAGTAACAAAGCTAGGTTTAATATGCCTGTAACCGTCGTTCTGATACGTCACGCTCCAGCCTACTAGTCTTCTATGTCTTTTCGTATTCGCAGGTCAGTGGATATGGTGATGGTGAATGATTGAAGACGGCAGTGGACGTGGAAGCGGTGGTGGCGTCCAAAGGTGATTAGGGTTTCCGATTTGGAAACTCTAACCACTTTTTCTCTGGATCTTCAACGGCAAGGGGATCTTCCAACTTCTCGGTCTCTCCGTCTCTAACTTCGTTTTTTTTAATGTAAAACCCTCGACCCCCTTCTGTATATTCCTATTTTAGTTTATATAGGTTTTTTATTAGGTTTTTTCTGTCAATATCACAGATATAAGAAGATTTTTAGATACTTAGGGATTGCAATTTGCGATGTAATTGATTGAGAATATTTATGGATTCTGTTTGTAATTGCTTTGATATGTGTTGTAATAGGATTTGGGCTTGAATTTGAAAATTTGATTGTGTTTAATTTTAGTGTTTTCCAGATTTTTTGTTAAACACAAAATCTGAGATTTGATTTAGTCAAGATTCAGTTTTGCAACGATCTCTACAGTAATTGTTAAAGTGAGAAAACCAGCGTGATTTTAGGTTCAATTGGTACAATATCTGTTAACTGTACTTTGGGCCTGAGTTACATATTTTTGGTCTAACAACAATACTTTATAAAAAAATGTTAATTGGGCTTTGCGTTACTTTCCTTATTTTCCCAGCAGTATTATACTTGTTACAGCAAAAAACGTTCTTAAACAATGCTAGGCCCAATTGGCCTATAACCCAATGCTAATTATTTAACTAAAAGTTTTTCATAAATAAACAAATTTTATTTAATGAAACATTATTAAAAAAGTTTAACAACAGTAAAAAAACATGTCACGTTTTTTCTTTTACTAACGATAATAATTAATTTTTTAATGGACCTTAATATATTTAATTTCCACTTCTCTTTTACTAATAAACTATTTAATTAAGAACTTAATAGTTATTCAGATAATTTTTATTTACGAATCGCATGGGCCAATGGCCAACATGCCTCGCGAATGGATTCACGGGTATTTCTGATTTAGAAAGCCCCGCTTTCCTGAATTAAAATACACCCCCTAGTCGGATAAAGATGGGCCATCAGATATTGTTGTACCGTCTTTAACTAAACATTTCTTCTGTTTTAATCTCGAAACATAAAATTATCGAGGTAGGACAAATTTGGAGTACGACAGCTGCCCCTACTCAATTATCTTCTAATCGAATAGCGCGAGAAGACTCCAGTCTCATGCATTTGTATTGGAAGTTTATTGAATACTTGAAGTATCATAAAATTTGTCCGACAAACATAAGGTTACGCTGATGTAGCATACCCTTATAAGTCCCAAGGGAGTAGGCAAAGCTGATGATATATCGCTTACCCGGGTTTCATAATGTGGCTGACAACGCAACTTCATATGTCTTGGCTTACTTAAACATTTGGAAGGTGAGCATAGCCATGATTGATGATGTATGGCTGCTTGGAGACTGAGGCCATGGACTACGTTTGCGAATTGCTGCTTGATGTCTGAGGCGATGTTTTGGAACTTGGCATAACGAAATATATTGTTGCATGAATTATGAGGCAATGGTTTAGGTTCGTATATCATTGCGTTGAGTTTGATGTGATAGGCTAAGTTTTTTGTTTCGAACATCGCTGCATGATGGTCTGAGTTTGGGTAATGCATTGCGGCTTAGAGGCAATGTGTTGGTTCGGATAAATATATTGCGGCTTAGAGGCAATATGTTGATCTGGAAAGATACACTGCGGCTTAGAGCCAATGTATTTGAATTGGATGCTATATTGCGGCTTAGAGGCAATATACTTAGCTTTGACAATGCGTTGCGGCTTAGAGGCAATGCAATGGGTTTTGAGAATATGTTGCGGCTTAGAGGCAACATGTTGAGTTGGAGGATACATTGCGGCTTAGAGGCAATGTGTTTGGCTTGAATGATATATTGCGACTTAGAGGCAATATGCTGGTTTGGGTAATATATTGAGGCTTAGAGGCAATATGTTGATCTGGAAAGATACGTTGCGGCTTAGAGGCAATGTATTTGAATTGGATGGTATATTGTAGCTTAGAGGCAATATGTTGATATGGAAAGATACATTCCGGCTTAGAGGTAACGTATTAGAATTGGATGGTATATTGCGGCTTAAAGGCAATATGTTGATCTGCAAAGATACATTGCGGCTTAGAGGAAATGTATTTGAATTGGATGGTATATTACGCTTAGAGGCAATATACTTAGCTTTGACAATGCATTGTGGCTTAGAGGCAATGCAATGGGTTTTTAGAATATGTTGCGGATTAGAGGCAACATGTTGAGTTGGAGGATACATTGTGGCATAGAGGTAATGTGTTTGGCTTGAATGATCTATTGCGGCTTAGAAGCGATATACCGAGTTTTAAAAAATGCGTTGCAGCTTAGGGGCAATGCAATGGGTCTTGAGAATGCGTTGCGGCTTAGCGGAAACATAATTGGCTTTGAAGATATGTTGCGGCTTAGAGGAAACACACTGCGCTCATAAGGAACTCATCACTGCGGGAAGACTTAAGTGATGGGCTGAATGTGTCACAGCATGAAGACTAAGGTGACGGGTTGAGCCGTAGGAGGAGTATTACACGGATTGACTCTTAGATGGTTGAATCGAGGGTAAAATTATTTGTCTGTTCGCTCGGCGATATATGTATGCATGTGCACTAAATGTTGTGGGTATGCAAAATGTATGATGTTTGATATTGACATGGAACCCTGACTATATGCGCATTGTATGCAAGAGTGCATAGTGTATGTATGCTCGGGATATGCAATATGTATGTATGTATGAAATGTGTGTAAGATGCGTGTATGCCTTGGAACATTATGAAGTTCCCTTTTGGCGTTCTCCTTTAAACCATTGGCTTAGAATTTACCAATTCCTTGGAGTTGTATGTTGTGTCGCCATAGCATTGTTGAACTTGAATGTTGGCAAAATTTGAACATTGATTTTGTAGAGGTGTAGGCGTAGACGTAAATGATGGCCTATGAGTAGATTTGTAGGCATAGACGTAAGCGTAGACCTCGTGTCATAAGTTACGCATAGGTGTCGACATATGCGTGGTCGTAGACTTCGGGTATGAATATGTAGATATGCATAGGTACAAACGCATACCAATGTATATATTTTTTGTAAGACGTAGGAGTAACTATATGCATGGACGTATACGTGGATTTTCCTTCGATATTTTTCTAACCCACGCGTTTTTCGATATTTGTCAGATGCTTTTATTATGTTAATTCCCCAAAATTATTTTGAGACAATATTCATGAGTAATAATCGTAGTATTCTGTAAACAAATCTGAGAAAATAAAAACATGATTCGACATATATAACGAAAACAAATGTTTTATTAATATGCCTCAGATTGGGCGAGAATACAAGATGAAATTCCAAGAAAGAGGTAATTACAAAAAGTCTTAAAACAGTAGATGGCAATGAAAAAATTATAATCTCTACTGCTATTCCCCCATATATTTTGATGATCTTATCTCCCTTGCCTCTGAGTTTTATGATTCCAATCTATCCTTCCCTTCGTGGTTCATAGTTGTAGCTCTCAGATCACAGTCTTTTTGTCCTTTATTTCTTTGTATGAAATCCCTAACTTTTGCCTGGATTGCTGTTGTACCCCAAAAATTTCCCTCTCATTTATTAAGAATTTGCTCACAAGATCTCCTTTGGCTCAAGACTGCACTAGGGTTGATCAGCTCAAGACACCTCGTTAAACACTGATGACAAAAATTAGGGTTTGAGATTGCACAAGGATATTTGAACTTCCAATTCCCCATATGAATTTCATGGATCATTATGGACCCTCAAGTTTACTCATGCCAAGTTTCAAGCTTTGGATCACACTTTTGCTCAGTAAATTGAGCAGTTGACCTAAAAATCAGTTGTATTGGGGAAAAAGTCAATTGTGGCCAATTTACAGTAAAACTTCATAATTTTTGATCCACATCAACATTTTAAACTCATATGTATCATTTGATCAAGTTTTGACCACAGTTCCTCAAGAAATTTGATCAAATCTTCAAAAGGGTGAAATGGTAAAAATTAGGGTTTTGATTGGGAAAGGGCGATTTCTGATTTTTTTACCTAGAAAATGATCAATTGGTTTAAGGAATGATATCAAGAGTCCAATTGCATCATTTTGAACTAATGACGAGGCTCAAATCATTGCTCAAGTCCAACGGATTGACAGATGAATTTACAGTCAACTAATCAAAAGGCAACTGTATATTGAAAAGTCAAACTTTGACTTTTTGGTCAAAATCAAATGTCAAAGATCAAAATTCATCAAAGCATGTCAAAATATGAAAATTATTCATCAAGAAATCAAAAATTCAAGATTTCATTTTGAAAAGTTAAAATTTCTAAACTTTGAAAGTTTTCTAAGTGTTGGAAATTTCTTATTTTTTCACAACTTTGAACAACAATTTCACCATGATGCAAGATGATTCAAAAGAAACTTCCAACATGAAAGTTGTAGGTCTCCATGAAATATACAATAATTATTTACACAAATCCTTCCAAAAATGCTTGGATATCAAGTTATAATTTTAAGAACACATGGTCATGAAACAAAACACTTAGTGAAATTTTGCCCTAATTTGGTCAGGATTTTGACCCAACTTCATGGCACTTTTTCATATAGTTCCAAGGGGAATTTTCAAAAGTGATTCAAATATGGTTTGTATAGAACATTGCAAGCTTTTCAAAATGTTGAATAACTCCTTGAGATCATTTTTGAGTAGGGAGAATCGAAGAGATGAAGTTAGGGTTTTATCACTTGAATTACAAGTCATTTTGTGATGAACAAGATTCAAAATTCAAACTTATGTTGCATAACCTCTACTTTTAAGGCCTCAAACTTGTTAAGAACTCCATAATTAATTTCTTGCACAACTGTTAGAGGTCTCATTTCAAGCATTCAATGCAAGGCCATGCTTATATCCATTTTGGGAAGAAAGTGCACAATGCCATTTTGATAAAGTAACTTTTTGTACAAAACTTGTTCTTGAGCCTTTCAATTGCTCTCTTCTGATCATACAAGTCCCATAACTCAAGAGAAACTTGTTAGACACTTACAATCACTCATCCCATGTTTGTATCTCCTCTTGAAAATTGTTTTCCCACTTTTCTTCAAAATCAAGTAACCTAACAATTAGCTTGTAACTTGTACTTCTGACTTTCCAAAGCACTCAAACCTCTTTGCTTATACATACACAAGTGATTTGCCACAAATCCCACACATTCTTAAGCCCTTAAAACACCAAGAACACATAATCACCAAAAACACTTCAAAACTTGTCATTTCTGAGTTTTGAATCTAATCTCCAAATTCGCTCGTGCGTTTCTTGGCCTTTTATTTTCATAAGCTTCTAAACAACATATAAAAACAATCCCAACACCTGTAACACAACTGTAACACCTCCATCATCATCCACCATTTTCAAAAACAACACCTTGCACCTTGACTTCTCCAGAACTTCTCAGGCACTTTCAACTCAAGCTAAGCATCCCATTAGCTTTCTGGGAACTTGAGGAAGCTAATATAATCATTGGAACTCACTGAAAGCTACTCAGACTCCAAACCTGATACCCTCTTGCAAGGTAAGTTTTCTGCCTTTGAAACTTTTCATACAGGCATCATTAATGGTTTATTTATGAATGAAAAATGTAGATATCATTGCCCTAATGCTAACCATGTCCATAATTTTCATTTATATTGCTTCAGCTTAGAGAATTTTAAGATTGAAGTTTCTAAAATTTTTAGAGTTCAGATTGGGGCCATTAAAATTCAAGCTTATCTTTGATCTATAATTTTGTTGTTTTGCATTTCTGAAATCGTGAGGAAATTTTCTACAAGTTTCCTGTTTACAGTTTTCATTTTTGTTGAGATTTGAATAAGATACAAAGGCTCTGGCTGGGCGTCAGGTTGAAGATGAAGCTCAGGCCATGAACTTGTTTACTATCATATATTTGTTATTTTGATTATATAAATGGATGTATAGACACCCCAGTGGTAGAAGTGTGCGCCTATGACTATAGGGACCTGGGTTTGAGCCCTAGTGGTACCCTTTTGGTTTTTTTGTGCATATTTCTCACATTCTAACTATTTGGACAGGCGCCTGGGCCTCCCTTGGGTATTACGTTTTTTTTCTTACTGCTGACCCCCTTGCTGGCTTTCCACACCCCTGACCCATTTTATTTTCTTTTCTCATTTTTATTTATTTGTTTTTTCTTAAATATTTTATTTTATGATAAAAAATATAAAAATAGTAGATTTATATTTTGACTTAGTTTATTTATTTTTTACACAAAAAATTATTTTTATTTAATCATTACTTTATTTATTTTACTAATTGATTTTGTAATTTTAATAAAAAAACTAGGGTTTAGTTATTTTCTTTTACACAATTAAAATATATTATTTTAAAACCAAAAAGACCAAAAACATTTTATAATACTATAAATCATTTTTAAGACAAAAATACCAAAAATATTCTTCTTATGAACTTAATTTCATTTTATTAATTAACATTTAGATTAGGGTTTTATTTAAATTATTTTCCTAGTAAATTTAGGTTTACTTTTTATTATTTTAATTAATTATTTTCTTTTAATTAATTAGGTTAAAACAAAATCCCTTCTCCCTAAAAAATCCTAATAAACATCCATTTTCTTTACATTTACATTCTTGTATATTTATTCATTTTTGTACATTTATTTATTCAATTCTTGATCAAATTCAATATGGTTGTAATAGATAATTAGGTTTATTTTCTTGCAATCCTCATTTATAATTTGTACACCCCCCCCACCCACAAGTATTGTAATAGCATAGTAATTTTAAATTTTGCAACTTATCGCTTTATATGCAAATGCTAGTAATTAGGGTTTGTATGGAAAGATTAAAACCAATCAATTAGAAAACCCTAATCAAAGACAAAATCAAGCATTCAATCAAATATACTTTGCACACAAGCACGCCTAGGGTAAAATCCACTTGGTTGCCTTACAAAATGGCCATAGTACTCATGTGAGGTATCTTAGCAAAAGCAAGCAAAAATACAAGATCATAGTCCCTCGATGACGCTATCTATTTTGCCTTTCAAATGATCTTAGTCCCTAAAAGAGAATGCTAAGATACCTTGCAACATTTCTAATCATGGTTATACGATGACCCATGCCCGTCCCGTTTACATCCAAAGATAGGGTTACTTACCAAATTAATGGTAAGATAACAATGTCAAAGGAAAAAGAAAATGAACATGAAAGACTTTTGAGTAGGTAAAATGTTCTTAGTTACTTGCTCAATTTCAAAACAAAACATCCTTGATATTTTCAAAACAAACACCTACACTTTTAAAACCTCTTACAAACTTGAAAACATTTTCAAAAGATCAACACCTTTGTATACATTCTTCCGAACGAGAATTATTACAATGTTTGCCTAAACAATGGCCTCTTTACAAAATACTTTCAAAAACCACACAAAGCACAAGTTCAAACAAAAGCAAGTAATCTAGAAAGTAACTAAGAGCCCATGGAAAACCATGGATGAAAAGGGTGCTAATATCTTCCCTTTTCATAATCTACCCCCCGAACTCAAGAAATAATCTCAAAGGTCTTTCCTGTGCTTTTTCACCTTTCCTTTTAGATAAAAGAAAAGTCGGTGGCGACTCTTGCTAACCGCAACATTTGCGATCAAACGCAAAACACCCAAGTTAGTTCTTCCACCGTATTACAGAACTGGAGACTCTGCTGGGGACAATTATAAAAGTGAGATTACCTTAGGGATAGATCATATATATTTTCTTTCATTGTTTGACTTATATGATTTACATTTTGGTTCTTTGTTTGGGTTTGAATCTTCTACCCGGATTTGGGATACCTTATAGGTAAGTAGCAATATGTTGTGGAAACTGTGCGGGGTATACCGACATGGTCTAAGGAATAACTATGTTAGTACGACATATTTGTGGGTACCGGTAGCCCTTGAGTTAATCAAGGAGAATACGGGGCCGCTGAGTGATGTTATGAAGCACTAATGAACTTTTAGAACCTTTACTTGACCAACTTGGCCATTAGGACATAGTCAGATGACCGGCTTTGGTGCAGTCCAAAGTTGGTAGATACTCGATACTACACTCATTGAGGTTTGGTTTTTTGGGATATTTCGTTCGCCATTAAAGAGGCTCGTGCTGAAACAATGACCAAGGAAACAAACCAGTGATTTTGAGCTCCTTAGAACCCGGTTACCATTGTTAGGACAGGTTTGAGCCAACTAAACTTTAAGAGGGTACTTACCTATAAGACTCCATGCAAGCCTAAACCTAAGGACTTGTTTTCTTTATTTATGTATACATACTTGTACATAACATCATGAACATCATAACATCATAATAATTCACTAACCATTTCAAGGATCTTGGGATTTATTTTTGTTCTGTTTTGTAGGACATGGATTCTATTCGTAGGAAAACCATTCAAGTCAATCTTGTAAGGATCCCTCCTCAACTCAAAGAGCTAGCTTCAAGGATTCCTAAGAATTCTCCATTCACCGAAAGACATGGTCTCCAACTAAACTTGGTCACCTCCAACACTGATGAAGACATGATGAAGGTGATCTTTCAGTTCTTTGATCCTTACCATTGCTTCACATTTCCCGATTATCAACTTGTACTAACTTTGGAAGAATTCTCCTAACTCTTGAGGATTCCCATTATCAATCAACTACCTTTCAACGGTACGGAAAGATCCAAAGCCAGAAGAGATTGCTCAAGCTCTACACTTGCAACCATCTGATATCATAACTAATTGGGAAACAAAGAGTGGTGTCAAAGGTTTCTTAGCAAAGTTCTTGTTTGAGAAAGCCCAAAACTATTGGAACTCTTTGGATTTGCAAGTTTTTGAGGAAATTGTGGATCTCCTCATCTATGGGATGGTTTTGTTTCCAAATCCTGACCAACTCATAGACATGAACGCCGTCAAAATCTTCATGTCTCATAACCTGGTTCCTACTTTGCTAGGGGACATCCCACACTCTTTTCACACTCGCACTATGAAGAAAAGAGGTATCCTTATGTGTTGCACTCCCCTATTGGAAAAATGGTTTATTTCGCATCTTCCTCGATCTGTATTGAAGAACGAGCAAGGTTCAAGGTGGTCACAAAGGATGATGACGCTCAAACATTCAGACTTCCATTGGTGTTCCCGATCTATAGAGAATGTTATCATCGTCGACCATTGTAGAGAGTTCCCTAATGTCCCCTTACTTGGTATTAGGGGAGGTATCACCTACAATCCCGTCTTGGCCTTGAGACAGTTTGGTTAAGCCCGAAGGGATGGCCCACATGAGATGCTCATTCATGGTTTGGTATTTGACTACGAGAACGACGATCAAGGTAACCGCCAGAGATTTATCCGAGCTTGGAGGATGTTGAACAAGGTAGATAGTAAGACATTGGGGAATAATAATTCCATCCCTCTTGAGCCTTACCTCAAATGGGTACGAGCTTGTGCTTAAAGTCTTATAATGCCTTATCCCTCCATTCTCCCAGAAATCATTGAGCCTGTTATGGAAGGAGATATTCCATATACTATCTTGCATCCTGACATGCCCACCTCTTTTGAAGACTTACAAAGAGATTGGATACAACTCAAGGGGGAGCGATACACTTTCGAAGCCCAATTCTACGCTAGCGAGAAGAAGGTTTTGGAACTCACTAAGCAACTTCATGAGGAGCAGACTCTGAATGCCTACATCGCACTAAAGAGGATGCGTACAACCTTAATATCTTAGAGTTTTTGTATTTGTTTTTCCTAAATAGGCATTGATGTACTCAAGCTTTAATTTTTTAATATAACATGTGTTTCCTTTTTGTCTAAAACAAATTTGAATCTTTAAAATCCTTGAAATCATTGCATATGCATTTACCATTCATCATAACATAAGCAGGTTTCTTGCAACAAGTCTCCTCATCTTTCTACTATTTATTTCAGTAATATGGATCTCGAGCAAACGGTGAAAGACCTCCAAGCACAAAATACTCAGTTTCAACAGATGTTCTTAACTCTAGCCAAAGGACAAGAAGCGTTAAAGACCTTGCTGGTTGAAGAGAAAAAGAAGAAAAAGAAAATAACCGAAGTTCTAAATATGGGAAGAAGATTCCAAGGACAAATAAGAAGGACCCTAGAATTTGCAACGTCATCTGGTGAGAAACACAATCAAGATGGGAAGGGCAAGGAAGCAGTTGTCCAGCCTGATTCAGAAGAGGAAGAGGAAGAAGAATATTATTCTGAAGAACAATATCCTCCGGCCGACGACAAGTATAAGCATCTGGAAGAACGTTTAAGTGAAATGGAAATTCAAAAAGTTCCTGGATTGGACTTTGAGGAGTTGGGGTTAGTATGTGGGATTGCCATTCCTCTAAAATTCAAGACACTGGTGTTCGCCAAGTACGATGGAGTTTCATGTCCCAAAATGCATCTCCGGTCCTATGTGAGGAAAATACAACCTTATACCGCTGAAAAGGATTTATGGGTGCACTTCTTTCAAGACATCCTGTCCGGAACTCAACTTGATTGGTTTTATCAGCTGGAAAGAGCCAATGTTCATAACTGGAAAGATCTTGCCGCTTCCTTTTACAAACAATACCAATAAAACACTGATCTTGCTCCCACCCGTACTCAACTCCAGAGTATGGCCATGGTTTCAAGTGAAGGCTTCAAAGACTATGCGCAAAAATGGAGGGACTTAGCAGGAAGAGTCCAGCCTCCCCTATCTGAAAGAGAGTTGGTAGACATGTTTTTAGGCACCTTGTCTGGTCCTTTCTTTAATCACTTAATTGGGAGTTCCTCGGAAGGTTTTACCGAATTGATATTGACTGGAAAAAGGGTGGAAGTCGGGATAAAGAATGGGAAAATTCAAAAAGATGCATCCTCTGCTGCTGTAAGAAAACCATTCATTGGAAAAAAAGAAGTTGTTATTGTATATCCTCATAGAAATCAAGATAAGGATGAACGTCGTCCAATGTTTGGGGATGTCGTGATCCTTAAACCTGCGCCTGCTCAACAAAGAAGCAACCAACCAAGAACAGAAAGACCAGTCAGACAACACACCTGAATTAATATGTCACTATCTCAAGTATTGCCACATTTGTTAAGATTCAATCTAGTGACTTTGAAAGAAGCTCTGAAGAATCCTAACACAACCTCTCCTCACTATCATCCTAATGCCTGATGTGCATACCATTCTGAGAGTCCCAGCCATGACACTAACAACTGTTGGGCTCTGAAAAATAAGGTACAAGATCTTCTTGAAGCCATAGAGATTGAATTCGATGCGCCAAAAATGCCCAATGTCACCATTTCCCTTATGCCCAAGCACAGCCGTGATGTCAACGTCGTGGAGGAAGATATGTTTGTTACTTTGGTTGATGAACTTGTGACCCCACTCCAGATAATAAAAAAGAACTTGTTAAATGCCAATGTATTCCCAGCCTATGATGAAAGCTGTCATTTTTGTTTATCCTCACCAACCAGTTGTCCTTTGTTAAAAGTATGCGTTCAATGCATAATAGATAACAAGGAGATTTTGTTCGAGAAGACTTATATTCCAACTGTTTCTTATAATGATGTTTCCATAGTGACCATTTCCACCAATTCTTCCAGGGTCTCCACCAAAAGACCCGTTAGAATTACATCAATTCCTAAAGTAGTTTCGTTGATAATTATAATGCCTGGACAAATCCCAAATTCATCAGACAAAACCGTCCCATGGAATTATGGAGGTGATTTCTACTCTCACAGTATCAAGCAAGATTGGCCAGCTGTTGAAGATTCAAGTTCTGAGAAAGATGACTCTGATATCAGTAACATCGTAGGGACTAGCAAGATAACCTGCAGTTGAAGGGTATTCTCTCCATAAATTGCTCCTCAAAAATCTATTTCTGGACCTGTAATCATTCCTGTTGTTGTTGCTCCTCCAAATGTTATTCTCACTCCTGCAATCCTCTCTGATAGTACTCCGGTTGACAAAACTGTTACAGTCCCTGTTATCACCCCTACTGACATTCCTACTATCATGTCAACTGAGACTCGAGGCAAAGGTATTCTAGTTGAGCCTGTCCAGATGAAGGCACAATCAGTAACTATCCCTGAGACCTCCCGAAAAGAGATGGAGCAAATTCTAAAGATTAAAAAGAAGCGACTACAACATAGTCGAACAACTGGGGCAAACTCCATCAAAAATTTCCATGTTGGCTTTATTGTTATGTTCTGAGGCTCATGCAAAGGCCTTGGTAAAATTCCTTAAAACTGCTCATGTACCCCAAGAAACATCTGTCGATCAGTTCCAAGACTGCATAGCCAGCTTTACCGCAAATAATGGTTTAGGTTTTCTGGATGCTGATTTAACGCCATGAGGGAGGAAGCATAACGAGGCATTGCATGTCTCAGTCGAATGCAGGGGCACGACTTTGGCTCATGTCTTGGTTGACATTTGTTCGTTTCTGAATGTGCTGCCTTAAAAGGCTGTTGATTGGCTTGACTGTGAAGGATTGACCTTGAAACCTAGCAATATAGTAGTGAGGGCCTTCGACGGCTCAAAAAGGATGGTGCATGGGGAAGTGGACATCCCCAAAAAGGTTGGAACCCAAACGTTTGATTCAACTTTTTATGTAATGAATATTCTCCCTTCATATTCCTTCTTATTAGGAGGACCATGGATTCACAATGCTGGTGTCGTTACTTCTACGTTGCATCAAATGCTGAAATATCCAATTCAAGGGAAAATCGTCAATTTTCATGGAGAAGAAGAGTATATGGTCAGTCATCTAAATTCCTTCAGATATGTGGAATTAGATGGTGAATATATTGAAACTCCATTCTAGCACTTTGAAGAAGTTCCGCAAGCTATGGAAGTAACCAAGGTTGTTCCTCAAGTCCCAAAGATTACAAGGCCTCTGCTGAAGATGTCGTCTTTAAAAGATGCCAATGTAGTGATAGAAGAAGGTGGGTTCACTATTTGGGGTCAACTCCCAGATATCCCATATAAATCTGACAAATTTGGTTTGGGTTTCACTTCAGGAGCCCAGAAAGTTGTACGCCATGCTCGTGTCGGAGAACCACCCTTGAAGATCAGCCATCGCGAAGTCAACACCGTGGAGGATGATGAAGACAACTATAACCTGGAGGATTGGATTTTCCCAACTGTCAATGGAGGGCTCAGCAACTAGGAAGCTAGATATTTTGTCCCGATCACTTTTATCCCACAGTAATTTGTATTTAAATTTTGTCGAATCTGTAATATTAAAACAATTCAGACTCTTAAAACCATGTGTCTTACCCAAGGCACAATGGTTCATTTGTAAGGGTTATTATCACGTTTCCATATGACATCAATGAATCATTGACGTTTTTGCATACAAAATTTGTGCTCATTGTTTTCTTTTTACATTTTCATTTCTTTCAAAGATAGCTATACTCTTACACACACTCACATTTAAAATGCAGATCTACATCCATTCGGGATCCCATAGGTAACGGTTCTGCTGTGGCCTTTTGTGACTTTGACAATATAATCTACCAAGTCGAAGACGAAGGTGTGGAAGATTGTGAATTACTAGGGGAACTCGCCAAGTTACTACAACAAGAAGAGAGGACCATTTAGCCCCACGAAGAACTAGTGGACACAATTAACCTAGGTATCGAAGAGGACAAAAGAGAAGTCAAGGTGGGTTCCAATCTAGAACCCAGTGTCAAAGAGCATCTGATTCAGTTGCTACACGATTATGTTGAGGTATTTTCCTGGTCGTATGAAGACATGCCAGGACTTAATGCAGATATCATGGTACATCGTCTACCAACAAAGGAAGACTGTCCACCGGTAAAACAAAAGGTCTGTCGCATGCGACTAGACATGTCAGAAAAGATTAAAGAGAAAGTAATGAAACAATTCAATGCCGGATTCTTGACCGTCACCTCCTATCCGCAATGGGTCGCCAATGTTGTTCCTGTGCCTAAAAAATGACGGAAAAGTACGAATGTGCGTGGACTACAGAGATTTGAATAGGGAAATCCCTAAGGATGATTTCCCACTTCCCCACATTGATGTTCTAGTTGACAATACGGCACAACATAAAGTGTTTTCCTTCATGGACAGTTTCTCAGGCTACAACAAAATCAAAATGGCGCCTGAGGACATGGAGAAAACAACCTTTGTCACACAGTGGGCCACATTCTGTTACAAGGTTATGCCATTCAGACTGAAGAACGCTGGGGCAACCTATCAGCGTGCCATGGTAGCCTTATTTCACGACATGATACATCATGAAATAGAGGTTTATATGGATGACATGATATCTAGATCTCAAACAGAAGAAGAGCATCTCGACCATTTACAGAAACTATTTGAGAGGTTAAAGAAATACAAGCTGAGGTTGAACCCGAATAAATGCACATTTGGGGTGAGGTCTGGTAGAATCCTAAGCTTTGTCGTTAGCAATAAAGGTATCAAAGTGGATCCTGCAAAGGTGAAAGTAATACAAGAGATGCTTGCTCCTCATACCGAAAAGGAAGTCAGAGGATTCTTGGGACGTTTAAACTACATTTCCAGATTCATTTCTCACCTGGAAGCTACTTGTGAACCAATCTTCAAATTACTAAAGAAAGATCAAGTAGTCAAATGGAATGATGCGAGCCAAGCTGCCTTCGATAAGATCAAAGAATACTTACAATAGCCTCCTGTTTTGATGCCACCAGTCGAGGGAAGGTCGTTGATCATGTATCTAACTGTTTTGGAAAATTCAATAGGGTGTGTGCTGGGGAAGCATGACGAGTCTGGCCGAAAATAGCATGCTATTTATTACCTGAGAAAAATGTTTACCGACTGTGAAACAAGATATTCACTGCTCGAGAAAACTTGCTGCACTCTGGCATGGTCTGCTCGCCGGCTAAGACAGTATATGCTGACCCATACTACCTTATTGATATCTAAAATGGATCCAATAAAATACATCTTCGAGAAACCTTCCCTCTCTAGGAGAATAGTGAGATGGCAGATGATCCTGACAGAATATGACATACCGTATACTACTGAGAAAGCAATAAAGGGCAGTGTACTAGCTGATCACCTTGCTCATCAAGCTGTGGATGACTACCAGTCCATGAAGTTCAAATTCCCAGATGAAGACATCATGATGGTAAACAACTGTGAAGAATTCAGACCATATGACAGACCTGAACAAGGATCCCAATGGATCCTGGTTTTTAATGGGGCATCCAATGCACTCGACGATGGTATTGGCGTTCTACTCATATCTCCTGAAGGATGTCATACTCCCTTTACTGTAAGACTTTGCTTCAACTATACAAACAACATGGAAGAATACGAAGCGTGCATTTTTGGTCTCAAAGCTACCATAGATTTGGGGATCAAGTCCTTAAGTGTGTTCGGAGATTCAGCTTTGGTCATCAGCCAGATCAAAGGGGAATGGGATACCAAACACCCTAACTTTATCCCCTACAAAGAATATGTACTGACATTGATCCCACATTTTGAGAAGATTGCCTTCGAGCATTTCTCGTGAGAAGAAAATCAGCTAGCATATGCACTAGCCACAATGTCATCCATGTTTAAACTTAAATGGGATAACGAGGCTCCCCAGATCACCATTGAACGAATGAATGAACCAGCTCACTGTCACGAGATTAATACTGAAGAAGTAGTGGACCAGCCTTGGTTTCACGAAGTTAAGAGGTATCTCGAGGCTCAAGAATATCTGGAAGGAGCTTCAGTGAATGATAAGAAGTTCTTAAGGAGATTCTCTGCTAAGTTTTTCCTTAGTAATGGAATTCTCTACAAACGCAACCATGAATTTTGTTTGCTCTGTTGCATAGACAAGGTTGAGGCAGAAAAGATCATGGCAGATCTACATGAAGGCACTTTTGGCACCCATTCCAGTGGGCATATGATGTCAAAGAAGATCCTACGGGAAGGCTATTACTTGTCTACCATGGAAGCAGATTTCTATCAACACTCTCGAACCTGCCACAAGTGTCCGATTTATGCTGACAAGGTGCACGTACCTCCGGTTCCTCTGAATGTCTTGACGGCTCCTTGGCCCTTTTCTATGTGGGGCATCAATATGATTGAGGAAATCAAACCAACATCCTCCAATGGACACCGCTTCATCTTAGTGGCCATTGACTATTTTACAAAGTGGGTTGAGGCAACCTCTTTCTCTTCCGTGACCAAAAATGTTGTAGCCCCGTTCATTAAACGGAATCTCATTTGCCGGTATGGTATCCCGAAGAGGATCATCACAGACAATGGTACAAATCTAAACAATACTATGATCACCGCCCTGTGCGAGCAATTCAAAATCCAGCACCACAATTCTTCCCCTTACCGGCCAAAGATGAATGGTGATGTCGAAGCCGCAAATAACAACATCAGAAAGATCACACAGAAAATGGCAGTCACATACAAAGACTGGAATGAGATGCTGCCATTCGCTCTCCATGGGTATCATACTACTGCGTGCACATCAATCGGAGCAACACCCTACTCTCTGGTATACGGCATGGAGGTTGTCTTGCCTATTGAGATCTAGACCCCCTCTCTGAGAATTATGAAGGATGCAGTGCTGAATTAAGAAGATTGGATCTAAACTCGACTTGATCAAGTGAACTTGATTAATGAGAAAAGACTTACCGCTGTCTGTCATGGTCAAATGTATCAAAAACGGATGATCAAGGCTTTCAACAAAAAGGTCAGACGCCAAATGTATCAAGTCGGGGATCTAGTGATAAAACGTTTCATATTACCGCAGGGTGATCTCAGGGAAAAATGGACTCCTACATACGAAGGACCATTTGTGATCAAAAGCATATTCTCTGGTGGAGCAATGACCTTAACCACTATGGATGGCGATGACCTGCCACACCCCGTGAACACAGACATAGTCAAAAGATACTACGTATAAGAGACCCGCTAGGTTGACACACCTAGGCAAAATAAGGGCATCCCGGTGAACCAAAAGGTTCGGCCAAAAATTAGGGATAAAACAAAAAAATCTATACACCCGACAAGTTGAAAACCCGAAAGGGAGACTTGGGAAAAAAAGGGTATCCCGGTGGACTGAAAACCCGAAAGGGAGGTCTAGGAAAAAGTTAGGGAATTAAAGCGTATGACTATGTCCCGTTGTATCAACTTACGGACAACCTGACAAACTCAGCGGTTCTGATCAATTCAATCAAGCTTAAAACAAGGAGTCAAATAGATAAGATGCTCAGAGACACGAAGGCTATAGAAGAATTGGAACTCCATGGGATTATTTCACATAGCTATCTTTTCTTTGTATCAAATTTTCATTTTTTTTAGGACGGCATTATCTTACTAGAATGATTGTCTCATTGTACAAAAATACTTACTCAAAGTCAATACAAAGATATCCCTTTGAAAGTGCAAAACTATCTGTTTTTCTTTACTCTTGTGTTTTGTTCACGAAAACGTCCAATGATTTATTTTTGAACATATGCATTTGAACGTAACTACTGTTTACAAATGAACAAAATAGAAAGACAATAACTAATGGCTTTAAGAGATAGGGAAATCTCTCTAAGTTATTTCCATAAAAATTCACTTCAGTATGCAGCTTAATCCTCAGCCGAATAAAACTTCCAGCTATCACTCCCCGATAGAAGTCGTCCAATTTCTCAGGATTCCCCAACAGAATTTTACAAGCAGTACATGGTGTTTCCCTTACAAAAAAGTTCATTTCTCTAAGCGGAAATTCATCAACACTTCAGCTTCACCACAGGAAGACTTACACTCCATATCCTCAACAGCAGTCAGGGTTTTATTTTCCCCAATCCAACAGCATTGCAGCAGATTAGCTCACATATGCATTCATCGCATCCATATATCATAAACATCGATAACACGAATGCATAAATCACAATATCATTGTACCATGCATTTCATACATCATGATATTGCATACAACTAATGTTTTACCCTTTTCAGGATAAGATTAATCGATGGGTATCATTAAAAAATTACAAAGGTCAGAAATTGATACCTAAGACAAGCCAGGACAATTATCTACACGACCAACTGAAGTAATCCAGCACGGATTCTTCAGATTCAACTTTCAGATACAGTTGAGATACGCTCCAAACACGGATTCCATTCTGATACTCATTCAGATTCAGCTTCTCAAATATAGTTCAGATACGCTCCAGACACGGATGCCATATTGATACTCATTCAGATTCAAATCTCAGATAACAGTTCAGATACGCTCCAGACACAGATGCCATTCTGATACTCATTCAGATCCAGCTTCTCAGATACAGTTCAGATACGCTCCAGACATGGATGCCATCCTGATACGCATTCAGATTCAACTCTCAAATACAGTTCATATACGCTCCAGACACGGATGCCATTCTGATACTCCTTCAGATTCAGCTCTCAGATACAATTTAGATACACTCCAGACACGGATGGAATTCAGATACTCATTCAGACTCAGCTTCTAGATAGAGTTCAGATACGCTTCAGACACGAACGCCATTCTGACACTCATTCAGATTCTCTTTCAGATACAGTCCATCAATCATTTTTGGATGGAATCTGCAAGCCCATTTCCGAAAAATTCTCATCTTCTCTCTAAATTGCATATTTAAGCCCATTCCCCCTACCATCGACCATCACGTCACCGAGTGCAAATTTCTGGGCACTCTAGTGTCCAATCATCTTCCACCTTCAAGTCACGAATGGAAAAACTCGCCAATCTAACTCTTCGGGCTTAAGAAGATTGAACAAGGGAAGTTGTTGTACCCCAAAATTTTCCCTCTCATTTATCAAGAATTTTCTCACAAGATCTCCTTTGGCTCAAGACTACACTAGGGTTGATCAACTCAAGACAGCTCCTTAAGCACTGATGACCAAAATTAGGGTTTGAGATTGCACAAGGATATTTTAACTTCCAATGCCCCATATGACTTTTATTGATCTTTATGGACCCTCAAGTTTACTCATGCCAAGTTTCAAGCTTTGGATCACACTTTTGCTCAGTCAATTGAGCAGGTGACCTAAAAATCAACTATATTAGGGAAAAAGTCAATTCTGGCCAATTTATAGTCAAACTTCATAATTTTTGATCCATGTCAACATTTTAAACTCACATGTATCATTTGATCAAGTTTTGACCACAATTCCTCAAGATATTTGATCAAATCTTCAAAAGGGCAAAATGGTCAAAATTAGGGTTTTGATTGGGAAAGGGCAGTTTCTGATTTTTTACCTAGCAAATGATCAATTGGTTTAAGGAATGATCTCAAGAGTCCAATTGCATCATTTTGACCTAATGACATGGCTCAAAACATTTCTCAAGACCAATGGATTGACATATGAATTTTCAGTAAACTGATCAAAAGTCCACTGTATATTGAAAAGTCAAACTTAGACTTTTTGGTCGAAATCAAAAGTCAAAGATCAAAATTAATCAAAGCATGTCAAAATATGAAAATTATTCATCAAGAAATAAAAAATTCAAGATTTCATTTTGAAAATTTAAAATTTCTAAACTTAGAAAGTTTTCTAAGTGTTGGAAATTTCTTATTTTTTCACAACTTTGAACAAAATTTTCACCATGATGCAAGATGATTCAAAAGAAACTTCCAACATGAAAGTTATAGATCTCCATGAAATATAATAATTATTTACACAAATCCTTCCAAAAGTGCTTGGATATCAAGTTATAATTTTAAGAACACATGGTCATGAAACAAAACACTTAGGGAAATTTTGCCCTAATTTGGTCAGGATTTTGACCCAACTTCATGGCACTTTTTCATATAGTTCCAAGGGGAATTTTCAAAAGTGATTCAAAGATGGGTTGTAGAGAACATTGAAATATTTTCAAAATGTCCAATAACTCCTTGAGATCATTTTTGATTAGGGAGAATCGAAGAGATGAAGTTAGGGTTTTATCACTTGAATTACAAGTCATTTTGTGATGAACAAGATTCAAAATTCAAACTTATGTTGCATAACCTCTACTTTTCAGGCCTCAAACTTGTTAGGAACTCCATAATTAATTTCTTGCACAACTGTTAGAGGTCTCATTTCAAGCATTCAATGCAAGGCCATGCTTTATATCCATTTTGGGAAGAAAGTACACAATGCCATTTTGATAAAGTAGCTTTTTATACAAAACTAGTTCTTGAGCCTTGCAATTGCTCTCTTCTGATCATACAAGTCCCAGAACTCAAGAGAAACTTGTTAGACACTTACAATCACTCAGCCCATGCTTGTACCTCCTCTTGAAACTTGTTTTCCCACTTTTCTTTAAAATCAAGTAACCTAACAATTAGCTTGTAACTTGTACTTCTGACTTTCCAAAGCACTGAAAACACCAAGAACACATAATCACCAAAAACACTTCAAAACTTGTCATTTCTGAGTTTTGAATCCAATCTCCAAATTTGCTCATGCGTTTCTTGGCCTTTTACTTACAGAAGCTTCTAAAAAACATATACAAACAATCTCAACACCTACAACACCACTGTAACACCTCCATCATCATCCACCATTTTCAAAAACAGCACCTTGCACCTTGACTTCTCCAGAACTCCTCAGGCACTTTCAGCTCATGCTAAGCAGTCCATTAGCTTCCTGGGAACTTGAGGAAGCTAATCCAATCATTGGAACTCACTGAAAGCTACTCAAACTCCAAACCCAATACCCTCTTGAAAGGTAAGTTTTCTGACTTTGGAACTTTTCATATAGGCATCATTAATGGTTCATTTGTGAATGAAAAATGTAGATATCATTGCCCTAAAGCTAACCATGTCCATAGTTTTCATTTATATTACTTGAGCTTAAAGAATTTTAAGATTGAAGTTTCTGAAACATTTAGGGTTCAGATTAGGGCCATTAAAATTCAAGCTTATCTTTGATCTATAATTTTATTGTTTTGCATTTCTGAAATCGTGAGAAAATTTGCTACAAGTTTCCTGTTTACAGTTTTCATTTTTGATTATATAAACAGATGTATTGCCACCCCAGTGGTAGAAGCGCGCGCCTGTGACTATAGGGACCTTGGTTCGAGCCCCAGTGGTACCCTTTTGGTTTTTTTTCCATATTTCTCACATTCTGACTTTTTGGACAGGCGCCTGGGCCTCCCTTAGGCCTTTTTTTTCTTCTTATTGCTGACCCCCTTGCTGGCTTTCCAAACCCCTGGCCCATTTTATTTTCTTTTCTCATTTTTATTTATTTGTTTTTTATTAAATTTTTTATTTTATCATAAAAAATATAAAAATAGTATATTTATATTTTGACTTAGTTTATTTATTTTTTACACAAAAATTTATTTTTACTTAATGGTTACTTTATTTATTTTACTAATTGATTTTGTAAATTTAATATAAAAAACTAGGGTTTAGTTATTTTCTTTTACACAATTAAAGTATATTATTTTAAAACCAAAAAGATCAAAAATATTTTATAATACTATAAATCATTTTGAAGACAAAAATACCAAAAATATTCTTCTTATGAACTTAATTTCTTTTTTTTAATTAACATTTAGATTAGGCTTTTATTTAAATTATTTTCCTAGTAAATTTAGTATTACTTTTTATTATTTTAATTAATTATTTTCTTTTAATTAATTAGGTTAAAACAAAATCCCTTCTCCCTAAAAAATCCAAATAAACATCCATTTTCTTTACATTTACATTCTTGTATATTTATTCATTTTTGTACATTTATTTATTCAATTCTTGTACAAATTCAATATGGTTGTAATAGATAATTAGGTTTATTTTCTTGCAATCCCCATTTATAATTTGTACACCCCCTTCCCACAAGTATTGTAATAGCGTAGTAATTTTAAATTCTGCAACTTATCGCTTTATATGTAAATGCTAGTAATTAGGGTTTGTATGGAAAGACTAAAACCAACCAATTAGAAAACCCTAATCAAAGACAAAATCAAGCATGCAATCAAATACACTTTGCACACAAGCACCCCTAGGCTAAAATCCACTTGGTTGCCTTACAAAATGGCTATAGTACGCATGTGAATTATCTTAGCAAAAACAAGCAAAAATACAAGATCGTAGTCCCTCGATGACGCTATCTATGTTGACTTTCAAATGATCTTAGTCCCTAAAAGAGAATGCTAAGATACCTTGCAACATTGTTAATCATGGTTATATGATGACCCACGCTCGTCCCGTTTACTTCCAAAGATAGGGTTACTTACCAAATCAATGGTAAGATAACAATGTCAAAGGAAAAGGGAAATGAACATTAAAGAATTTTGAGTAGGTAGAATGTTCTTAGTTACTTGCTCAATTTCAAAACAAAACATTCTTGCTATTTTTAAAACAAACACCTACACTTTCAAAACCTCTTACAAACTTGAAAACATTTTCAAAAGATTAACACCTTTGTATACATTCTTACGAACGAGAATCATTACAAAGTTTGACTAAACAATGTCCTCTTTACAAAATAAACTGTTAAAAACCACACAAAGCATAATTTCAAACAAAATCAAGTGATCTAGATAGTAAATAAGAGCCCATGGAAAACCATGGATGAAAAGGGTGCTAATACCTTCCCTTTTCATAATCTACCCCCGAACTCAAGAAATAATCTCAAAGGTCTTTCCTGTGCTTTTTCACCTTTCCTTTTGGATAAAAGAAAAGTCAGTGGCGACTCTTGCTAATTGCAACATTTTCGATCAAATGCACCGGGATAATTTTTTTTTACCCTTTCGTATTTTCAATCCACCGGGATAATTTTTTTGTGTGCCCCTAATTTTTGCCTGGATCTCCTTTTAGGGTTTTCGATCCACCGAGACGCTCCTTTTTTTGCTTAAGTCTCACCTTTTGGAGGTTCGATCTTAGCGAGCTTTTTATACATAGTATTTTTTGACTGCATCCGAGTTAGTTTGATGCGGTAGTTCTTCCCCATCCATTGTTGTAAGGACGAGACCACCTCCAAAGAATGTTGTTTTGACTATGAATGGACCTTCGTAGTTGGGTGTCCATTTACCACGTGAATCGAGGCGACATAGTAGAATCTTTTTGAGCACTAGATTCCCTTCCTTGAATATTCGAGGGTGTACCTTCTTGTCGAAGGCCCTCTTCATTCTATTTTGATGTAACTGACTATGGCACAAAGTTGTTAATCGTTTTTCTTCAATGAGGTTGAGTTGGTCGAGTCGAGCCTGTACCCATTCTACCTCTTCCAGTTTTGTTTCCCTCAGGATTCGGAGTGATGATATCTCAATCTCCACTAGGAGTATTGCATCCATGTTGTATACAAGTGAGAAAGGAGTCGCGCCTGTTGATGTGCGTACAGAAGTGTGATAGCCGTGCAGAGCAAAAGGAAGCATTCCGTGCCAATCTTTGTATGTCTTCACCATTTTCTGGATGATTTTCTTAATATTTTTGTTGGCTGCTTCTACGGCCCCATTCATCTTTGGTCTATATGGTGAGGAGTTGTGGTGCTCGACTTTGAAGTAGTCGCATAGTTCCTTCATCATCTTGCTGTTTAAATTAGACCCGTTATCTGTAATTATCCGGCTTTGGACACCATATTTGCATATGATATTCTATTTGATGAAGTGTGTAACCACTTGACTTGTTACGTTGGCGTAGGATGCTTCTTCTACCCATTTGGTAAAGTAGTCAACGACTACCAATATAAAGCGGTGTCTGTTGGATGCTTTCAGCTCGATCATATCAATCATATCAATTCCCCACATCGAAAATGGCCAAGGGGAGCTCATGACGTTCAGAGGAGTCGGTGGTACATTTATCCTGTCGGCATAGATCTGACACTTATGGCATGTCTTCGTGTAGTGATAGCAATCAGCTTCTATTGTTAACCAGTAATACCCTACTCACAAAATCTTTCTAGCCACGGCGTTCCCGTTTGTATGAGTCCCGAAGGCGCCTTCATGGATTTCTCTCATGAGTGTATTTGCTTCTTGCTTTTCCACACATATGAGTAGTACCATGTCGTAATTTATTTTGTATACCACTCCATTACTTAAAAAGAATTTGGAAGCTAACCTGCGCAAGGTTCGGTTGTCAATTATATAAACATTTTTCGGGTACTCCTGCCTTTCCAAGTACTTCTTGATGTCATAAAACCATGGTTTATTGTCAGGTCCTTCCTTAATAGCAAGGTAGTGTGCAGGTTCTTCGAAATGTCTAATCGTAATACGCGGTTCGTGATTCGGCTAAGTCATTTTGAACATAGCGGTTAGGGTTGCAGAGCGTCTACCATTTGATTTTCTTCTCGTGGGATATGACTGAAAGTGATTTTTGTAAATTATGCAACTAACTTTAAAACATGATCCTGATATGGAATCAGTTTAGGGTGTTTAGTATCCCATTCTACATTAACCTGGTATATGACTAACACAGAATCCCCGAACACTTCTAGGTGTTTTATTCTTAAATCGATGGCAGCGTCTAGCCCTAGTATATAGGCTTCGTATTCGGCGATGTTATTGGTGCAATCAAAACATAAACTGGAAGTGTAGGGGTGGTGGTGATTCTTGGGAGATGTTAACACTACCCCTACACTGTGACCTAGTGCATTTGAAGCCCTGTCGAACATGAGTGTCCAACGTGTCCCTGGCTCGGGCTCTTCATCAGGTCCTGGTATTTCGTAGTCAGCTATAAATATGACATCCTCGTTGGGAAAGTCGAACTTCATGGGCTGATATTCTGATAGAGGTTAGTGAGCTAGATGATTAGCTAGTACACTACATTTGATGGCTTTCTATGTGACATATTGGATGTCATATTCTGATAGTAACATCTGCCATCGTGCAATTCTTCCGGTAAGAGATGGCTTTTCAAACACGTATTTTAGAGGATCTATTCTTGCTATTATCCATGTAGTATGGGTTAACATATACTGTCTCAACTTCTTGGTAGCCCAAGTCAATGCGCAACAAGTTTTCTCAAGGAGTGAGTACCTGGTTTCGTAGTCAGTGAATTTCTTACTGAGGTAATAGATTGCATGCTCCTTTCTACTGGTTTCATCCTATTGTTTCAAAACATAACCCATTGACCCTTCGAGCACTGTCAAGTACATGATGAGCGGCCTTCCGGGGACTCGTGGTATTAAGACTTGTGGCTCTTACAGATACTGTTTTATTGTTTCGAAGGCAGTTTAACAATCGGCATTCCATACTACCGTCTGATCCTTCCGTAACAACTTGAATATTGGTTCGCACGTAGCTGTTAGATGCGATATGAACCTTGAGATTTAGTTCAATCGCCCTAAGAAACCACATACTTATTTTTATGTCCTTGGAGTTGGCATCTCTTGTATAGCTTTTACTTTTTCTAGATCTACCTTGATGCCTCGTTGGCTTATGATAAAACCTAACAATTTTCCTTATCTGACGCCAAATGTGCATTTATTCGGGTTCAACCTTAGTTTGAACTTACGTAGCCGCTCAAATAACTTTTACAAATGTATGATATGTCCCTCCTCCGTATGGGATTTGGAAATCATATCATCGACGTATACTTCAACCTCCTTGTGAATCATATCATGGAATAACATGACCATTGCCCTCTGATAAGTTGCCCATGCATTCTTGAGACCGAATGGCATTAGTTTGTAGCAGAAAGTTCTCCAAGGTGTCATGAAGGTAGTCTTTTCCATGTCCTCAGGCGCCATTTTGATTTGATTATAGCCTGAGAAACCGTCAATAAATGATAATACCGAGGCTTGAGTTATATTGTCCATTAGGACGTGAGGTAACGGAAAATCGTCTTTGGGGCTTGCCTTGTTTAGGTCTCGATAATCTACGCACTGGTGTACTTTTCCATCCTTCTTGGGTACTGGTACAATGTTAGCTATCCAGGGTGGATAGACTACCACTGCTAGAAACCCTGTGTCAAATTGTTTGAGAACCTCTTCTCTGATTTTGCTGGACATATCTGGACGCGTTCTTCTGAGGTTTTTCTTGACTGGAGAACAACCTTCTTTGAGAGGTAATCTATGCACCACGATGTCTGTATCCAACCCTGGCATGTCCCTGTAGGACCAAGCGAATATATCCACATATTCATGTAATAACTTGATTATCCTGTCTTTGACGCTCTGTTCCAACATTTCCCCCAGCTTGATTTCTTTTCGATCTCCTTCCGTTCCCAGGTTAATGGTATCAATAGGCTCTTGATACGGTTGTATGTTGTTAGCCTTTCGCTCTATTTCCCTCGCCATTTCCTCAGAGAGTTCAAGATCTTCGTCATCTCCCTCTTCGGCTTGGTGGATAGAACATCAAAATCGTATCGGGTCGTAGCAGTAGTGTTATCGGTAATTTTGGGCATGGATCTGCACATTTATCATGTTTTGGTGCATATTTTAGCGCTTGGAATTTGAAAATGTATATGCAAAGAAAGTATTGCCATTTTTATATTTAGTAGATAAATGCAAAATAAAGGCAAGGATCTTAATTGAAAACAGAATATAACTTTATTAATTATAAATATTGTCTGAAATAAGAACAAGGAAAACCCTTACAAGCAACCCCTATGCCTCGGGTTTGACATAGGTTCTTTCAAAACAAGAAATATTACTTAGAAAAGAAAAATATCTCGGGAATCTCCATAGTAGTCCATCCTTTAAGCTCTTCTCCTGGGGAGCCCTCTCTGATGAAGTTGGTTGCCCTTTTAGTATTGATTTTGCTTGATATCATTTCACGTGCCCTCCATGCTCTGTTCCTTTGCTGACGAACGTCTCCCTGATCGGAGGAAAACATGATTTTCCTTTCAGAGTAGCCTCTGATGATTCGTAACCCAAACCAAAGCGATTCTTTTTCTTAGGAATTTCTGGGAGCTTTCCCCAGCGTTTTGAAGCATCACCTTCGATAGTCATTTGTAGATCTCTTCATGATGTCACTTTAGTCTTGTTACACTTCTCAACTGGTACTGTTACCATCGAAGCAATTTCCAAAGCCTGGAACGAGGTAGCTATGCAATCTTCGTCGGCACTGATATATCTGTATGATTCAATATGGCTTACAAAAATGTCTTCCTCGCCGTCAATTATGATCAACTTCCCTTCTACTAGGAACTTCAACTTTTGATGCAGAGTCGAAGTTACTGCCCCTGCCGCATGGATCCAAGGTCTCCCCAGTAAACAAGTGTATTCTAGTTTGATGTTTATGACCTAAAAAGTGATATTGAAGATATGCGGCCCAATCATGACTGGAAGGTCCACCTCTCCTAGTACCGAGCTTCGAGAACCATCAAATGCCTTTACTATCATAGAACTTGGTCTCATTGTCACGTTGTCTACTGTTAACTTTACGAGACTTGACTATGGCAACACATTAAGAGCGTAATCGGTGTCAGTAAGAACCCTGGATAAATGGGTAGTACATATCTGCATAGTAATATGGAATACTTTGTTATGGGCCCGGCCCTGTGGCGGTAGTTCATTGTTTTCTGAAACCCAAGTAGGATCCGGGCGTGAGATTTGCTACGACATTGTCGAATTGATTTACTGAAATTTCCTTTGCGACATGAGATGAACTTAACACCTTCATCAAAGAATCCCGGTGTGCTCCAAAGTTGATTAGTAACGAGAGTATGGATATTTTTGCCAGAGTTTGATGGAGCTGATCCACCACTTTATAGTCACTCTTTTTGATTATTTTCATAAAGTTCTCTGCCTCTTGATCAGTAAAGTCTTTGTTTGGAGATTTTGTTTCCTGATTTGTATCAACCACTGCTTTTCCTTTGTCCTTCATTGGAACCACATCTGTCTTTTTTGATGGTTCGTTGCATCATGCACACGCATTGATATTTGTTGATTTTCTTGATTCATATACTTTGGTTATCGTATTTCCTCTTCTCAAATAGAGTGTCAACTTAAGTAGAAAGTGTCTCCTTTCTAATTCCCCACTGAGTTTATTCCTCATAGAAGAGTTGTTGCTTTAGCCTTCCTTTTTGTCTCAGGATAGGATAAGTCCCGGTTGAGTTTATCCTCATCTGGTAGGGTCTTGTTTGACTGTTCCTCTCCAGTTTGTTCTTGGATTGAGTTTTGTCCATTACAAATGTTGCTTCGTGAATCTCTCTACGCTGCGAAACCTAGAGGGATAGTGCATTGATCTTGCGTATGTAAATACTTGGTCTCCTCAGGAAGGATTTATTCATGGTTCCCCATTGAAGATGAACTTTATTCCCTAGTAGTGTTATCATAGCATTCTTCTGGAATATCGGCGTGACAACAAGCGACTGACTCTTTATTTGAGCACTTTGATTATTTCTGAGTTTCTTTATGTTATGACAAATGGCGGTCTCTTCATGAGCAGTTTGGCTACCCCCGATGAAATTATAGATTCTCACCTCCAGCAATATCTTCATAATATGTTATTATTATCTTTGAAAAAACAGCAAGCGGCGATCTTTTCATGAGCAACTTGTATGTTATTAACACCTTTGAAAAACAGCAAGCGGCGGTCTCTTCATGAACAACTTGTATGTTATTGTTATCTTTGAAAAATAGCAAGCGACAGTCTCTTCATGAGTAACTTGTATGTTATTGATACCTTTGAAAAAACAACAAGCGGCGGTCTCTTCATGAGAAACTTGAATGTTATTGTTATCTTTGAAAAACAGCAAGTGTCGGTCTTTTCATGAGCAACTTGTGTGTTATTATTACCTTTGAAAAAACAGCAAGTGGCGGTCTCTTCATGAGCAACTTGTGTGTTATTGATACCTTTGAAAAAACGCAAGCGATGGTCTCTTCATGAGCAACTTGTGTGTTATTGTTACCTTGGAAAAACAGCAAGCGACGGTCTCTTCATGAGCAACTTGTGTGTTATTGTTATCTTTGAAAAACAGCAAGTGGCGGTCTCTTCATGAGCAACTTGTATGTTATTGACACCTTTAAAAAAACAGCAAGTGGTGGTCTCTTCATGAGCAACTTGTGTGTTATTGTTATATTTGAACAACAACAAGCAACATTCTCTTCATGAGCAACTTGTATGTTATTGATATCTTTGAAAAAACAACAAGTAGTGGTCTCTTCATGAGCAACTTGTATGTTATTGATACCTTTGAAAAAACAACAAGCGGTGGTCTCTTCATGAGCAACTTGTATGTTATTGATACCTTTGAAAAAACAGCAAGCGGCGGTCTCTTCATGAGCAACTTGTATGTTATTGATACCTTTGAAAAAAAACAGCAAGTGGAGGCTCTTCATGAGCATCTTATGTATTATTGATATCCCTTGAAGACAACAAGTGGCGGCCTCTTTAGTTGAGAAACTTGTGTATCCCCAACAATATGTTATCTCAGCAACAAAATGGTATCTCTCCGGAAAACACCCGCAGAGAAGTTTGTTATAAAACCCCTAACTTCAGTAAAAACCGATAGTTCAGTATCATAAAAAGTTAGTGTATCTTTTGTCTACCTTTGACCCTGAGTTGTAAACTCACCATCATCTTGGGTCAATAAGCATCTATCTTTTCGCAGCCTATGCAAGGCGTCTTCTCTAATAAAGTCAGTCATTTTTTCTTCTCTCGAAGTTGTACCCCAATAAGAGTCTCAATCGAAGTCTGCGGTTATGTTCCCCAGTGGAGTTCTAATCTCTTCCCCTGTGGGATTACTGTATAATGTACTTGGTTTCTCCAACAGTAGTTTGTCTCATGCCGCATCATTTCTCATTAAATTCAAAATATTACATTCATATAAACATAATTGTGGTATCTTAAGGCCAAAAATTATGTATTCTATGTTTAAGTCCCTTCAATCTCGTCGAAATGAAGATTCCAATCTTCATATCTCCGGATAGAAGAAACTTAAATAGTGGCAGCTGTCATACCCAAATTTTTGACCTAAGATCCTATTTTTATTTTTTTCATTTTTATACAGAAGTCAAGGTCATGAAATACGATCGATTTTAACCTCTCACCTTTGAGCATTGACTATGCATAAATTGTTAAGTATTTTGGACATTCTTAGCCTATGTATCACTAACTTCTAATCGAGAACGAAGCGTGTGTTTTTTGTTTCTTTGATTTCATTTACAGGAAATAGATCTGAATCAAGAGCATCAGGCGTCACGCCTCGATTAGGGTTTGGAATCTCTCAAGCCAGAAGTACAGTTGATCGTTGATTCTTGAAGACTGATTCATCAGGGAAATCATGTGTTTATTTCCACACTATGTTCAACAAGTGGTATCAAGCTTCTCCATAACTTCCTCAGAGCTAAATCAAGATTTTATCATCATTGATTCACATATGCATCAAGGTGTCTGGGAATGCAAGGAAGGATCAAGTTTTCCAGTTGATTCAAAGCTCTTTTACTGAAAAGTCAACATTTTCAAGATCAAGTGCAAGGATCGTAACTTACTCAATGATTAATATTTTGAGATGATTCTTCTTGCACGCTGTCATAAATAATGTCATCTACAAGTTTTGTTCAAGGACTGAGGGAAATTTATGCTTAAAAGACTTTGAAAGTTATTGAATTGTTGTATGTCATTTCTTGATTTAGAATTGTTCTTGACTTCCAATTTTGATTAATGTCAAGATAAGTTTCCTTCAAATACATGGTTGATTATGATGGATTGAAATGTAAGTACAAGGGCATAAAAGAGTGACTTGTGGTTTGGTTTTGATCATATACAACTTTGAAGTCCTTAAGTACTTGTTACTCCAATTGCAAGTTAATTTGGATTTTGAGAATTAAAGTTAGGGATTCAAGGTTTGTCATTGAAATAGGGAGGTGAAAGTTTATCAAGTGAACTGAATTTCTTAAGATACAAGTTGATTATTGTTTCATGGAGATTTGAAATGATCAAAATTCTTAAGCATTTGTGTGAATTTCTTGAGATACAATATCATTCACTACTCTTCAAAGTGTAGGTTTCAAGTGTCTAAAATACAAAGTCTCAAGACATTACTATTCATCATCCATTATTCAAACTCATTCAATTCTCAAGACATATCAAAAATATAACTTCAAAGTTCCAAATAACCTTTGTCTCATCCATTTGCAAGTTGTACAAGTTTAAATGCCCAAGTTACAAGTCAAAATTACAAGTTACCACAAGAATCTTACACAAGTGTCTGTACAAGAAAACAAAAATCTAAACCTAAAGCTAATACTTGTTCTTGATTCAAAATCCATGCCACATATTGCCTTCAACAACCTTGTAGAAATTTCTGCCAAATTCCATATCCTGCATAATGCTAAATAAATAGTCAAATTATGACATCTCATTGTCCATAATTTTCCAGCCATAAGACAAACATAATAGGCCAAAACTTAACATATCGGCCTGCAAAATCAATCCCAACCTGCTAGTAACCTTGTTATCTAAGTTGTTTCCCCTGCTGCACTGCCCTTATCTTTGTTGTCCAAAACCATCTGCTATAAACCTGTAAAACAGTCAAAATGTAGCCCACAAAACAACAAAAACCCTGATGTCGCAATGCTGCCAAAAGACTTCACATTTGCTGTCACAAAAAGTCCAAACAATCCAGTCCCAAAACCTGTTATTGCTGTCCATACCAAGCCTTGTCTCTATCCAAGAATAAAGTTCCAAAATCATACTGCGGCCCCAAACCAGAAACAGCCCTGCATACCAGTTCAAAAATAATGCCAAAAACCTGTTTCTATGTTGTCCAAACCCTGTCCAAAGCAGTCCAAAAAATAACATCAATAGCCATAAAAATTTGCATTCTGAAAAGCGATAAAATAGTTAACTACAATAGTTCAGTTCCCCCATCTTTTCCCCCAAAAAACCCTATTCTAATTCACTATAAAATACCAACAACTTTCACACAGGAAAGAGGAGGAAACTTATCAAAACCTCTACCTAAATAATACTCACATCTTGGCATAAACTTAAACAAAACCTCACATTTCACTCACCAGAAAAAAAATCACTCCTCTAGCCTTTCACTCATTGCATCATAAACTCAAAACAGTGCACTACATCCAACCTCACGGATAACGAACACACCGCTCAACAGAATTTCCTCCACCTGCTAAACCGCAAAAGTCAGAAATCACACAACAACACAAACAAGGAGGAGCAACTCGAGTTAAATCCTAACTCAGTGAATGTACTTCGTGAGTCCTCGTTACTTCCACTCGGAGACGACGATACACCAATACAGTTTGAAAATGCAAAGAGTAAAGAATTGACATCGTACTTGAGTCGTTTTCACGGTCGCTGTAATCTCACACGAGCCCACCACTGAACGAGCCAAACCATTCATCCTTGAAGCAAAACCAATCCCTAACAAGCTCTCATACCCTCTCAATCGCACTGTAAGCTTCGCATTTTACCGCCCTGTAGTCAAATTCGTAACTCCACATTCTGGCATTTTCTTGGCAAATCATTGACATATTCTTGATCCTTGTTCAATTTACAAACTTTCTGCATTATTTGATTGCATTTATATAGCCTGTAACCCCCTAGCTGAATCTAGGGTTCTTGGTTTATATTTTTAGGCGTTTCGTTTGCAGGTGAAATTGATGCCATTGATGGAAATAGGCGTGATCAGGAAGCCTAGACGAGCACAACCATGTGCTTGGAATTAATTTCCATGGCCTAGAACCAATTTTAGAAACGAGCTACGACTTTAGCTGCTGATCTAAATCCGCAGGTAAATAACCAGGTTTCAACGAGGAAGATGAAGATGTGCCTCCCTCCTATTGGTTGATTCAAACTTCGCGCTTTATTTTTTTTAATTCTAGCATATTGTTTGTTTTTCCAATATATTAATTGTTATCCAATACTATAACAAATGAAGCACATTGGTTCAGTGGCGAAGGCGTTAGTTCAAAGTCGAACAGGACCTGGGTTCGAATCCCAGGTCCCCCATGAATTTGTTATGTTTTTTCTACAGATATTCCAATGCAACTCCAAGCGCATAGCATACCATGGTCACTCACTTAATCACCAGCCAGATGGACTCAGGCCAGATCTGGCAGTTCAGGGATGATGGTCTATGGTAGGATCAGGTCAACGTGCCACATGGAGTTCCAAAAAGTCAGCCAGGCCAATAGACTTTTGGGCCTCTGAGTTGCTGAACAAACCTCCAATTTGGGCCCAAAACCCCTTGAGTAATTCTATTTCTTTCTTTTTATTTTATTTATTTATTTATTTGATTTAATTATTTTTATTATTTAACTAACCAATAAAACTTTTTTTCTTAATAAAATTAAAAACCAAAAACATTTTCATTATTAAAATTAATTTCCAACATTTTTATTTTTGTTAATAAAATTAATTTAATTAATTTAGTTTGACTAGGAATTAACTTTAATATATTTTGCAATAATTAAAATTAATTTAGACAATTAGGTTTTATTAACTTTGATTTATTTTATTTTATTTCTTTAATATCAAAAATCCAAAAAATATTATTTTCATTAATTAATTAATTAGCTTATTTAATTTAATAATTAACTTAACTCTAATTTCTTTTAAATTCAAAATAACTAAAAAAATCTTTTCTTTAATAATCAAAGGGTCAAAACCCTAAAATGCGCCCGATTTAATTTCCCGCACGCGATCCATTTTGTCATATATTGTATCTGTTTCCCGGAATGTAATAGTTTAATAAGACCATTACTATTTTATCGCTTTAGTTACTTTCCGCATTTTAATTTCAAGGGTTGCTTTTGGCGATGTAAATACCCGACGCCTTGTAATAGTTAGTTTTAATTTCCGCAATTTAATTTCCGCAACTTATAAACTGTTAGATGTTTGATAATAGGGAATGCATGACAAGATCGAATGTTAAACTTAAAATCAACATAGATAACCATTGACATGTACAAAGACAAATTAACTGAAAATAACACACTCGCACATGCGCACTCTTAGGGTACACCTCACTTGGTTGCCTTCGAACGTGGTCATTGAGTATAGGAAGTTTTAGAGGTCGCCCTCTTGTCCAAAGATCATAGTTGCCTCGAAACGGTTGCCTCAGAAAAATGATCTAAGACATTAGAGTTACCGCTAAGGCGTTCTAACATTGCTTTAGTAACCACACGTCCCTTAATCAAATTGACCCTTAAAACTCCAACGACGGTGCTACCTACTCATCAATAGTGGGATAGCATTGTCTAAAGGACATTAGTACAGATTGATTCTTTTTTCGAGTAGGTAGATGGTTCTTAAGTACTTGCTCTCTCAATACAAAACAAAACTTTTCGCACTTACACCTTTCAAACAAAAACTTCTTTTAAACCCACAAACACAAAGAAAGCAAATTTTTGAAAACACTTTGAGTAAGTACCTAAAATCCCGTGGATAACCACAGATAGAAAAGGGTGCTAACACCTTCCCTTTCTATAATCTACCCCCCGGACCCGAGAAACAAATCGAAAAAGGAATTTTCCTGTGCTTTTTTCCTTTCCTTGTTGGATAAAATAAAAGACGGTGGAGACTCTTGCTTACCGCGACATTTTGCGAACATAAACGCAAAACGCAAACCAGGATTCCAAAAACAATCAGTTCTCTCCCACCGTATCACAGAACTGGCGACTCTGCTGGGGATGCTTAATAAGTGGGGTGTACCTTAGGATTAGATCATTGTGTTTTCAATTTCTTGCTTTGTATGCTTTATATTTATGGGCTTGTATCAGAGTTACTATAGATCCTAACCCGGATCTGGGGGATACCCTTTAGGTAAGTAGCAATAAACTGTGAGGGAATTGTACAACGTAGACCGATACGGTTGAAGCAGTAGCTACGTTGGTGTGGCACTTTAGATTGTACCGATATCCCTTGTGTTGGAATGAGGAGAATATGGGTCATCTAAGGGGTCATTAAGCACCAACTGACCTTAGAACCTTTAAATTGACCAACTTGGCCATAGAACAGTAGCAGTATGCTACACTCATTAAGACTAAAATCTCGCGATGATTCTGGCTGCAAGAAAAGGTTGCTAAACTGGAATTATGACCGATTGAGGGTAGTCAGTGATATTGAAATCCTCTAGAACCCGGTTACTATTTTTAGGACAGGTTTAAACCAACTGAACTGAAAGAGGGTAGTACCTAAGCTCCTTGCCAGCCTGAAATCTAAGGGCTCTCTGTGTGACTTTTGTGCCTTTACCATGTTTGCTATTTGTGGATACTTGTGGTGTGCTTTCTATCATGACATCATGACATCATAAAATTGCATACATCTTGCATTGGACTAACCTATTTCAAAGACAGGAGGGATTCATCTTTGTTATGTTTTTTAGGTCATCATGATGCCCGTGCGTAGGAATACCATCCGGATCAACTTTGTCCAAGTTCCCACTATGCTTAAAGAGTTGATTGCAAAGATGCCTGATACTACCTCCTTCCTCAGAAGACATGGGTATCTTCTCAGTTTGGTCACCTCCAAATTGGATGAACAGATGATGAGTGTTTTGGTCCAATTCTATGATCCGCTATACTATTGCTTTACTTTTCAGGACTACCAGTTAGTTCCCACCCTAGAAGAGTTCTATGAGCTGCTCGGTATCTCTATTCTGGAGCAGACCCCGTTTACTGGTTGGGAGAAGATCCTTTGGCCCGAAGAGATTGTTGTAGCCCTTCATATGACAAAGGATGAGGCAATGGCTAATTGGGAGACTAGAAGTGGAGCAAAGGGCTTTCTGACTAAGTTCTTGGTTGGTAAGGCTAACTATTTCTGGGATAGTCTAGACTTCAAGGAATTCGAAGATATTCTGGCTCTTCTGATATATGGATGGGTTTTGTTTCCGAACTCGGACTCCTTTGTTGATGTGAATGCGGTTAAAATCTTCATCTCTCGTAATCCTGTACCCACTCTCTTGGGTGACATTCTTCATCAGCTTTATGCCCGTACTGCCCGAAAGCGGGGAACCTTGATGTGCTGTGCTCCATTATTGACAAGGTGGTTTATTTCACACCTCCCCAAATCAGTGCTGAAGAACAAAGAAGGCATGGGCTGGGCCTATAGGGTTATGTCTCTCTCTCATAATGACATCATCTGGACTATCAAGGGTATGGACGAGGTGGCTATTATTGATCGATGTGGGGAGTACACCAATGTTCCACTGATAGGAACCCATGGAGGAATTTCTTACAACCCATGCTTGGGCTTACGTCAGTTTGGGAGAGCCAGAAGAGAAGGACCTCATGAGCTGTTAATGCCTAGTATCATCTTTGATTTTCAAGGGGATAGCAACGACCAACACCGCCGATTCATAAGGACTTGGGATAGAGTTCACAGATCTGATCCACATGAGCTGGGTCCAAAGACTTCTCTTCCGATGGAGCCATATCTAAGATGGTTTCGTATCCGTGCCCAAAAGTTGGGTATGCCGTATGAAGCCGTCCTGCCTATCATTGTTGAAGTTGCTAATGAAGAGGGGGTTCTTCCTACCATTCTCCATCCTTACATGCCCACTGACATTGGGGCACTAAAAAGGTCTTGGATGCAACTGAGAGAAGAACGAGATGCTTACTGAGAAAAGTTTAACGAGCAAGAGCAGAAGATCCAGAGGTTGACTAGGCAGCTGGAGAACGAGCAGATTCTCAATTACTATGTCCGCACCGACAAGAAGAGACCATGGGAGCACTGACTGTCCTTTGATTATTTCCTTTCCAGTTTTATTTACTTTTTAGTATTTCCTTTCTTGTAACGCCTTAAGGGCATCAGTTGAACAATTTGAATTTCAAAGTTTATCTAATAAAAGTGTGTTTCCTTTCTTGTTTACAAATTTGAATCTCTCGATTGTATTTGAAATCATGCCATACGCATTTTATCCCATGCACTTCATAATAGGTACCCATTACAGGTCTCTTATCTTCTTCGCTGTTTATTTCAGCACTCATCATGTCTGCTGAACCATCAACTGAGCAAGCCATCAAGGCCCTCCAGGCCCAGAATGCCCAATTCCAAGAGCTGTTCATGAATCTAGATAAGGGTCAGCAAGATCTGAAGACCCTGATTCTGAAAGAGAAGAAGAAGAAGAAGAAGAAGAAGAAGAGGACAATCCTGTTTAACACAGGTCACAGGTTTGGAAACAGGCTACGGGATGAGGTTGACCTGACCACCTCGTCTGGAGGGAAAGATAGTCAAGAGGAAAGGAGGGCTCCTAGCCATGTGGTCTCCGACAGTGAGACGGGCTTCAACGAAGACTAGTATCCTTCTGCTGAGGATAGATACAAACAACTGGAAGACCGTTTGAGTGCGATGGAAGTTCAGAAAGTTCTTGGTCTGGACTTTGGTGATCTGGGTCTATCATCTGGGGTAGTGATTCCCCACAAATTCAAGGCACCAGCTTTTGCTAAGTATGATAGAGTTTCTTGTCCGAAGCTGCACCTCCGGTCATATGTAAGGAAGATTCAGCCATACACCGCTGATAAGAACTTATGGATCCACTTCTTTCAAGACAGTCTCTCAGGGACTCAACTTGAGTGGTTTTACCAGTTGGACGAAGCCAGTATCCGCAGTTGGGAAGATTTGGCTACTGCTTTCTACAGGCAATACCAATACAACTCCGACCTCGCTCCCACGCGTAACCAACTCCAGGGTATGTCAATGGGAACGGGTGAAGGATTCAAAGATTATGCTCAGAAGTGGAGGGACCTCGCCGGAAGAGTACAACCACCCTTGGCTGATCGGGAGCTTGTGGATATGTTTCAGGGGACCTTATCTGGTCCATTTTTCAACCACCTGATTGGAAGCTCTTCATCTGGGTTTACAGAGCTAATTATGACCGGTGAGAGGATTGAGGCTGGTATTAAGGCTGGTAAGATACAAAAAGGTGCCTCATCAAGCACCGAGAAGAAGCCATTTAAGAAAGAGACCAGTGATGTCTATAGTTCGAAAAGCCAAAGTAGACCTGACTGCCGCCAAGCTGTTAATGCGGTTGTTATTTCGAGACCTGCTGGTGCTCCTCAGCATAACAATCAACAAAAGGACGAGAGACCTCGAAGGCAATTCACCCGTCTCAGCATGACTTTGTCTCAGATTCTTCCATAGTTGTTGAAGATCAATCTAGTGATTCCAAGGGAGGCCCTGAAGAATCCCAACACTACGTCACCAAAGTACAACCCTAATGTCCGTTGTGCTTTTCACTCTGATAGCTCGGGGCATAATACAGATGATTGTTGGGTTTTGAAGAACAAAATACAGGACTTAATTGATGCGAAAGAGATCGAGTTTGGAGCATCAAAAAAGCCTAAACAAGATGCAGGAGTGAATGCTATCGGGGATGACGAGGATTAAGAGTTTGACATTGACAGATGGATCTACCCAACTGTCGATGGTGGATTAAGCAACTGGACAACAAAGGATTCTATGCCCGTTTCTGTTATCACCCAGTAATGAAACTTTTTGTTTTGAATTTGTAACAAACAATGTTTTAAACTTTACGGCCCGGTGTCTTACTCGGGGAACTGTGGCTTTATTTGTGAGGGCTTTATGTGTGTCATTTTCATATATCATTAATAAAAGCATTGGACGTTTCTTGCATTTCAAATTTTGCGCTCCTTGTTTTTCTTTTATTATATATCGCAAAACAACTATTTTACACACACTCACATATACAGGTCTACATCCACTCTGGATCTCACTGATAACGACTCTGCTACTGCCAGTTATGACTTCGAAAATCCGATCAACTTAGCCGAAGACGAAGGTAAAGATGATTGTGAAGTGCCTGGTGAACTTGCGAGACTGTTACTTCAAGAAAAGAGGGCCATACAGCCGCACGAAGAGTCGGTGGAATCAGTGAATCTGGGTACAGAGGTAGACAAGAAAGAGGTCAAGGTTGGTGCAAATTTGGAGCTTAGTGTGAAGTAACAGCTGATTCAGATGCTGCGTGACTATGTTAAGATCTTTGCTTGGTCTTATGAAGATATGCCTGGGTTAGATACCGATATTGTGGTTCACCGATTACCTACCAAGGAAGACTGTCATCCAGTGAAGCAGAAGGTCCGCCGAATGCGCCCAGAGATGTCTGAGAAAATCAAGGTTGAAGTGATGAAACAGTTTGACGTCGGTTTTCTAGCAGTTACTTCTTACCCTCAGTGGGTTGCCAACGTGGTTCCAGTGCCGAAGAAGGACGGTAAGGTTCGAATGTGTGTTGACTATAGGGATCTGAACAGGGTGAGTCCCAAGGATGATTTTCCTCTACCTCATATCGATGTTCTGGTTGACAACACCGCTCAGCATAAGGTATTCTCCTTTATGGATGGTTTCTCCGGTTATAATCAGATAAAAATGGCTTCCGAAGACATGGAGAAGACAACTTTTGTTACTCAGTGGGGTACCTTTTGCTACAAGGTCATGCCTTTTGGAATGAAGAATGTTGGGGCAACGTATCAGTGTGCCATGTTTGCTTTGTTTCATGACATGATCCATCATGAGATTGAGGTATACGTCGATGACATGATTGCAAGATCCCAAACTAAGGAGGAACACCTTGACCACCTTCAGAAGTTGTTTGACAGGTTGAAGTTGTACAAGCTGAGGTTGAACCCGAACAAGTGCACCTTCGGGGTAAGATCTGGTAAACTGCTGGGTTTCGTCGTAAGCGATAAAGGTATTCAAGTGGATCCTGCAAAAGTGAAGGCTATACAGGAGATTCCAGCTCCCAGAACAGAGAAAGAAGTCAGAGGCTTCCTTGGACGACTGAATTATATTGCCTGATTCATCTCGCAACTAACTGCTACATGTGAACCAATCTTCAAGTTACTGAAGAAAGATCAAGTAGTACGTTGGAACGATGAATGTCAAGCTGCTTTCGAAAGCATTAAAGAGTATCTCCAAGAGCCACCCATTCTGATGCCTCCAGTTGAAGGGAGACCTTTAATCTTATACTTGACAGTACTCGACAACTCGATGGGGTGTGTGTTGGGGCAGCATGACGAGTCTGGCTGAAAAGAGCATGCTATTTATTACCTTAGCAAAAAGTTTACCGACTGTGAGACCCGATACTCACTGCTCGAGAAAACTTGCTGCGCTTTAGCATGGGCTGCTCGCCGGCTGAGACAGTACATGTTGACTCACACTACTCTATTGATATCAAAGATGGATCCAATCAAGTATATCTTCGAAAAGCCAGCTTTGTTCGGAAGAATAGCAAGATGGCAGATGATCTTGACTGAGTATGACATCCAATATACGACCCAAAAGGCAATTAAGGGAAGTGTGTTGGCAGACCATTTGGCACATCAAGCAGTGGATGATTACCAGTCCATGAACTTTGAAGTCTCGGATGAGAATATCATGTTAGTGACTGATTGTGAGACACCTGGACTGGATGAAGGACCCGAGGAAGGATCCCGATGGTCTATGTACTTTGATGGACCTTTGAACGCTTTAGGTAATGGCATTGGCGCCGTGATCATATCTCCTAAAGGCTCTCATACTCCATTCATCGCCCGACTATGTTTCAACTGCACCAACAATATGGTGGAGTATGAAGCGTGCATCATGGGTCTTCAAGCAGCAATTGACCTAAGGATTAAGTTTCTAAGTGTCTTCGGAGATTCCGCTCTCGTGATCAGTCAGATCAAAGGCGAGTGGGATACGAAACACCCTAATATTATTCCTTACAAGGAGTATGTATTGATGTTGCTTCCCCATTTTGAGGAAATAACCTTTGAACACTTCCCTAGAGAGGAGAATCAGTTGGCGGACGCGATGGATACGATGTCTTCTATGTTCAAAGTCAATTGGGAAAATGAGGCTCCCCGGATTATCATTGAAAGATTGGACAAACCTGCGCATTGTTGTGATATTGAGACTGAAGAGGTAGCGGATAAACCCTGGTTTCATGAAGTAAAAAGGTATCTTGAAACTCAGGAATACCCCAAGGGTGCATCCGTTAATGATAAGAAGTTTCTGAGGAGGTTCACGGTGAAGTTCTTCATCAGCAATGGAATCCTTTACAAGCGTAACCATGATTCAACCTTACTGCGATGTGTGGATAAGAATGAAGCAGAAAGGATCATGGAAGATTTACATGAAGGTACTTTCGGAACTCATTCCAGTGGACATACCATGGCAAAGAAAATCCTTCGGGCAGGATATTATTGGTCCACAATGGAAGCTGAATATTATCAGCATTCTCGGACATGTCACAAGTGCCAAGTCTATGCTGATAAGGTGCACATACCTCCAGTTCCTCTAAACGTCTTGACAGCACCATGGCCTTTTGCAATGTGGGGCATTGATATGATCGGCGAGATCAGACCTACCGCGTCTAACGGGATTCGTTTCATCCTGGTAGCAATTGATTATTTTACGAAGTTAGTTGAAGCAGCTTCCTTTGCTACTGTAACCAAGAACTTCGTGGCACGGTTCATTAGGCACAATATGATCTGTCGATACAGGGTACCAGAGAGGATCATAATGGATAATGGTACTAATCTCAACAATAAGATGATCACTGAGCTCTGCAAGCAGTTCAAGATACAGCATCATAACTCTTCTCCCTACCGACCGAAGATGAACGGGGCTGTAGAAGCGGCTAATAAGAACATTAAGAAGATTGTGTAGAAGATGACAGTGACATACAAAGACTGGCACGAGATGTTACCATTTGCTCTTCATGGGTACCGTACCTCAGCTCAGACATCAACAGGGGCAACACCCTATTCCTTGGTATATGGTATGGAGGCAGTCTTGCTCATCGAAGTTCAGATACCCTCTCTTCGGATCATGAAGGATGCAGGTTTGAGCGAAGATGACTGGATTTAGACCCGGCTTGATCAGCTGAACCTAATTGATGAGAAGAGACTTACTGCTATTTGTCATGGCCAGACGTATCAAAAATGGATGATCGAGGCATTTAACAAGAAAGTCAGAAGACAAGAGTGTCAAGTTGGGGATCTGGTTATCAAGCGCATTATTCTACCTCAAGGTGATCCCAGGGGCAAATGGACCCCTACTTACGAAGGGCCATTTGTGGTTAAGAATATTTTCTCAGGAGGAGCTATGATTCTAACCACCATGGACGGTGACGACCTTCCTCACCCCGTCAATGCAGACATAGTGAAAAGATACTACGCATAATCAAAGACCCGCTAGGTTAACTGGCCTAGGCAAAAATAAGGGCTTCCAGGCGAACCAAAAGGGTTCGGGAAAAAATAAGGGTTGAAAATGAAAAATATGTACACCCGGCAAGTCGAAAACCCAAAAGGGCGACTTGGGAAAAAAAAGGGTATCCCGGTGGACTGAAAACCCGAAAGGGCGGTCCAGGAAAAAATTAGGGATCAAAGCATAACACTATGCCTCATTGGATCACCTTGCATCCAGACTTCGGTATCGACTATTAAGCTCGGACGGCACTAATCAATCTGATTCATCTTCAACCAAGTAGAAAAGTGATGAGATGCTTGAGGATATAAAGGAAATAGTAGAGTTGGAACCCAGTGGGATTATTCACATAGCTGTTTTGTTAGTTTTTCACAAATCGTGTAAACTCTATCTATTTGGCGGCGTTCTCTTACTAGGACGTCAGCCTCTTGTACAAAACGCTTATTTACAGGCCAAACTTCAAAATCAATATAATTAATTTTCAAAGAAATTTCAAACTGTTTTTCCTTTAGCTGTTTTGTTTTGCAAAGAACGTACAATGATTATTTTTGATATATGCATTTGACATTAATTGTTGCTCATGAATATTTACATGCGAAACAAAAAGACGCTTACGGGTAACATCAGAAACAGGGGCAATAAGAATTGTCCAAACTATACAGTTGTTCTGACCACCAGGTACAAAGGTAGATTCAGCTGAAGAATATGGCTAAGATACCTTCACTCCCCGTAGAGTAAGACAGTAATGGTAACTCTCCCGCAGCTGAGACTTACAATTATGAACAAATCAACAACTCTCCCCAAGCAGAGTTGATCTACCATCAGCACTAAAGAGGCTTGATATCCCCAGAAGTTTTAATATTCCCCAACAGAGTATAAGAATGTTCCCCGGCAGAATACGAGATACCCCCCCCCCCCCCCAAGTGGAGTCAATATTTCCCCAACACGGTCTAAAAAGCTTCCCCAACGGAGTTGAATCATCATCCCCAGTAGACTCTGGAAGTTTATCCCCAGCGGAGTACATAAATAAATCTCCCCAGCCAAGTTCAAAGGATCACCCCCAGCATAATTCATAAGGATTATCCCCATAAGAGTCTAAAAGGTTATTCCCAGCAAATCCCAACTGAAAGATCATCCCTAGCGAAGTTCTTTCCTCTCACAAACAGGAATTCAATCCTCAACAGATTCAGTATCACCAGCAACGCTAGTCCATCCCCAGCGGAGCTTATCAGTGGAATCCTCAGCAGAGCATCTCTTCCCCACAGAGTAATCTCCTCATCAGTTTATTCCCAAGCGGAGTCATCCTCTCCTGCAGGTTTATCCTTGCAATCACCTTCGTTCATCATCCCCAGCAGAAACGAAGAACTCAACTCTATTCTCCAGCAGCTATCCCGGATTTATTTTCCCTAACTAAAACATTATATTTCCATACGTCATGATACATACATATACACATCATACCATGCAATCTCATTTATGTTGAGAACATCATTGCTTGCTCCACATCATGCATTGCATATGACTGACCTTTACCTTTCAGGAAAGATCCAGTTAAGTTCTCAGCTATGTCAAAGACCTCCTCTGGTTCAGTCAGATCGCCGATAAGATCTCCCTGATTCGTATTCCAGTTGAATTTATTCTAAGACCTTGTCTGGTCCAGTTAAATCGATTCCTAAACATTTTTCTGATGCCGGTCCAGTCAAAGTTATTCCAAGACCTTGTTTGGTCCAGTTAAATCGATTCCTAAAGATTTTTCTGATGTCGATCCAGTCAAAGTTAATCCAAGACCTCCTCTGGTTCAGTCAGATCGCCGATAAGATCTCCCTGATTCGTATTCCAGTTGAAGTTATTCCAAGACCTTGTCTGGTCCAGTTAAATTGATTCCTAAAGATTTTTCTGATGTCGATCCAGTCAAAGCTAATCCAAGACCTCCTCTAGTTCAGTCAGATCGCCGATAAGATCTCCCTGATTCGTATTCCAATTGAAGTTATTCCAAGACCTTGTGTGGTCCAGTTAAATTGATTCCTAAAGATTTTTCTGATGCCGATCCAGTCAAAGTTAATCCAAGACCTCCTCTGGTTCAGTCAGATTGCCGATAAGATCTCCGTGATTCGTATTCCAGTTGAAGTTATTCCAAGACCTTGTCTAGTCCAGTTAAATCGATTCCTAAAGATTTTTCTGATGCCGATCCAGTCAAAGTTAATCCAAGACCTCCTCTGGTTCGGTCAGATCGCTGATAAGATCTCCCTGATTCATATTCTAGTTGAAGTTATTCCAAGACCTTTTTTGGTCCAGTTAAATCGATTCCTAAAGATTTTTCTGATACCGATCCAGTCAAAGTTAATCCAAGACCTCCTCTGGTTCAGTCAGATTGCCGATAAGATCTCCCTGATTCGTATTCCAGTTGAATTTATTCCAAGACCTTGTCTGATCCAGTTAAATCGATTCCTAAAGATTTTTATGATGTTGATCCAGTCAAAGTTAATCCAAGACCTTTCCTGGTTCAGTTAGATCGACGATAAGATCACCCTGATTCGTATTCCAGCCGAAGTTCAGACCACCTACCAACAGTTTCCAAATGGCAACTGTAAGCCCATTCCTGACATCACCAGGCTGATACTACATCATGCGAGTGTAAATTTCTGGGCACTCTAGTGTTCAATCACCTTCCACCTTTGGATCACGAAAGGCCCGAAAACCAATATATATCCTCAGGTTTAAGAAAATTGAACAGGGGTAGCTGTTGCACCCCAAAATTTGCCCTCACATATTTCCTAAGACATTGCAAGAATAATCTCTAAGTGGTTCAAGATTGCTCAAGAGTTGGATAGTTAACTCATCTTCTAAGGCAATCAACCTCAAATTAGGGTTTTGTGTTTCATCAAGGTCATTGAATCCAAATGACCTCAAGTGCTCCCCATTGTCCTAATATGTTCTCAAGTTCATCCATGTCAAATTTCAAGCCTTGCAGAGGAAGTTTGTTCAGTCAATTGCTCAAAGGGTCCAAATATCGACTGTGCTAGGGCAAAAATCAACTGTGACCCAAATACAGTCAAACCTCAAGATGTTTTGTCAACATTCTCATTTTGAAGGATATTTCATCATTTTATCAAGGGTTGATCATGATTCACCAAGGATTGCTCAAAATTCATCAAGACTCAAAAGTTGCTAAATTAGGGTTTTGTAGGAAAAGTCAACTCAACTTTGACCAAGCATAACTTTCTCATACTTTATGAGAAATGACCAATCCAAAGCTCATTTTGAATAGGATGAAATTTACTACAATACATCTTCATACCCCAAGATCAAAAAATGCACTCACAAGAAGTTATAAATTTGGACATTATAGGTCATTTTTGAAAGTCAACAAAAACACCTTTTTTTCAAAAGCTTATAACTTGAGCATGGAATATCAAAATGAGATGAGACAAAAAGTGTTGGTTATAGGACATCTCAAGATTTCTAAAAAGTCCAAGAACACTTCCAAAAGTTCAAAATTGAAGAAGTTATGCATTGTTGAAGTTGGGCATTTGTGCAAAATTGCCAAAAGTCAACTATCCCCAAAACTTCAAATTTTGTCAAATGGACCCATTCTTTTCCACTTGATTTGATCTTGTCACACTACACACGTGTCTTAGATTCAGCCTTGTGACCATTTATTAATATTTCTATTTTATTTGATTTTTTATTGAATTAATTCATTTTAAATCAATTTAAATCAAATAAAATCCAAATATTGATCACTTAGGATCTTTTTGATTGTTATAGGTCTTAATTAACATCATGATCATCATCAAATTTGTATCTCACCATATCATGAAAAAAAGATGGATTTTGGACAAATTTGGAAGGTTTTCAATGGTAAATCAAATCAAATCTCCAAGCCATAATGCACAAGGATTCAGTCCAAAATTGTTGACCTAATGCACTCCATATTACATATACAATGCAAAGGCACGAGTTTTAGAGGTGAGAGGCTGCAGAATCACAACAAGAAAACTTGAAAAAATTGTCAAAAAGCTTGAAACTGAAATCGTGCTTAGAGGCGGTTTTCACACCAAATCTCAATGCTAATCTATTGCTGGACCATCCTTGAAGCAAAACCAATCCCTAACAAGCTCTCATACCCTCTCAATCGCACTGTAAGCTTCGCGTTTTACCGCCCTGTAGTCAAATTCGTAACTCCACATTCTGGCATTTTCTTGGTAAATCATTGACATATTCTTGATCCTTGTTCAATTTACAAACTTTCTTCATTATTTGATTGCATTTATATAGCTTGTAACCCTCTAGCCGAATCTAGGGTTCTTGGTTTGTATTTTTGGGCGTTTCGTTTGCAGGTGAAATTGATGCCATTGATGGACATAAGCGTGATCAGGAAGCCTAGACGAGCACAACCATGTGCTTGGAATTAATTTCCAAGGCCTAGAACCAATTTTAGGAACGAGCTATGAATTTAGATGCGGATCTAAATCCGCAAGTAAATAACCAGATTTCAACGAGGAAGATGAAGATGTGCCTCCCTCCTATTGGTTGATTCAAACTTTGCGCTTTATTTTTTTAATTCTAGCATATTGTTTGTTTTTCCAATATATTAATTGTTATCCAATACTATAACAAATGAAGCACATTGGTTCAGTGGCGAAGGCGTTAGTTCAAAGTCCAACAGGACCTGGGTTCGAATCCCATCCCAGGTCCCCCATGCATTTGTTATGTTTTTTCTACAGATATTCCAATGCAACTCCAAGCGCGTAGCATACCATGGTCACTCACTTAATCACCAGCCAGATGGCCCCAGGCCAGACCTGGCAGTTCAGGGATGATGGTCTATGGTGGGATCGGGTCAACGTGCCACATGGAATCCCAAAAAGTCAGCCAGGCCAATAGACTTTTGGGCCTCTGAGTTGCTGAACAAACCTCCAATTTGGGCCCAAAACCCCTTGAGTATTTATATTTCTTTCTTTTTATTTTTTTTATTTATTTGTTTGATTAATTATTTTTATTATTTAACTAACCAATTAAACTTTTTTTTCTTAATAAAATTAAAAACCAAAAACACTTTCATTATTAAAATTAATTTCCAGCATTTTTATTTTTGTTAATAAAATTAATTTAATTAATTTAGTTTGACTAGGAATTAACTTAATATATTTTGCAATAATTAAAATTAATTTAGACAATTAGGTTTTATTAACTTTGATTAATTTTATTTTCTTTCTTTAATATCAAAAATCCGAAAAATATTATTTTCATTAATTAATTAATTAGCTTATTTAATTTAATAATTAACTTAGCTCTAATTTCTTTTTAATTCAAAATAACTAAAAAAATCTTTTCTTTAATAATCAAAGGGTCAAAACCCTAAAATGCGCCCGATTTAATTTCCCGCACGCGATCCATTTTTTCATATATTGTATTTGTTTCCCGGAATGTAATAGTTTAATAAGACCGTTACTATTTTATCGCTTTAGTTACTTTCCGCATTTTAATTTCAAGGGTTGCTTTTGGCGATGTAAATACCCGACGCCTTGTAATAGTTAGTTTTAATTTCCGCAATTTAATTTCCGCAACTTATAAACTGTTAGATGTTTGATAATAGGGAATGCATGACAAGATCGAATGTTAAACTTAAAATCAACATAGATAACCATTGACATGTACAAAGACAAATTAACTGAAAATAACACACTCGCACATGCGCACTCTTAGGGTACACCTCACTTGGTTGCCTTCGAACGTGTTCATTGAGTATAGGAAGTTTTAGAGGTCGCCCTCTTGTCCAAAGATCAGAGTTGCCTCGAAACGGTTGCCTCGGAAAAATGATCTAAGACATTAGAGTTACGGCTAAGGCGTTCTAACATTGCTTTAGTGACCACATGTCCCTTAATCGAATTGACCCTTAAAACTCCAACGACGGTGCAACCTACTCATCAATAGTGGGATAGCATTGTCTAAAGGACATTAGTATAGATTGATTCTTTTTTCGAGTAGGTAGATGGTTCTTAAGTACTTGCTCTCTCAAAACAAAACAAAACTTTTCGCACTTACAACTTTCAAACAAAAACTTCTTTTAAACCCACAAACACAAAGAAAGCAAATTTTTTGAAAACACTTTGAGTAAGTACCTAAGAGCCCGTGGATAACCACAGATAGAAAAGGGTGTTAACACCTTCCCTTTCTATAATCTACCCCCCGGACCTGAGAAACATCTCGAAAAAGGAATTTTCCTGTGCTTTTTTCCTTTCCTTGTTGGATAAAATAAAAGACGGTGGCGACTCTTGCTTACCGTGACATTTTGCGAATATAAACGCAAAACACAAACCAGCATCCCAAAAATAGTCAGTTCTCTCCCACCGTATCACAACTTCCAAGCCCATTGCGTTTTCCTTAATGCACCACCCTATGATTGTCTAGTTTTCCTGAATATAGAGGTTGGGCCTCACCTAATTTCTAATAACTCAACCCAATCAACTTTTACCCTCTTATATTATTTGAAGTACGGATGTAATAGATGAAAAGCGTAATTTAGTGGCAAGGCATACCTATTGTAATCCAAAGGATCTGGGTTCGATCCCTTGTTCCCCAATTATTTTAAGTTTTAGTTTTACTCACTTTCATTTAACCCCACATAAAAAAGTATAGATAAAAAGTATTGGTTTTATATTTTTATTACTTTTCCCTTCTCATAAAAAATACCATATATATATATATATATATATATATATATATATATATATATATATATATATATATATATATATATATATATATATATATATATATATATATATATATATATATATATATATATATATATATATATATATATATATATATATATATATATATATATATATATATATATATATATATATATATATATATATATATATATATATATATATATATATATATATATATATTAGTATAACTTTGTCTTTTTTTATTTTAATTAATTTGTTAGTTGTTAATTATTTAATCGTTTAAACGCTATTCTAATTAATTTCATTATCGATCATTTAATATTTACATGTTTCATTCGTCTATTCCAAGGGAAATAATTAGTTTGTTAAGTTCATGTCATCAAATACGATTGTGCGAATCTCTTCATTCACTTTTGTTTTACTATTTTGTTAATATTAAGTTAATTTTCCTACCGATCAATTTTTAAACTCACACACTTTTTTAAGTCAAAACTTCGACATTAGGTCTTCGTATCTTCAAAATCTCGTCCACACCTATTTTGACCAAACAAACCATTTTAATCAAACAAACTATTTTTAACCAAAAAACAGATATTTCAAAAGGTTCCTGCGGAATACTACAGATGCATTGGGTGCTAATACCTTCCCATTGCATAACCAACCCTCGAACTCTCGATCTCTTTTCGAAAACGTATTGTATTTTCATTACTTTTATGTATTATCTTAATTGCATATTTTAGGGTTTTATTTCGCTCTTTTCCATTTTCTCTTGGAAATAACAAAGCGCGGTGGCGACTCTTGCTTTTGCGAGTCAAGTTAATTAAATATCTTGATCTCCGATTTTCACCACTACACCTATATCTTTGGAAGAAGTAGACAATCTGAAAAGTGCCTTAAAGCAAGCTCAAAAAGAGAAAGAATCACTGGAAGTCAACCTCCTCAATCTAACCAGAGAAAAAAAACAGAGGCAGCTTATACTTAAGTCAAAGGACGAGCAAATTGATAAAAGTCAAAAGGAATTAGAGAAAGAAAGTTTCAAGCTAAAGCTTACAATTGAAGGGATGTTAAGTGCAACATTCAACCTAGATTCTCACAACCAAAGGGTAGAAGAGGTTGTTGCTGAAATTGGGAAGTTAACTAGATGGTATGAAAAGGAAACACATGACAAAAAGGTGTTAGAGGAAAGTTTGAGAGCCCAAATCCAAAGTTTGGCATAAGCTTCCTTATATCAAGAATAGCAAGTAAAGTACCTCACCACCGAACTCCAAGACAACCACGAATTAAAGGTCAAAGCATGCCTTGAAAGGATAGAAGTAGAGAAACTCTTGACTCAGAGGACTCGAGAATATGAGCATGTATGTTTGAAGCTGCAGGGTCATCAAAAGGATTTTCTCATCCAACGAAGGCTTTACACAGAAATGAGGGGTCAAAAGATGTCTTGGGAATAGCAGTATACCCAAGGTCGCATAAGCCGGGAGGGATAACCACAAGATAATCCCACATCTTTATCAGGAATACAGGCACTACAAAGACAAGCATGAAAATCTAGTCTTCTTAGCCAATAAATTCATCGAGGACATCCCTAAAAGTTTAAAGGATGCAGAGAATGTGATGGTTCCTCTTCTGAAGGACGTTGAAGACTTTCTACAACTTTGCCAAACAATGGTTGATGGCTTCAGAGCACACATCCGCTGGCGCACTTAGGAAATTTAGTTCCTTTTTAATCATGTTTACGCAAACAAGTTTTAATTTCAATTTGTAATATTTTTCAATATCTGGATTTTGTTACTCTTAATAAAAGCATTTTGTTTCCCTATCTCGAAGGCGTGCCTATTTTAAAGCTGCTCACCAAATAAAATAATAAGTGAAAATACAAGTATGTACCCAAGTGAATAAGACAGTTAATACAAGAAATCATTTCATGATCATGCACATCTACTTGCACGCATGCATTTATGAAACACCTGCATGTCATATCAAAACTCATTTGCTTTAAAAAAATATCTCCAGTTAAGCCATTGGTAAAAGAAGACCTCCACCTCCTTGGCCTCCACATCAGGCAAGGGCCCATCAACAAAAAGCAATGGAACAGATCGAGGAGACTCAAGTTGTGTTCAAAGAGGATCGTGATCAAGTGAAGGGTGACGTAAGCTCAACGAAAGAAGATTTGAGCCAGGTTCTTCTAGCTTTGAAGAAAATTATCGACAGTCAGGATCGAATTCCCAGGGTAGCTTTTGAAGAAGTAGCCCAAACCATTGGTGCATCGAGCAGTCACCAACTAAGGAAAGAGCCGGAAGCAGGACCTCAAAAGTCCGCCATGGCCCAGCAAGAGGTTGAAACTGAAGGATTTATCCCACCACCATCAAAAGTAGGGGCATCACATACCCTACAAATTTCAACCAATAATGCAGATAATTACCTAGACTTGCAATACGAAGATCATGACCCAGAGGATTATCACCAGGAACCCTTGAAGACAACTGGTGCTCATAATGTGGACAAACCACTGGTAATGAATCTGTATAAAGCCTTGTAGGAAAGACAGAAGGTTGTAGAAGGCTTTGGTGCTTTCGAAGTAGACGCTCTGGAAATGGGTTTAGTCCCTGATGTGGTGATACCGCCCAAATTTAAAGTAACCGACTTTGGAAAGTATAAAGGGATCACCTGTCCGAGGAATCATCTTCGTATGTATGGTAGGAAGATGCACGTCCATGCCCATGATCAGAAACTAATGATTCATTGTTTCCAAGACAGTGTAAGTGGGGCATCTTTGGACTGGTACATGCAGTTAGAACGAACGCATATCCGAACATGGGTGGATCTTGCTAATGCTTTCTTGAAGCATTACAAGTATAACTTGGAAATGGCGCCTAGTCGCTTGCAACTCCAAAATCTGTCCCAAAAGAAGGAAGATTCCTTCAAATAATATGCTCAAAGATGGAGGGAGATGGCATCCCGCGTACAACCACCACTGCTGGAAAAGGAACTCGTAGACATGTTCATGGGAACCTTACAAGGGTTGTATTATGATAAAATGGTGGGAAGTGTCTCGTCAGGATTTTCAGACTTAGTGACTATTGGAGAAAGAATCGAAACTGGTTTGAAAAGCGGAAAGATATCAAGGGGATCGTTAAGCACCCCTTACAATTCAAAAAGACCGGCTTCAAAATTCCCAAGAAGGAAGGAGGGAGAAGTCAACATTATGGCCTCACAACCAAGGACATCAAAACCATTGGTGATCCCGCAAGGACAAAGGCAAGACAGATTTAAAATGCCACCTAGAAATTTTGATCCACTGCCCATGCCAGCAAGCCAGTTATTACAACACTTGGTTAAGGCATCCTTGGTGGAAATCAAGCCTTTAGCTCCTCCGGTCGGGCCACTCCCACAAAGATACAATGTCGACGCTAGGTGTGAGTACCATGCTAATTTTCCAGGGCACACCATAGAACAATATTGGGCCTTCAAGCATAAGGTTCAGGATTTGCTAGAGTCTCAAAACATCACCTTTGATAAGCCTAATATCAAATCAAACCCTATGCCTCTGCACAGTGGACCGACGATAAATGCGATCGAGGTGGTCACCGACTTTGGGGGAACCATAAAGGAAAAAACTCATATCAAATTGTTGAAGTAATATTTGTTCGAATGTGAATTCTTGTTAGAGCATAATAAATCTTTTGAAATAACTCTGGAAAATCTGGTGGATCGGGGGATAGTCCAATTCGGACTGTACCCTGAAGAAAAATATGTAGCCACGATTGGAGGGAAAAAGCCATTGGTAATCCCTTGCCAGGGTCCAAGCCTTACCAAGAAGACTCTAGTCATCCCATGGGGAGAATCAGCAGAGGTTACAGGAAGGGCACCTAAGAAGACCCTCTTAATACCCATCACTCCAAAAGCCACGATGGTAATTAAGAGACCATCACCAATCCCTTACAAGAATAATAAGGAAGTACCATAGAGTTATGACTCAGCCGTGTACATCAATGGAGTGAAGCAGGAAAGTGGGTCATCCGCAAGTCAAGGACCTGCAATTTTAAACATAGCAGGAACAGGAGGTATGACCCGAAGTGGTCGAATATATGGAGTGGAACCATCAAAAAAGACAGATGTGATTCCAAAGAAGGACAAAGGAAAAGCAGTAGTTGATTCAAATCAAGAAACAGAGTCTCCGAACAAAGACTTTACTGATCAAGAGGAAGAGGAGTTTCTGAAAATAAGCAAAAAGAGTGACTAAATAGTGGTGGATCAGCTCCATCAAACTCCACCAAAAATCTCCATACTCTCGTTACTCATCAAATCTGAAACATACAAGGATTCCTTGACGAAAGTGTTAAGTTCATCTCATGTCGCAAAGGAAATTTTGGTAAATCAATTTGACAAAGTCGTAGCAAATCTCACATCTGGATCCTACCTGGGTTTCAACAACAATGAATTACCGCCACAGGGATGGGCCCATAACAAAGCACTCCACATTACTATGCAGATAGGTACTACCCATTTGTCCAGGGTTCTTATTGACACCGGTTCCGCTCTTAATGTGTTGCCAAAGTCAAGTCTCGTAAAGTTAACAATAGAAGATGTGACAATGAGACCAAGTTCTACGATAGTAAAGGCATTTGAAAGTTCTCGAAGCTTAATGTTAGGGGAGGTGGACCTTCCAATCAAGATTGGGCCGCATATCTTCAACATCACTTTTCAAGTCATGGACATCGAACCAGTATACACTTGTGTACTGGGGAGACCTTGGATCCATGCGGCAGGGGCAGTAACCTCGATCCTGCATCAAAAGTTGAAGTTCCTAGTGGAAGGGAACTTTATCATTATTGATGGCGAGGAAGACATCTTCGTGAGCCACATTGAGTCATACAAGTATATTAGTGCCGACGAAGACTGCATAGCTACCCTGTTCCAAGCCTTGGAAATTGCTTCGATGATAACATTACCAATCAAGAAGGGTAACAAGACAAAGGTGACATCATGGAGAGATCTGCAAATGACTATGGGAGGTGATGCCTCGAAACATTGGGGAAAGCTCCTAGAAATTCCTGAGAAGAAGAATTGCTTTGGTTTGGGTTACGAATTTTCGAAGGCTACTCTAAAAGGCAAAGCATGTTTTCCTCTGATCCGAGAGACTTTCATCAGCAAAGGAACAGAGCACGGCGGGCACGTGGGAATGATATCAAGAAAAATCAATACCAAAAGGGCAACCGACTTCATCAGAGAGGGCGCCCCAGGAGAAGAGATCAAAGGATGGAGTTTTGTGGAGATTCCCGAGATATTTTTATTTTCTAAGTAATATTTCTTGTTTTGAAAGAACCTATGTCAAACCTGAGGCATAAGGGTTGCTTGTAAGGGTTTTCCCTGTTCTTATTTCAGAAAATTTTTATAACTAATAAAAGTTATATTTTGTTTTCAATTAAGATCCTTGTCTTTCTTTTGCATTTATCTATTAAATATAAAAAATGGCAATACTTTCTTTGCATACGCATTTTCGAATTCCAAGCACTAAAATATGCACCAAAACATGATAAATGTGCAGATCCATGCCCAAAATTACCTATAACGCTACTGCTATGACCCGATACGATTTTGATGTTCCTATCCACCAAGCCGGAGAGGAAGATTAAGAAGATCTTGAACTCTCTGAGGAAATGGCGAGGGAAATAGAGCGGAAGGCTAACAGCATACAACCATATCAAGAGCCTATTGAAACCATTAACCTGGGCACAGAAGGAGATCCAAAAGAAATCAAGATTGGGGAAATGTTGGAGCAGAGTGTCAAAGACAGACTAATCAAGTTATTACGTGAGTATGTGGATATATTCGCTTGGTCCTACAGGGACATGCCAGTGTTGGATACAGACATCATGGTGCATATACTACCTCTCAAATAAGGGTGTTCTCCAGTAAGGCAAAAACCCAGAAGAACTCGTCCAGATATGTCCAGCAAAATCAGAGAAGAGGTTCTTAAACAATTTGACGCAGGGTTCCTAGTAGTGGTAGATTATCTACCTTGGATAGCTAACATTGTAATAGTACCCAAGAAGGATGGCAAAGTACGCATGTGCATAGATTATCGAGACCTAAACAAGGCGAGCCCCAAAGAAGACTTTATGTTACCCCACATAGATGTCCTAGTGGATAATACATCTCAAGCCTCGGTATTCTCGTTTATGGACGGTTTCATGGGCTATAATCAAATCAAAAAAATGGTTCCTGAGGACATGGAAAAGACTACCTTCATGAAACCTTGGGGAACTTTCTGCTACAAAGTAATGCCATTCCGTCTCAAGAACGCAGGGGAAACCTATAAGAAGGAAATGGTCACGTTATTTCATGATATGATCCACAAAGAGGTTGAAGTATATGTCGATGATATGATTTCCAAATCCCATACGGAGGAGGAACATATCATAGATCTACAAAAGTTATTCAAGCGACTACGTAAGTTCAGACTAAGGTTGAACCCGAATAAATGCACATTTGGCATCAGATTAGGCAAATTATTAGGTTTTATCGTAAGCCAATGGGGTATCGAGTTGGATCTGGACAAAGTAAAAGCTATACAAGAGATGCCCGCTCCAAGGACAGAAAAAGAAGTATGTGGTTTCTTAGGGCGATTGAACTACATCTCGAGGTTCATATCGCATCTAACAGCTACGTGCAAACCAATATTCAATTTATTATGAAAGGATCAGACGGTATTATGGAATGATGATTGTCAAACTGCGTTCAAGATGATGAAACAATATCTTCAAGAGCCACCTGTCTTAATACCACCAGTCCCCAGAAGGCAGCTCATCATGTACTTGAAAGTCCTCGAAGGGTCAATGGGTTGTGTTTTGGGATAGCAGGATGAAACAGATAGAAAGGAGCATGCAATTTATTACCTCAGCAAGAAATTCACTGACTGTGAAACCAGGTACTCACTCCTTGAGAAAACCTGTTGCGCATTGGCTTGGGATACCAAGAGGTTGAGGAAATATATGTTAACCCATACTACATGGTTAATAGCAAGAATGGATCCTCTAAAATACGTGTTTGAAAAGCCAGCTCTTACCGGAAGAATTGCACGATGGCAGATGCTACTATTAGAATATGACATCCAATATGTCAAACATAAATCCATTAAAGGTAGTGTACTAGCTAATCATCTAGCTCACCAAACGCTATCAGATTATTAGCCCATGAAGTTCGACTTTCCCAACGAGGATGTCATATTTATAGTTGGCTACGAAATACCAGGACCCGACGAAGGGACCGAGCCAGGGGCACGCTGGACACTCATGTTTGACGAGGCTTCAAATTCACTATACCACGGTGTAGGGGCAGTATTAACATCTCCCAAGAATCCTCACCAACCCTACACTGCAAGGTTATGTTTTGACTGCACCAACAACATTGCCGAATACGAAGCCTGTATACTAGGGCTGGAAGCTGCCATCGATTTAAGAGTAAAGCACCTTGAAGTGTTTCGGGATTCTGTGTTAGTCATATACCAGGTTAATGGCGAATGGGATACTAAACACCCTAAATTGATTCCATATCAGGATCATGTTTTAAAGTTAGTCGTAGAATTTACAGAAATCATTTTCAGTCATATCCCACGAGAAGAAAATCAAATGGCAGGCGCTCTGGCAACCCTATCAGCTATGTTCAAAATGAGTTGGCCGATTCACGAACCACGTATTACGATCAGACATTTCGAAGAGCCTGCATACTGCCTTGCTATTGAGGAAGTACCTGACAACAAACCTTGGTTTTAAGACATCCAGAAGTACCTAGAAAGGCAGGAATATCCAGAAAATGCTTCCATCATTGACAAGCGAACCTTACGAAGGTTAGCTTCAAAATTCTTTCTGAGTAATGGAGTGGTATACAAAAGAAACTACGACATGGTACTACTCATATGTGTGGAAAAACAAGAAGCAGATACACTCATGAGAGAAATCCACGAAGACACTTTCGGGACCCATACAAATGGGCACGTCATGGCTAGAAAGATTCTGCGAGCAGTGTATTACTGGTTAACAATGGAGGAAGATTGATACATTACATGATGACGTGTCATAAATGTCAGATCTATGCCGACAAGATAAATGTACCACCGACCCCTCTGAACGTCATGAGCTCCCCTTGGCCATTCTAAATGTGGGGAATTGATATGATTGGCATGATCGAGCCGAAAGCATACAACGGACAACGCTTTATATTGGTAGCTATCGACTATTTTACCAAATGAGTAGGAGCAGCATCCTACGCCAATGTAACAAGTCAAGTGGTTACGCGCTTCATCAAACACAATATCATATGCAGATATGGTGTCCCAAACCGGATAATTACAGATAACGGGTCTAATTTAAACAACAAGATGATGGAGGAACTATGCGATGAATTTAAAATCGAGTATCATAATTCCTCACCATACAGACCAAAGATGAACGGGGGCGTCGAGGCAGCCAACAAAAATATTAAGAAAATCATCCAGAAAATGGTTAAGACATACAAATATTGGAACGAAATGCTTCCCTTTGCTCTGCATGGCTATTGTACTTATGTACGCACATCAACAGGCGCAACTCCCTTCTCACTAGTATACGACATGGAGGCAGTACTCCTGGTGGAAGTTGAGATACCATCACTTTGAGTCCTGAGGGAAACAATGTTGGTAGAAGCAGAATGGGTGTAGCCTCGGATTAACCAGCTCAGCCTCATTGAAGAAAAATGATTAACCACTTTATGTCATAGTCAGTTACATCAAAAGAGAATGAAGAGGGCCTTCGACAAGAAAGTACGCCCTTGAATATTCAAGGAAGGGGATCTAGTGCTCAAGAAGATTCTACTACCTCTCCTCGATTCACGTGGTAAATGGACACCCAACTACGAAGGTTTATATGTAGTCAAAACAACATTCTCAGGAGGTGGTCTCGTCCTCACAACAATGGATATGGAATGTGATACGGTGGCAGAACCGACTGATATACTGGTTTGCATTTTGTATTCGCAAATGTCTCGGTAAGCAAGAGTCGCCACCGACTTTTATTTCATCCAACAAAGGAAAAGGAAAAAGAACAGAAAAAACTTTTTTCGAGAATGTTTGAGTACGGAGGGTAGATTATAGAAAGGGGAGGTGTTAGCACCCTTTTTATCTGTGGTTTTCCACGGGCTCTCAGGTACTTTCTCATTTTTAAATTGCTTATGTGTGCTTGTTTTGAAAAAGTTTTATTTACTTCGTGATAACCCCTGTATCGGTCCTCAAGAGTGTGACAAAGTTGTTTTGAAAACTGTTTTGAAAAGTGTTTGTGTGAAAAAGTTTTTATTTTGAGCAAGTACTTAAGATTTTTACCTACTCGAAAAAAGTTTGTTCGTTTTCATTTCCTTTAAACAGTGCTATCCTACTATTAAGGAGTAGGTAGCTCTGTCGTTGGATTTATAAAGGGACGTTTTAAGGGACGAAATGGTCTCTGAAGGCAACAAGTAAAGATACCTTAGCGTTTCGAAGGGACTATCGTCATAAGATCAATTTGTAGGCAACTCGAGGGATAAGTAGGGACTATGATCTTTATAACAATTTTGAATCGCGGGTCATTACTAAGTGTTGTACCCCAAAATTTGCCCTCCCATTTCTCAAGGGATTCATCCTGGACTCTCAATTTTACCTCTACCAAGTTCCAAGTCTTGGACCATCATTTTTCAAGGGAATCATCCATAAGGGTAAAATGGTCAAAAGTATTTTGAAAAAGTCAAACTTTGACTTTTAAATCAAAATCAAGTTCAAAAAAATCACAATCCGTTAAAGCATAAAATGGGTTCATAAAAAAAAATCAGAAGTCAGAAGTTACTTTGGAAAAATCAAATCTTCTAAACATTTAGAAAATTTTTCTAAGTGTCTAAAGAATGAGATACTTCAGAACTTGTGAGCCAGCCCATATGTAAGTGCTGTCAGCAGATAACGCTTCAATCAGAACATGCAGCAGCGTTTCTCTTTGGTCAGAACATAATGCTTCAGTCAGAACATGATTCTTCAGCATGCAGAGGTTATGTTCAACTCTCTGGTCAGAAGATGCTCCTTCACCATTTGGAGGTTATGTTTCTAATGTTCTGCAATCAGAATATCACCAAACCCTAAACCTTAACCTACTACCCTGCTATGGCACAATCCAGCAAACCAGCTATCACAACACTCCAACGTATTGCTGATCCAGTCCACGTCTGCGTTTTTCTTGCACTAAATTAGCCTACAAAAACTGTGATTTAAAAACAAAGGGGCAATATGCCAAAAAGGTTTAAAAACTCATTCGTTCCCCCCCCCCCCCCCCCAAAAAAAAAAAAACCACAGCAAAATCCATCTATAAATAGCTTTTTCCATCACACGTTGAAGTGATTGGTTTTTGGAGAGAGAGAATCACCAAGAAAAGAAAGAAAAAAGCCTTGAATCCTTGCAAAATTCTAAGAATCCGAAAAGCTGTAAACACCAAAATACCAAAACCTTCGCATTTGATTCTAGCATCAAAACTCCATTGTTCCTTGACTAAAACCATCCCCACAGTTGTTGATTCACATACTAGAAGCTATTCTAACTTCTGTATTCATACTGCCATACACTCTTCATTCACCTCCATCTCAAAGAAGTCAGAGTATCACCCCTTGACTGTTCCAGAAGTTGAAAACTTCCATCCTATTGGGTACGTGAAGAAGTTGCTCAGAACATCACCAGAGTTCAGGACCAACCTCCAGTTTACAGAATCTTTTCCAGCTGCAAGATAAGCCTATGCTGACTCTTATCACGTTGCTTAAGCATTATTAGATTTGCATGTTCAAAAATACAATATAAATATCATGCTTCTGATGTTATACATATTCTGAGACTTCACATGTTTGCTATCCTAAGAATGGAATAAACCAGTTTTAGAACTTCTGAAAGAAATTAGAACTCAGAATTAGGATTAGCATATTCACACTTGCCTCTGATTTATGGTTCTGATATTTCTTGTTTCTGAAATGCTATGAGACCTGCTATATTTTTCATATGTACATCTTCTGTCCTGTGGAGAAATGACCAAAAATGCAGATGTTCTGACTACCATGAAGAGAGAGACCAAGTTCTTCCAGTAATATCAGAACCTCTAAGATCTATTTTATTGCTGGTGGTCTCAGAACTTCTGAAGCCTATTATGTTGCTGGTGGTTTCAGAACATCGGAAACCTATTCTGTTGTTGATGGTATCCGAACTTCTGAAAGCTAATATGCTCATGATGGACTCAGAATTTCTGACTCTGCTTATGTTTTTTTTACTAACAGGAATTTTGTTTTGCAGTGCGCTAGGGTCAGAACTTCTGACCTCCCTTAATCAGTAACACGCTGATTCTATTTTCACCTTTCTCACTATCTTTTCTATCACTCTCTATCAACAAACACCAAAAACATTTTTTCTCACGCTTTACTTTATTTCTTAAAAAAAAAAAAGACCAAAAATATTTCCTTAAACAAGACTTATTTCTATTTCTTAAGTAAATAAGCAATTTATATTTCTTGCACATTCTGATCCATTTCGATATGGTTGTAATAATAACTTAAGACTTAATTTTTCTTGCAACCCCATTCAAAAATATGTACCCCCATCCCCCTAAAAACGATGTAATAGCTTAGATTTTATTTCTTCACATTTTATTCGCTTTTCATATATTACTAGTAAATAGGATGTATGGCAAGACATGAAAACAACAAAATTGACTAACCCTAATCAAGATTAAATGCATGCAATCAAACACACTATTCACACATGCACCCTTAGGGTAATCCCATTTCGTTGCCTATCAGAAAAATAGTCATGTCCCTCGAACATGGGCGTTTTAGCAAAGACCCTTGATAAAAGATCGTAGTCCTTCGATGACCCTCGATGTTGCCTTCGATAAAACGATCTAGTCCTTAAAACGACATTTCTAAAACGTTCCATGAGTTGCCTTCTATGACTATACAAACGTCCCTACACCCGTCCCTTCACATCCAACGATGGGGCTTCTTACCAAATCAATGGTAAAATAGCAACATCTAAAGGAGGAGGAAAAGCACATTTAATACCTTTCGAGTAGGTAGGTTCACTCTTAGTTACTCGCTTGCTCACGACAAAACTTTCCATACACCTACACTTCCACTTTGAAACATTTTCGAAACAAACACTTTGTACGCGTTCTTATAGAGACGACAACCGTTGCAAAGACGTTTTCAAAATTACTTTCAAAAAACCACACTACAAAGGACAATCAAACAAAAGCAAGTTGATCTAGTAAGTAACTAAGAGCCCATGGAAAACCATGGATGAAAAGGGTGCTAACACCTTCCCTTTTCATAATCTACCCCCCGAACTCAAAAACATCTCTAATGGTCTTTCCTGTGCTTTTTCACCTTTCCTTTTTTTGGATGAAAGAACAGCCGGTGGCGACTCTAGCTAAACCGCAACATTTGCGAACATAAACGCAAAACCCTCAAGTCAGTTCTCCCACCGTATCACAGAACTGGCGATTCTGCTAGGGATTATCTTAAAAGTGGGGTTACCTTAGGGTTAGATCACATTTACTTGCTTTCGTTGTTTGATTTGTATGCTTTACATTTGGTTCTCTATTCGGGCTTGCTTTGATCCTCCACCCGGATCTGGGACACCTTTTTAGGTAAATAGCAATAGATTGTGGAAATTGCACGGCGTAGACCGATATGGTTGAAACAATGGCTATGTTAGTGTGACGCATTTGTGGGTATCGGTATCCCTTGTGGTGAATCGAGGAGAATACGGGGCCGCTGAGTGGCGTCATGAAGCACTAACGGACTTTAGAACCCTAATTGAATAAACTTGGCCATTAGGACATAGTCAGATAGCTGGTTTCGGTGTAGAGCTGAAAATTGGTTGATACTCGATACTACACTCATTGATGCTAGAATTTTGGGATATCTCGGCCGAAAGAAAAGATTGATTGTGCTGAGACAATGCCCAAGAGAAAGGTCGGTGATATTGAGATCCTTTAGAACCCAATCACTATTACTAGGACAGGTTTGAGCCAACTAAACTTCAAGAGGGTACTTACCTATAAAACCTCATGCAAGCCTAAAACATAGGGATTTGTTTACTTTGTGTGTATATACTTGTACATAACATCATAAACATCATAAGCATCATGAGCATGCTCACTAACCATTTCAAGGATTTAGAAGTTTATCTTTGTTTTTGTTTTGTAGGTCATGAATTATGTCCGAAGAAACACCATCTGAATCAGCTTTATAAGAGCACACCCTCAACTTCAAGAGCTTGCTTCAAGAGTGCCCGGGGATTCTCCTTTTACCAAGAAATATGGTTGACTCCTCAGTTTGGCTATGTCTAAATTCCAAGAAGAGATGATGTGTGTGATGTTACAATTCTTTGATCTCGTGCATCATTGTTTCACTTTCCTGGATTATCTGTTGGTACCTACACTGGAAGAGTTCTCTCTACTCTTAGGGGTGCTTGTGCTTGATCAGATACCGTTCACTGGCCTAGAAGAGATTCCAGAACCTGAAGTCATCGTCGCGGCTTTGCATCTGAAGAGAGCCGACATCATAGCCAATTAGGAGACCAGAAGTGGGGTCAACGGTTTTCTAGCCAATTTTCTATTGAAGAAGGCTCGTTCATTCTGGGACGACATGAATTTCCAAGCTTTTGAAGACATCCTGGCTCTTCTCATTTATGGTTGGGTTCTGTTCCCCAATTCGGACCAATTCATATACGTTAATTCCATCAAAGTGTTTCTCTCTCGCGATCCCATACCTACCTTACTGGGAGACGTCTTGCATTGCCTTCATACCTGCACCATGAAGAAAAGAGGTACCATTTTATGTTGTATCCCCCTACTCTCATAATGGTTCAATTCACACCTACCTCAATCATCATTTAAGAACGAGCAAAGACTGACTTGGTCTCAAAGGATATTGTCTCTCACCCACTCTAATATCCGTTGGTGTTCAAGATCCTTGGAAGATGTCTCTATCATTGACTGCTGTGGGGAGTTCCCTAACGTACCTCTGCTTGGTATTAGGGGAGGTATCACCTACAACCCATGCTTATCCCTTCGACAGTTTGGGTATGCCCGAAGAGACAGACCTTGCGTGATGCTCATCCAAGGTCTGGTGTTCGACTACGACAAAGAAGACCAAGGTTACCGCCAGAAGTTTACACGAGCTTGGGGAATGGTGAACAAGGCAGACAGTAGGACTTTGGGACACAAAAACTCTCTCCCTCTTGAGCCTTACCTTAGGTGGGTGTGAGCTCGTGCTCAGAGTTTCTTAATGCCTTACCCTTCCATCCACCCTGTTATCATAGAGCCTGTTGTTGAAGGAGACGTCCCGTACACTGTCCTTCGTCCTGACATGCCTACCTCTCTCGAGGATTTGTAGAAAGCTTGGGTTCAGTTGAAGGAGGAGCAAGACACCTTTGAAGCCCAGTTTTACGCCAGTGAAAAGAAGGTTCTGGAGCTCACCAAACTGCTTCATGAAGAGAAAAACCTGAATGCCTACATAGCTCCAAAGAGGATGCGTTCAGTCTTTTTGTCTTAGGAGTTCGGTTGTATTTTGATTCTTTCATTGTAAGCCCAAGGAGGCATGATGTATTCAAACTTGGATTTTTTTAATATGACGTGTGTTCCCTTTTGGTTTGAACAAATTTAAATCTCTAAATTTCCTTGAAGTCATTTTCATATTGCATTTTCATTCATCATAACATCATACATGTTTCTCATAACAGGTCTCCTTATCCTTCTACTGTTTATTTCAGTGAGATGGATGTTAAACAGACTGTGAAAGATCTTCAGGCGCAGAACGCCCAGTTTCAACAGATGCTCTTAGCTCTGAAAAAAGGAAAAGAGGAGTTGAAGACTCTACTAGCCAAAGAGAAGAAGAAAAAAGGAAAGAAACCAACCGGTGTTGTGATCATGGGAAGAAGGTTTAACGAACAATCTAGACAGACTTTGGACTTTGCAACATCGTCGGGTGAAGGAGATAATCAAGGAGCCGAGACCCAGGAAGTGAACAACGACCCAGCATCTGAGGAAGAAGAAGAGCCTGATTACTCTGAGGAACAGTATCCTCCTGCTGATGATAAATACAAACAGCTAGAGGATCGTTTGAATGCTATGGAGATTCAGAGGGTACTCGACTTGGATTTTGAAGAATTAGGACTCATCTCAGGGGTTGTCATCCTACAAAAGTTCAAGGTCCCCACTTTCGCCAAATACGACGGTGTCTCTTTCCCAAAGCTACATCTAAAGTCATACGTCAGAAAGATTCAACCCCATACGGCTGACAAAAATATGTGGGTGCATTTCTTCCAAGAAAGCTTGTCGGGGACACAGTTGGATTGGTTCTATCAATTAGAAGGGACCAATGTGCGCAATTGGGAAGATTTGGCCACCGCCTTCTACAAACAATATCAGTATAATGCATATTTAGATCCAACTCGGACGCAATTGCAAGGCATGACTATGGGAACAGGTGAAGGTTTCAAAACCTATGCTCAGAAATGGAGGGATCTCGCAGGCAGAGTCCAGCCCCCTCTATAAGACAGAGAATTAGTGGATATGTTCCTAGGCACTTTGTCAGGTCCATTCCTCAACCACCTAATTGGAAGTTCCTCAGCTGGATTTACTGAACTGATCATGACTGGTGAGCGGGTCGAAGCCGGTATAAAAAATGGAAAAATTCAAAAAGATGCATCTTCAAGCACAATAAAGAAACCATTCATTGGTAAGAAATAGGCCAGCGCCATTTATGACCCAAGAGATCGGAGCAGAGCGGGATACCGTCCAACAGTAAATGTTGTAATAATACCTAGGCATGCGGTCGCCCCGCAACGCAACAATCAACAAAGGTTAGAAAGGCCACAAAGGCAATTCACCCGAATCAATATGACATTGACAGAGGTTCTACCCCATCTGTTGAGATCCAACTTGACAACTTTAAAGGAGGCTCCCAAGAATCCTAATACCTCTTCTCCTCGTTAGAATCCAAACGCTAGGTGCGCCAATCATTCTGGGAGTCCTGGTCATGACACCAACGATTGTTGGACTCTAAGAAATAAGGTACAAGACCTAATTGAAGCTAAAGAGATTGAGTTTGACGCTCCGGAAAAGCCCAATGTCATAACTTCTCCCATGCCTAAGCACAACCATGGAGTTAATGCCATTGATACTGATCCATTTATAACCTCGGTGGATGAAGTTTCCACTCCTCTTATGACAGTTAAGGAAAATTTGTTGTCGGCCGGTTTATTTTCGGGTTGTGGTGAAGGTTGCCACCTATGTTCATTCCTACCTTCTGGTTGCCATTTGCTGAGGTCAGGTGTTCAACACCTGATGGACAGTAAAGAAATTTTGTTCGAGAAAACTCTGGTTCCTACTATTCCATCTGAAGACGTTGCTATCATAACCATTTCCTCTAGTCCTTCCAAGGCCTCCTCGAGAAGACCTGTTAGGAGTACACCCGCTACGAGATTTGCTCCGCTAATAATCACATGTCCTGGTCCTATCCCGTACGCCTTGGACAAATTCGTTCCTTGGCATTATGGCGCCGATATTTACTATCATGGCGTTAAACAAAACTTGAAGGCCGAAGAAGTTGATCCTGATATCGGTAACATTGTCGGGACCAGCAAGATTACTAGAAGCGGAAGGGTTTTCTCCCCTGAGATTTCCCCTAAGACTGTCAACAAGCCTGTTATCATCCCATCTGGCATATTAACTACTATTCCTGTTCTCAAACCAACTGTCGCCCCTACTGATAAGTCATTTAGGACTCGCGGCAAAGAGGTTATAGGTGAACCTGCCCGGACTGAGGTACCTAGAAATATTGTTGTTGAAGCCTCTAAGCAAGAGATAGAGGAAATCTTGAAAATAATCAAAAAGAGTGCAATATGGTCGAACAGTTGGGGCAGACCCCCTCAAATATATCTATATTATCCCTGCTGGTGTGCTCTGAGGCCCATGCGAAGGCTTTGATTGCATTCCTCAAAACTGCGCATGTGCCGCAAGAGACTTCAGCTGATCAATTCAAAGATTGCATGGCTAACCTGACTGCCGATAATGGGTTGGGTTTCTCAGATGCCGACTTAACACCAAAGGGAAGAAAGCATAATGATGCTCTACATATCTCGATTGAATGCAGAGGCACCACTATGGATCATGTGTTGGTAGACACCGGGTCTTCACTGAATGTCCTACCTAAGAAAGTTCTCGACCGACTAGACTGTGAAGGATTGACTCTGAGCCTAGTAACATTGTTATAAGGGCTTTTGACGGGTCAAAGAGAATGGTGCATGGGGAGGTGAATATCCCTGTCAAAATAGGCTCTCATACTTTTGAGTCCACCTTCTATGTGATGGATATCATACCGTCATACTCCTGTTTGTTGGGTCGTCCTTGGATCCATGAAGTTGGGGCTGTTACTTCCACACTTTACCAAATGCTGAACTATCTGGTGAAAGGAAAGATTGTCACAGTACGGGGTGAGGAAGAATACATGGTGAGTCACCTCAATTCCTTCCGCTACATGGAGATGGACGGAGAATTTATAGAGACTCCTTGTCAAAACTTTGAAGAGGTCCCGCAGATTTTGGCGTCAACTGAGACCACTACCAGTACCCAATCTCCTCTGAGAATGGCTTCTCTCAAGGACGCAAGAGCAATAGTTAAAGAAGGCAGGAATACCAATTGGGGACAGCTTCCTGAGTTTATTCACAAGACTAACAAGTTTAGTTTGGGCTTTACTTCAGAAGCTCAGAGGGTTGTTCGACGCGCTCAAATTGGAGGACCTCCCCTATGCATCAGCAATCGAGAGGTCAATGCTATTGAAGACAATGAGGAAGACTCTGATTTTGATAGTTAGATTTACCCAAATACCAACGGTGGACCGAGTAATTGGACGACCAGAGTTTTCATACCAGTTTCTTTTGTTCCACAGTAATTTGTCTTATTTGTTTTTTAAATTTGTACTGAACAATTTAAACTTTATAGCCTTGTGTCTTACCCGAGGCACGTTGGTTCTATCTGTGAGGGTTATTATGTGTCATCTCATATATCATCAATGAAACATTGGACTTTCTTTGCATACAAATGTTGCACTCTCTGTTTCTCCTTTTTGTCTTTGCTTTATCAATGCAGCTATGCTCTTACACACACTCACATATCAAACTGCAGATCCATATCCACTCTGGATCCCATTGACAACAATCTTGCTATTTCCAGTTATGACTTCGAAAATCCGATCAACCAAGTCGAGGACGAAGATGAGGACGATTGTGAGGTACCTGGAGAGCTTTCTAGACTATTACAGCAGGAAGAGAAAGCCATACAGCCTCATGAAGATCCAGTTGAGACAATAAACTTGGGTACAGAGATAGACAGAAAAGAGATCAAAATAGGTGCAAATCTGGAGCTTAGCGTCAAACAGAGGTTGATACAAATGTTGCACGATTACATTGAGATATTCGCTTGGTCCTATGAAGACATGCCTGGTTTGGACAATGATATCGTGGTACATCGCATGCCGACTAAGGAAGATTGCTCGCCAGTTAAACAGAAGGTCCGTCGCATGTGCCCTAAAATGTCAGAGAAAATTAAAACGGAGGTTATGAAATAGTTCGTCGCGGGATTCTTATCTGTCACCTCCTATCCGCAGTGGGTTGCTAACGTTGTTCTGGTGCCTAAGAAGCACGGTAAGGTACGGATGTGTGTGGATTACAGAGATCTGAATAGGGCAAGCCCCAAGGATGACTTCCCGCTTCATCATATTGACGTTCTGGTTGATAACACCGCGCAACACAAAATCTTTTCCTTCATGGATGGTTTCTCTGGCTACAACCAGATAAAGATGGCTCTCGAAGACATAGAAAAGACAACTTTCATTACGCAGTGGGGCACATTCTGCTACATGGTGATGCCATTCGGACTGAAGAATGTTGGGGCAACCTATCAGCGCGCCATGGTATCTTTATTTCATGACATGATACATCATGAAATAGAGGTCTACGTAGATGACATGATAGCCTAATCACAAACAGAAGAAGAACACCTTGATCACTTGCAAAAGTTGTTTGAGAGGTTGAAGAAATATAAACTAAGGTTGAACCTGAACAAATGCATATTCGGAGTACGGTCCGGTAAACTTTTAGGGTTTATCATCAGTAACAAAGGCATTGAGGTCGATTCTGCCAAGGTTAAAGCAATACAAGAAATGCCTGCTCCTCGTACTGAGAAGGAAGTCAGAGGATTCTTGGGACGCTTGAACTATATTTCCAGATTCATTTCTCACCTAATAGCTACTTGTGAGCCAATCTTTAAACTATTGAAGAAAAATCAAGTAGTCAGATGGAATGATGAGTGCCAGTTTGCTTTTGACAAGATCAAAGAGTACTTACAAGAGCCTCCTGTCTTGATGCCACCAGTCGAGGGAAGACCACTGATCATGTATCTGACTGTTTTAGAAAACTCAATGGGGTGTTTATTGGGGCAGCATGACGAGTCTGGCCGAAAAGAGCACGCTATTTACTACCTGAGCAAAAATTTTATCGACTGTGAAACCAGATATTCACTGCTCGAGAAAACTTGCTGCGCTCTGGCATGGGCTGCTCGCCGGCTAATACAGTATATGCTGACTCATACTACTTTGTTGATATCTAAGATGGACCCGATAAAATACATTTTCGAGAAACCTGCTCTGTTTGGTAGGATAGCTAGATGGCAGATGATCCTAAAAGAATATGACATACAATATACTACCCAGAAAGCTAACAAGGGCAGTGTGCTAGCTGATCATCTTGCTCATCAAGCTGTAGAAGATTATCAGTCCATGAAGTTTGAGTTCCCGGATGAAGACATCATGACATTAGACAACTTTGAAGGAATCAGGTCATATGACGGACCTGAACAAAGATCCCGGTGGATCCTATTCTTTGATGGAGCATCTAATGCACTTGGAAATAGTATCGGCGCCATACTCACATCTCCCGAAGGATGTCATACTCCCTTTACTTCCAGACTTTGCTTCAACTGTACAAACAACATGGCCGAATACGAAGCATGCATCTTCGGTCTCAAAGCTGCTATAGACTTGGGGATTAAATCCTTGGATGTATTTGAAGATTCAGCCTTGGTCATCAATCAAGTCAAAGGGGAGTGGGATACCAAACACCCCAACCTTATCCCTTACAAAGAACATGTGTTGACATTGTTGCCTAATTTTGAGGATATCACCTTCCAGCATTTCCCGCGAGAAGAAAATCAGCTAGCAGATGCACTAGCTACAATGTCATCTATGTTTAAACTTAATTGGGATAACGAGGCTCCTCAAATCACCATTGAGCGGATGGATGAACCAGCCTACTGTCACGAGATCGGTACTGGAGAAGTAGTGGATCGACCTTGGTTCCATGAAGTCAAAAGGTATCTCGAGTCTCAGGAATATCCAGAAGGAGCTTCAGTAAATGACAAGAAATTCCTAAGAAGATTCTCATCCAAGTTCTTCCTCAATAATGGTATTTTATACAAACGCAATCACGACACTGTTTTACTTCGGTGCGTAGATAAGGTTGGGGCTGAAAGGATCATGGTCGAATTACACGAAGGCAATTTTGGTACCCATTCCAGTGGGAATATGATGGCAAAGAAAATCCTACGGGAAGGCTATTATTGGTCTACCATGGAGGCCGATTGCTACCAACACTCTCGGACTTGCCACAAATGTCAGGTTTATGCTGATAAAGTGCATGTACCTCTGTTTACTCTAAACGTCTTGACGGCTCCCTGGCCCTTTGCTATGTGGGGAATCAATATGATTGGGGAAATCAAGCCAATGGCCTTCAATGGACACCGCTTCATCTTAGTGGCAATCGACTATTTTACAAAGTGGGTCGAGGCAGCCTCATTTGCTTCCGTTACTAAGAATGTGGTCGCCCGGTTCATCAAATAGAATCTGATCTGTCGGTACGGTATCCAAGAGAGAATCCTCACTGATAATGGTACGAATCTAAACAACACTATGATCAACGCCTTGTGCGAGCAATTCAAGATCCAGCATCATAATTCTTCCCCTTACCAGCCAAAGATGAATGGTGTTGTTGAAGCTGCAAATAAAAACATCAAGAAGATCATACAGAAAATGACAGTCACATACAAAGACTGGCATGAGATGCTACCGTTTTCTCTCCACGGGTATCATACCACAGCTCGTACATCAACTGGGACAACACCTTATTCTCTGGTATACGGCATGGAGGTTGTCTTACCCATTGAGGTTCAGATCCCCTCTCTGAGGATCATGAGGGATGCTGGTTTGAACGAAGAAGATTGGATCCATACTCGACTTGACCAGTTGAAATTGATTGATGAGAAGAGGGAGGCAGCTATCTGTCATGGTCAGATATACCAAAAACGCATGATCAAAGCTTTTAATAAAAAGGTCAAACGTCAGGTATATCGGGTCGGTGACTTGGTAATCAAGCGTATCATCTTGCCACAAGGTGATCCCAGGGGAAAATAGACTCCTACATATGAAGGGCCGTTTGTAATCAAAAGCATATTCTCTGGTGGAGCAATGATCCTGACCACTATGGATGGCGATGACCTTCCTCATCCTATCAATGCAGACATAGTAAAAAGATACTACGTATAATCAAAGACCCGCTAGGTTGACTGGCCTAGGAAAAAATAAGGGCTTCCCGGCGAACCAAAAGGGTTCGGGCAAAAATAAGGGATAATAATAAATAAAAAACTGTACACCCGGCAAGTCGAAAACCTGAAAAGGCGACTTGGGCAAAAAAGGGTATCCCGGTGGGCCGAAAACCCGAAAGGGCGGTCCAGGAAAAAGTTAGGGATGGAAAGCGTATCACTATGTCCCATGGGATCACCTTGCGATCTGACCTCAGTATCAACCATCAAGCTCGAATGGCATCCCTCAATCTAATCAGCTTCAGACAAGCAGCAAAGTGAGGAGACGCTCGAAGACATAGTGGCAATAGCGGATTTGGAACCCAATGGGATTATTGCACATAGTTGTTTTCTTTCTGTTGTACACAAAATTGAATACCTTTCATTTTTATTGCGACACTCTCTTACTAGAGCGTCAGCTTCCATGTACAAAAGCCCCTATTATAGGCCAACTTCCAAATTAATACAAGACATTTTTTACAAAACTATTTGTTTTCCTTTTTTCTGTTTTATTTTGCAAGAACGTCCAATGATTTATTCTTGACATATGCATTTGAATATGATCGTTGTCACAAATATTTGCATAAAGAAACCAAAGACAATTGCTCATAACTTAAGAAACTGGAACAAAAGACCAAAAATATCAAAAGCGACAGTTACCATGTCCAGTAGGTACCAGGGCTAAGATAGCTTTAGAGCACAGTCATCGATACATATGATCTTGTAGCATCCATACCCCCCTCCTTCTAGCGCCAGAGCATAAGAAATCAAGGTATCAGTAACATTTCTCTCAGAACGGGAAGTGATCTCCCTAGCCAGGATCCTCCAGAACCATGACACCTATGTTCCCCAGTTAAATTTTATAATCACGAGTGGATCATCACAATTTTTGATTCCCCAAGCAGAGTTCTCTGGGTACAGAAGCTCAATCCCCGACAGAGCCCATTACTTCAGCTATCAGAAATTCACCTTTCAAGTGGTTCCCCCGCCGAGTTATTCTCAAGCTGAGTCTCTCCTCGACAGAACATTCGTAAATAAGGATCAAATTCCTAGCACAATCGCTTCCATTCATCATCTCTAGTGGAAGTAGAAGAACCACTCTTTTCTACAGCAGTCAGGAACTCAATTGCCAGTACTCTCCAGCAGCAGTCAGGGATTTATTTTCCCGGACTCGGATATGTCACAACTACCATGCTCATACATCATGGCATGTGCATACATATCACATACAGCATAATCTAATTTATTTTGGGAACATCATCTCACAACGCATTTCATGCATCGCATATAACAAATCCTGTTATCTTTTCAGGAAAGATAGTTATCACCAACAATACCAGCAGTTATACATGTCATAACTACGGGCAACTGAGGAAAATCATCAGTTCCCGAAACCAAATGGGTCAATTAGCCTACTACCCAGGCTTTCATTTCGAAGTAACCCTACTATCCAGGTTCCTTCTCACAGCTCTACTACCCAGGCTTTCATTTCAACGTAACCCTACTATCTAGGTTCCTTCTCACAGCCCTACTACCCAGACTTTCATTTCGAAGTAACCCTACTATCCAGGTTCCTTCTCACAGCCCTACTACCCAGGATTTCATTTCAAAGTAACCCTACTATACAGGTTCCTTCTCACAGCCCTACTACCCAGGCTTTCATTTTGAAGTAACCCTATTATCCAGGTTCCTTCTCACAGCCCTACTACACAGGCTTTCATTTCGAAGTAACCTTACTATCAAGGTTCCTTCTCACAGCCCTACTACCCAGGCTTTCATTTCAAAGTAACCCTACTATCCAGGTTCCTTCTCACAGCCCTACTACCCAGGCTTTCATTTCAAAGTAACCATGCTATCCAGGTTCCTTCTCACAGCCCTACTACCCAAGCTTTCATTTCTAAGTAACCCTAATATCTAGGTTCCTTCTAACAGCTCTACTACCCAGGCTTTCATTTCGATGTAACCCTACTATCCAGGTTCCTTCTCACAGCCCTACTACCCAGGCTTTCATTTCGAAGTAACCCTACTATCCAGGTTCCTTCTCACAGCCCTACTACCCAGGTTTTCATTTCGAAGTAACCCTACTATCCAGGTTCCTTCTCACAGCCCTACTACCCAAGCTTTCATTTCGAAGTAACCCTATTATCCAGGTTCCTTCTCACAACCCTACTACCCAGGTTTTCATTTCGAAGTAACCCTACTATCTTGGTTCCTTCTCACAGCCCTACTACCCAGGCTTTCATTTCGAAGTAACCCTGCTATCCAGGTTCCTTCTCACAGCCCTACTACCCAGGCTTTCATTTCGAAGTAACCCTACTATCCAGGTTCCGTCTCACAGCCCTACCATCCAGGCTTTCATTTCGAAGTAACCCTACTATCCAGGTTCCTTGTCACAGCCCTTCTATCCAGGTACCCAGGCTTTCATTTCGAAGTGACCCTACTATCCAGGTTCCTTCTCCCTTATCTCCAAGTTAACGGGTCACAACCCCGTAAGGCTTAGACCTGATCAGATGCGGTCGATTTCACATTTCCCCAGTGAGTTTCCGTAAAACCTAGACCTTGACCAGGTATACGGTCAACTTTCACCTCTTCAAACCAAGATTTAATTCCCCAGTAGAGTAATGGACAACCAAAAGCTCCTAGACTTTACTTCCCAGTGCATAAATCAACATTCCCGGCAGCAGGTGCAGGGATTTTCACCCAGGAATCTCTTATGCAACCAATATTTTCTAGATGGCATCTTTTAAGCCCATCTCCTTTAATTTCTCATCGCCTCTCAAATGGAATCTATAAGCCCATTCCCGACATTGCCCATCTGTACTACTTCATGCGAGTGCAAATTTCTGGGCACTCTAGTGTTCAATCATCTTCCGCCTTCAGATCACGAAGGGCAGATCTTCCAATCTACATCCTTAGGCTTTAGAAGATTGAACAGGGGCAACTGTTGTACCCCAAAATTTGCCCTCCCATTTCTCAAGGGATTCATCCTGGACTCTCAATTTTACCTCTACCAAGTTCCAAGTCTTGGACCATCATTTTTCAAGGAAATCAACCATAAGGGCAAAATGGTCAAAATTATTTTGAAAAAGTCAAACTTTGACTTTTAAATCAAAATCAAGTTCAAAAAAATCACAATCCGTTAAAGCATAAAACGATTTCATAAAAAAAAATCAGAAGTCAGAAGTTACTTTGGAAAAATCAAATCTTCTAAACATTTAGAAAAATTTTCTAAGTGTCTAAAGAATGTGATATTTCAGAACTTCTGAGCCAGCCCCTATGTAAGTGTTGTCAGAAGATAACTCTTCAATCAGAACATGCAGCAGCGTTTCTCTTTGGTAAGAACATAATGCTTCAGTCAGAACATGATTCTTCAGCATGCAGAGGCTATGTTCAATGCTCTGGTCAGAAGATGCTCCTTCAGCGTTTGGAGGTTATGTTTCTAATGTTCTGCAATCATAATATCACCAAACCCCAAACCTTAACCTGCTACCCTGCTATGGCACAGTCTTGCAAACCAGCTTCCACAACACTCCAAGGTATTGCTGATCCAGTCCACGCCTGTGTTTTTCTTGCATCAAATTAGCCTACAAAAACTGTGATTTAAAAACAAAGGGTATTGCTGATACAAAAATGTTTAAAAACTCATTCGTTTTTCCCCCTAAAACCAAAGCAAAATCCATCTATAAATAGCTTGTTCCATCACACGTTGAAGTGGTTGGTTTTTAGAGAGAGAGAATCACCAAAAAAAGAAAGAAAAAAGCCTTGAATCTTTGCAAAATTCTAAGAATCCGAAAAGTTGTAAACACCAAACTACCAAAACCTTCGCATTTGATTCTAGCATCAGAACTCCATTGTTCCTTGACTAAAACCATCCCCACAGTTTTTGATTCACATATTAGAAGCTATTCTAACTTTTGTATTCATACTGCCATACACTCTCCATTCACCTCCACCTCAAAGAAGTCAGAGTATCACCCCTTGGCTGTTCCAGAAGTTGAAAACATACATCCTGTTGGGTACATGAAGAAGTGGCTCAGAACATCACCAGAGTTCAGGACCAACCTCCAGTTTACAGAATCTTTTCCAGCTGCAAGGTAAGCCTCTGCTGACTCTTATCACGTTGCTTAAGCATTATCATATTTGCATGTTCAAAAATACAATGTAAATATCATGCTTCTGATGTTATACATATTCTGAGACTTCACATGTTTGCTTGCCTAAGAATGGAATAAACCAGTTTCAGAACTTCTGAAAGAAATTAGAACTCATAATTAGGATTAGAAGATTCACACTTACCTCTGATTTATGGTTCTGATATTTCTTGTTTCTGAATCGCTATGAGACCTGCTATATTTTTCGTATGTACATCTTATGTCCTGTGGAGAATGACCAAAAATGCAGATGTTCTGACTGCCATGAAGAGAGAGATCAAGTTCTTCCAGAAATATCATAACCTCTAAGATCTATTTTGTTGCTGGTGGTCTCAGAACTTCTGAAGCCTATTCTGTTGCTGGTGGTTTCAGAACTTCTGAAACCTATTATGTTGTTGATGGTATCCGAACTTCTGAAAGCTAATATGCTCCTGATGGACTCAGAATTTCTGACTCTGCTTATGTTTTTTTTTACTAACAGGAATTTTGTTTTCCAGTGTGCTAGGGTCAGAACTTTTGACCTCCCTTAATCAGTAACACGCTGATTCTATTTTCACCTTTCTCACTATCTTTGCTATCACTCTCTATCAACAAACAACAAAAACATTTTTTTCTCACGCTTTACTTTATTTCTTAAAAAAAAACAAAAGACCAAAAATATTTCCTTAAACAAAACTTATTTCTATTTCTTAAATAAATAAGCAATTTATATTTCTTGCACATTCTGATCCATTTCGATATGGTTGTAATAATAACTTAAGACTTAATTTTTCTTGCAACCCCATTCATAAATATGTACCCCCATCCCCTTAAAAACGATGTAATAGCTTAGATTTTATTTCTTCATATTTTATTCGCTTTTCATATATTACTAGTAAATAGGATGCATGGCAAGACATGAAAACAACAAAATTGACTAACCCTAATCAAGATTAAATGCATGCAATCAAACACACTATTCACACATGCACCCTTAGGGTAATCCCATTTCATTTCCTATCGGAAAAATAGTCATGTCCCTCGAACATGGGCGTTTTAGCAAAGACCCTCAATAAAAGATCGTAGTCCTTCGATGACCCTCGATGTTGCCTTCGATAAAACGATCTAGTCCCTAAAACTACATTGCTAAAACGTTCCATGAGTTGCCTTCTATGACTATATAAACGTCCTTACACCCGTCCCTTCACATCCAACAATGGGGCTTCTTACCAATTCAATGGTAAGATAGCAACATCTAAAGGAGGAGGAAAAACACATTTAAGACCTTTTGAGTAGGTAGGTTCGCTCTTAGTTACTCGCTTGCTCACGGCAAAACTTTTCATACACCTACACTTCCACTTTGAAACATTTTCGAAACAAACACTTTGTACGCGTTCTTATAGAGACGAGAACCGTTGCAAAGACATTTTCAAAATTACTTTCAAAAAACCACACTACAAAGCACAATCAAACAAAAGCAAGTTGATCTAGCAAGTAACTAAGAGCCCATGGTAAAACATGGATGAAAAGGTTGCTAACACCTTCCCTTTTCATAATCTACCCCCCGAACTAAAAAACATTTCTAAAGGTCTTTCCTATGCTTTTTCACCTTTCCTTTTTTTGGATAAAAGAAAAGCCGGTGGCGACTCTAACTAAACCGCAACATTTGTGAACACAAACGCAAAACTCTCAAGTCAGTTCTCCCACCGTATCACACTAAGATATCCCTACATTCAAGGGACACGACCATTATTTCCGAGGAAACCAAGTGGGGCAAACGCTAGGAGTGAACATGTGCAAGTGTGTTTTTTTCAGTTAGTTATCTTTGCACAATTAGGGTTTTCTACTGTATTAATCATTTATCTTTTACATGTAAGCCTATTGTCCATACATCTAACAGTTAAATAGTTGCGGAAATTAAAAGCGAGAAATTAAAATCCTAACTATTACAAGGCTTTGGGGAGGGGATTACATAATAAAAAACCAGGGAATAAACAGTAAATAATACCCTAATTTGAAACTATTACAAACCATAAACAATTACATTAATTGAAAAATAATGGTACGGAAAGAAATAAACGCGCGAAGAATTAAGATGGGAATAAGTCAAAAAGTACTAAAAATCTAATTAATTAAAAAATGTTTTTTTGTATTTTTTTATTGAGAAAATAACATAAATTTTGAAATTTGCGAGTTAGTCCTAATTTCTATTAAATTTTAATTACAAAAAAATGTTTAAGTTAACCTAATTAAACTAATTAATTAAATGCAAATAAATATTTTATGAAAATAATTAACTAAATCTAATATTTTTGTGATTTTATGATTTTATGATTTAATTAAAAAAGATTTTTGTTGTAAAATAATTAAAACAAATGATTTTGTAAAATAATTAAAACAAATAAAGAAATAAGAAATTAAAAGAGAATTGAAAGTTGGGCCTGTTGCTGGAAGGAATAAGGGGGATGTGCTGCCAAATTTCTTGTTAAGCCCAAAGTTGGCCCAGAGTCTGGCGTCTGGTCCAGTGGGACCAGCTTCAGAAGGTTCGCGGTGGACCATCATACATTGCACGTTGGATCTATATGGGAGATTAATCTAAGGGATGAGATCAGAGAGTGTGTAGTGGTCTTCAGAACATGATGTGTACTGGATTTGGAATTGTTGTTTCAGAAAATGCAAAAGGTTTGGACCTAGGATCGAACCCAGGTCCTCCCTCTCACATGCCTTCTCCCCTTGCCATATGCGTTAGCTCGTTAGTCATATACATAATCAAATAAAATAAATATAATACAAACAAAGCGCTTGGCCTAAGAAACGCACGAATTTTCAAATGGTCCAATAGGATGTTGCCAAGCGTTCTTTTTCTTCCCTGGAACTGTTGTTTTAGGCAGAAACCTTTACCTACGATTTCATGGTTGTAACTACATCCCTGTAAATCTCAAAAATTAATATCAAGCATGATAAATCCATTCTAAGCATATTGATCAACTTATTTTGATCTCACGAGCGTGATAGCGTCCTTCTTTTGCTCTAATTTTACCTGTATCACAAACCCCTAAAATACGACCTCAAACCCTAGCAATGGCATACGCCTCTATACGCCTCCAAACTCAAAATTAATTATACAGACAGCTTCTAAATGACAATATAAACATGAATAGATGTTTTGAAATCTAGATGACAATATAAACATGAATAGATGTTTTAAAATCATTTATAACGCGTAAATATCCAAAATCAAATTCAAGAATGGAGGATAAACTGTAATACCGTTATGGTGCGTTCTGAAGGTGTTGATGCGTGCAAGTGATGCTATTAGCTTCAAGAGGTTTCCAGGAATGTGGTTTGATCCTTAGAATGCTCTGAACTAACTTTTGAAGGAAGATCCGGTCTCTACTTCTTTATCAAAAATTTGAGTTTTTTTTCTTGCTTTTGAGGTAGGCTGCACGTGACCAATCTCTGCCTTAGGGTTCAACAAACTTCAGTATATGTATTGAATCCAATTAAGTCAATAATTTTGGCAAGAATCAAAAGAATAATGAATTTCAATTCTTGTATCCAATCTTTCCAAACATATATATTTCTTCTCTTTTCAATCTTGCATGTTTGTCTTGGCTTTTGGCAGCATATAAGATCTCTATTCAATACAAAAATCTTTCCTAAAACAAATTAAATGATTTATTTGGATTTATTTGATTTTATTTGATTTTTAAATGAATAAAAATCAAAATAAATTAAATAAGCAAATAATTAAATCATGGAGGGTCCCATAGGTCGTGGACTATGCTAGGACTGAGATTCAATCTTGAAAAGATGGGCCCATGTGGAAAAGAATGCAATTTTGGGCATTGTTGACTTTATGCAAATTTCCAAAAATGGATAACTTTGACAATGCATATCTCTCTCAATTTTTACCTTAAGAGGGTGCTCGTTAACTTTTTAGAAAGCTTAGTATGTCCCCTAAGCAACCTATTTGGTTTCATCTCAATTGGATCTTCCATGTTCATGTAAGGAGCTTTGACCTACAAGGTGTTTTTGTTGACTTTTTGGAATGACCTATAATGCATGAATATATATCTTTTGATGAGTGCATTTCATGAACTTGAGGGATGAAGATGAGTTTTAGGTAATTGGATTCTCTTCAAAATGAGCCTTGGATGAGAAATTTATGATAAAGTGTGAGAAAGTTATGCCTGGTCAAATTTTGGTTGACTTTTCCTCAAAAACCCTAATTTAGCAACTTTTGAGTTTCGATGAATTAGGAGCATTCCTTGGGGAATCATGATCAAACTTTGATCAAATGATGGATATCACTTCAAAATGTTGATGTTGACCAAAAATCTTGAAGTTTGACTGTATGTGGACCACAGTTGACTTTTGACATAATATAGTTGATTTTCAAGCATCTGAGCAGTTGACTGAGCAAACTTCTTGTGCAAGGCTTGAAACTTGACATGGATGGTCTTGGGAACATATGAGGACTATGGATAGCATATGAGGCCTTTGGATCTCACCCACATTGATGAAAATGGAAACCCTAGTTAGAGGTTCATTACTTTAGGAGAGAGTTTGTTTGGTCAACTCTTGGGCATCCTTGAGCAAGTTGAGGATCTCAATGAACATATGTTGAGCAAAATTGGAGGGAAAATTTTGAGGTACAACAGCTGCCCCTATTCAATCTTCTTAAACCTGAGGATGTTGATTGGCCAGTCTGCCTTTCGTGATCCAAAGGTGGAAGATGATTGAACACTAGAGTGCCCAGAAATTTGCACCCGCATGAAGTAATACTGAATAATGATACCAGGAATGGGCTTATAGATGAAATTTGGAAGTTGACAAAGAAACTTTCGAGATGGGCTTAAAGATTCCATCCGAAAAAGATACCAGTCGCATAAGAGATTCTTTTGCAAGAATTCATGTACCTTCCGTTGAGGAGGACTTAACCGGGGAATGTTGATTTATGTCCTGGGAAATAGAGTATAGGAGCTTCGGTTATCCATTACTCTACTGGGGAACTAGCTCCTGATTGAGGAAGTGGAAGTGTAATGCATATCTTGTTCGGGTCCAGGCTGCACCGTAACTTACTGGGGAATTTGTGAAATTGAATGTATCGGGTCGGGTTCAGGACTTACAATGTTGTAAACTGTTGTTTGGAGTTAACAAAGAAGGAACATGGATAGTAGGATTACTTCGGAATGAAATCCTGGATAGTAGGGTTACATCGAAATGAAAGCCTGGATAGTAGGGCTATGAGAAGGAACCTGGGTCGTAGGGTTACTTCGAGATGAAATCATGGATAGTAGGTCTTTGAGAAGGAACCTGGATAGTAGGGTTACTTCGAAGTGAAAGCCTGGATAGTAGGGAAATGAGAAGGATCCTGGATAGTAGGGTTACTTCGGAATGAAAGCTTAGATAGTAGGGCTACGAGAAGGAACCTGGATAGTAGGGTTACTTCGAAATGAAAGCCTGGATAGTAGGGCTATGAGAAGGAACTTGGGTCATAGGGTTATCTTGAAATGAAAGCCTGGGTAGTAGGACTGTGAGAAGGAACCTGGGTCGTATGGTTACTTCGAGATGAAAGCCTGGATAGTAGGGCTATGAGAAGGAACCTGGGTCGTAGGGTTACCTCGAAATGAAATCCTGGGTTGTAAGGCTGTGAGAATGAACCTGGGTCATAGGGTTACTTCGAGATGAAACCTAGATAGTAGGGCTATGAGAAGGAACCTGGTTCGTAGGGTTACTTCGAGATGAAATCCTAGATAGTAGGGCTATGAGAAGGTACCTGGGTCATAGGGTTACTTTGAGATGAAAGCCTGGATAGTAGGGCTATAAGAAGGAACCTGGGTCGTAGGGTTACTTCGAGATGAAATCCTGGATAGTAGGGCTATGAGAAGGAACATGGGTCGTAAGGTTACTTTGATATGAAAGCCTGGATAGTAGGGCTATGAGAAGGAACCTGGGTTGTAGGGTTACTTCGAGATGAAAGCCTGGATAGTAGGGCTATGAGAAGGAACCTGGGTCGTAGGGTTACTTCGAGATGAAAGCCTGGATAGTAGGGCTATGAGAAGGAACCTGGATAGTAGGGTTACCTCGAAATGAAAGCTTGGATAGTAGTGCTATGAGATGGAACCTGAGTCGTATGGTTACTTCGAGATGAAAGCCTGGATAGTGGGGCTATTAGAAGGAACTTGGGTCGTAGGGTTACCTCGAAATGAAAGCTTGGATAGTAGGGCTATGAGAAGGAACCTGGATAGTAGGGTTACCTCGAAATGGAAGCCTGGATAGTAGGGTTATGGGAAGGAACCTGGATAGTAGGGTTACTTCGTTTGGTTACATAGATTAGTTGACCTGTTTGATCTTCGAGAAATGATTTTCCATTAGCTGTCTGCAGATATGACATATATGACTGCTGGAATTGTTGGAGGTGATTGTCTTTCCTGAAAAGATATCAGGATTAATTATATGCGATGCATGCAATGTGTTATGAGATGGTGTTCTCAAAATAAATGAGATTACATTGTTTGTGATATATATGCGCATGTCATGATGTATGAACATGAAATGCTATTGTGACATGTTCGAGTCTGGGAAAATAAATCCCTGACTGATGCTGGAGAGTAAAGTATTCCTGACAGTTGTAGAGAATTGTGGTTCTCCTACTTCCGCTGAGGATGGTGAATGGAAATGAATGTGATGGAGATTTACTCCTTGTTGTTTGTGAATATTCTGTCAAGGAGAGACTCTGCTTGAGGATAAATCTGTAGGGAATAGTTTGGAAGGTGAATTTCTGTAGCTGAAGTAATAGGCTCTGTCGGGGATTGAGCTTCTGTATCTAGAGAAATAAACTCTACTTGGGGAGATAAAAATTATGATGACCCGCTCGCGATTATGACAATCGGCTGGGGGATATAGCTTTCAAGTTTCTGAAAGACCCTGGCTGGGGAGATTACTTCCTGTTTCGGGAAAGTTGACATCAATGCTTTGAATACTTTTACTCTGTAGGGAGTGTATATGCTGATGATTATGCTCCAAAGTTGTCTCTGCCCTGGTACCTGCTGGGCAGAGTAACTGTCGGGTTTGACATTTCTTGTTTTTTCCCCTGTTTCTTAGGTTTCGAGCAATTGTATTTTCATTTATTATGTAAATATTTATGAGCAACAATCATATTCAAATGCATATATCAAGAATAAACTATTGGACGTTCTTGCAAAACAAAACAAAAAAACAAAAAAACAAATGGTTTTGTAAGAAAGATTTGTATTAATTTTCGAAGTTGGCTTGTAATAGGCATTTTTTGTACAAGGAGGTTGACGCTCTAGTAAGAGAACGCCAGCATAAAAATAGAAGCTATACAATTTTGTGTAAAAAGAAAACAGCTATGTGCAACAATCCCATTGAGTTCTAACTCTGCTATTGCCCCTATGTCTTCGAGCATCTCATCACTTTTCTACTTGTCCGAAGTTGATTAGATTGATTGGTGTCATTCGAGCTTGATAATTGATAATGAGGTTTGATTGTAAGGTGATCCAATGGGACATAATGATACGCTTTATATCCCTAACTTTTGCCTGGACTGCCTTTTCGAGTTTTAAGTCCACCGGGATACCCTTTTTTACCCAAGCCGCCTCTTCAGGTTTTCGACTTGCCGGATGTACAAATTGTTTTCATTTTCATCCCTTATTTTTGCCCGAAACCTTTTGGTTCACCAAAAAGCCCTTATTTTTGCCTAGGCCAGTCAACCTAGTGGGTCTTTTAATCAGGCGTAGTATCTTTTCACTATGTCTGCATTGACAGGGTGAGGAAGGTTGTCACCGTCCATGATGGTTAAAATCATGGCTCCACCCGAGAAAATTTTTTTAATCACAAATGGCCCTTCGTAGGTGGGAGTCCACTTTCCCCTGGGATCACCTTGCGGCAATATGATGCACTTGATTACCAAATCTCCGACTTGATATTCTTGACGTCTGACTTTCTTGTTAAAAGCCTTAATCATTCGCTTTTGATACTTCTGACCATGACAGATAGCGGTAAGTCTCTTCTCGTTGATTAGATTTAGTTGATCAAGTCGAGTCTGGATCCAGTCATCTTAGTTCAAACCCGCATCCTTCATGATCCTGAGAGAAGGTATCTGGACCTCGATGGGTAGGACTGCCTCTATGCCATATACCAGAGAGTAGGGTGTTGCCCCTGTCGACGTCTATGTTGAGGTACGATATCCATGAAGAGCAAATGGTAACATCTCATGTCAGTCTTTGTATGTCACGGTCATCTTATTACAATGTTCTTGATGTTCTTGTTAGTCACTTCAACATCGCCATTCATCTTCGGCCGGTAGGGAGAAGAGTTATGATGATGTATCTTGAATTGCTTATAGAGCTCGATGATCATCGTGTTATTGAGATTTGTACCATTGTCAGTAATAATTCTCTCTGGCACACCATACCGACAGATCAGATTATGTCGGATAAACCACGCTACAACGTTCTTGGTTACAGTAGCAAAGGAGGCCGCCTCATCCCATTTCGTGAAGTAATCTATGTCCACTAAGATGAAGCGATTTCCATTGAAAGTCGTAGGCCTGATTTCTTCGATCATGTCAATGCCCCACATTGTAAAGAGCCACGGAGATGTCAAGACGTTCAAGGGAACCGGAGGCACATGCACCTTATCAACGTAGATTTGGCACTTATGACAAGTTCGGGAGTGCCGATAAAAATTTGCTTCCATAGTGGACCAGTAGTATCCTGCCCGTAGGATCTTCTTAGCCATAGTATGTCCATTGGAATGGGTTCCGAAGGTACCTTCATGTAGATCTATCATAATCCTCTCTACTTCTCTCTTGTCTACACACTGCAGTAAGGTAGAGTCATGATTTCTCTTGTAGAGGATTCAATTACTGAGGAAGAATTTCGCGACGAACCTTCTCAGAAACTTCTTATCATTGACAGATGCCCCTTCGGAATGCTCCTGAGTCTCGAGGTACTTCTTCACTTCATGAAACCAGGGTTTGTCTGCCACCTCTTTGGTATCAATCTCACAATAGTGTACTGGTTCATCCAACCTTTCAATGGTGATTCCGGGAGTTTTGTTGTCCCATTTGACTTTGAACATGGAAGACATGGTAGCTAGCGCATCTGATAACTGATTCTCCTCTCGTGGAAAATGTTCAAAGGTTACCTCCTCAAAGTGTGGGAGCAATGTCAGTACGTTCTCTTTGTATGGGATGAGATCCGGATGCTTCGTATCCCATTCGCCTTTGATCTGACTTATCACCAAGGATGAATCCACGAAGACATTTAAGAACTTTATCCTGAGGTCAATAGCGGCTTTGAGACCCATGATGCTGTTGGCTCCTAAATTCGACACCCTTGTTTTATTGATGTCAGCCATTAAAGCTGAAGGATGTTTTCGACTGGCTAAGTCTGTCGAAATGCCCGTCGAAAGATGGCAAAGTACTTAGAAGATTTCTTCCAAGGGAGAAGTTGGTTGCCTTCGACGTCGAAGGAGTTTCTCGTCGAAGATGTCTCTCGACGAAAGTGTTCGATGGTTCACAGTGAAGCAGTTTGAAATTCAAGCGTTTGGAGGGAAAACGGTTTCCAGCAGTTACCACGTGCAACGTGCAAAGATCTGGAGCGTCGAACGTTGAGAACGTGCCAAGTGGATTGATCTCGAAGCAGTGCAACTGCCCGACGGTTACTTGGGATGTTTTAGTATAAATAGTGGTAGTCATGTAAGTTCTCGCGTGTGTTCACAATTCTATACAAAGTCACTCATATAGATTCGAGTACCCAGCGTGTGAGAAAGAATTGTTGAGAAATGTATGTGTGAAACACCAACTTTATTAATCAAAGTCATTTACTTTTCCAGAAATTTACTTGCTTTCCTCTTTACATTCCTGTCGAAGCCTTTTACATTAAGCCTTGTTTATTTTACCAAGTCTTTCCTTCATGCAATTTACTTGAAACCTCTTTATTTTATTTAAAGCCTCTTTATTTAAAGCCTTATCCAATTTAATCAAACTTCAAAATCAACCTATGTCCTAGGATCAATCTGATCGATCCTGCGAGTAACCAAATAAGTAACCATTTGGAAGATCAGCGGTTGTTTACCAAAACCCAAGGTAAACAAATTGGCACACCCGGTGGGACTGTGTGTTGATTGTTGAAAATAATCTCATCTTTTCGAGGAGTGTTGTATGTTATTGAGAAGTGGTAGAATATACACTAACGATAACAATACTGCCAGAGGAAGGGAAGAGATGGCGAATCCGCCAAACAATAACGAAATCCCACAAACGAGTGTGGGAGCAACGGTTAGTACGACCGTAAGTGAAGCGACAACTGTTGGTTCGACACCAGCAGTAACAGTCGCAACAACGGGGCCAATACCTTCGTTCACAGGCCCCAGGATGCCTTTGGGAACTCCCCCACCAAGGGGAAATTTAGGCACAAGGCCTTTAGTTCCCCCAGGATTTATTCCATTCTATGGTATGCCAACTTCTGAAGTGGCAAGCCTGACGAATGCTGCGTCCACTTTTTCAGACCCTTTAGTGAGCGCCTCTTCGCCACTCCAAGGCTCTGGAGTAGGCATGGCGAATAGAAATAGGACTCAACTCTTAGGAGGAACGTCCCAAGTAGCCCATGGCCTTACAAATGCCTCGACAGCAGTCTTGAGGCAACAAATGGATGAAAGCAACCATGATATGGTGCAAATGTTGGCACAGACTTTGAGTACTGTGCTAAACCCTCTAATACAAAACACTACTCAATCGAATCAGCAAGTGACAGCGCAAATGGCGCGTTTGGCTGATTTCTTTGGAGTACCCCAACCTATTCGACAGCCCCAAAGGGCGCAAATAAGGGGAAACCAGGGGATATTTTTAGAGGAAGAAACCACCATTAACCAGGCTCAACAGCCTGTCGAAGAAAACCTTAGGGCACGATTGGAACAACCTGTCGAGGAACCTAGGGTAATAACCCCAGAGGTAAGGTTAGTTAACAGAAACCAAAATGCTGACGAAGTAGTTCAGCATATCCAATACTAGAACATGGGTTTGGAAAACAATCTGGCAACCATGATTGAAAGGATCATGACTCAGAATGGGATGAACATGGGCTTTCGAAGGCCCAACTTTACATCTCCATTGTCAGAATACGTGTTACAAACGGACTTACCTCCTAGATGCAAAGTCCCCAAATTTACTAAGTTCTCTGGGGACACGACAGAATCTACTGTCGAGCATGTGGCGAGATATTTGATCGAAGCAGGTGACATTTCGAATAACGAAAACCTAAGGATCAAGTACTTCCCAAGTTCTTTAACAAAGAACGCTTTTACTTGGTTTACAACTCTCCCCCCCAATTCGATCCATCATTGGACCCAGTTGGAAAGATTGTTCCATGAACAATTCTACATGGGGAAAACCAAGATAAGCCTGAAAGAATTGGCCAGTGTGAAGAGACGTTTCACTGAACCTATAGACGAATATCTAAATAGGTTTAGGTTGCTCAAGGCGAGATGTTTTACACAAGTGCCAGAACATGAGTTGGTCGAAATAGCCGCAGGCGGTTTAGATTATTCCATTAGGAAGAAGCTAGACACCCAATACCTAAGAGACATGGCCCAACTGGCCGATAGAGTTCGACAGGTAGAACGCCTCAAAGCTGAAAAGGCAAAGGCAACGAAAACTCACAAGAGAGAGAGGATAGCGTACGTTGAGATGGATGACGAAGATCCGGAATCCTTCGACGATACTTTAACTGTCGAAGAGGGAGAAGTCGATTTAGCAGAACTGAAACAAGGGCCACCATACTCTTGTAAACTGTTAGTCCCCTCAAGTGGGAAAAATCCCATTGGTCCAGAAAGGACCAACGATAGGTTCCCAAAAAAGACTTATAGTTTTGACATCACAAAATGTGATGAAATATTCGACTTGCTGGTTAAAGATGGCCAAATGATAGTACCCCCAGGGGTAAAAGTGCCTCCTCTTGATCAAAGAAAGAAGAGAGGTTTTTGCAAATATCATAATTTTTTGGGCCATAAAACTTCTCAATGTTTTCTTTTCAGGAATCTTGTGCAAGACGCTATCGAAGAAGGGAGATTGAAGTTTGCTGACAAATCCCCCATGGCTGTCGACTCAAATCCATTGCAGGCTGAAGCCCACTATGCTGAACCCTCTGAGGTGAACGTGATAGAGGCAACCAGGATCCAGTCGAAGAAGCCAGGAATTACCATGGTCGAAGTCTCAAAGGACCACGTCAACATGCCAATCTTTGGCAGTTTTTCTGGAAATTTATCTAGGAAGACAATTGAAGCTGTTCAGAAAGCGGTAGAAAGCCCGAAGTTGGAGACCGCTGAAGCACAAAAAACTGGACCAAAATCCAGTTCCCACTTGGCCACAGCTCAAGGCCAGACGGAGAATCTGGAGATACAAATGAAGCAGTTAACTCTTGCTAACAAAGATACAATGAATATCAACATGGTTGAACTTTCTGACCCAAAAGCATCAGAAGAGGCCATGAGGCAAGAACAAGCTAATAAGACTGCTTTCCCTCGGGAAAATGAAAACTTGGCAGATTTTCTACAAAGATGCCAGAAAAAGAAATCAGAGGTGATGCTGTGTCCAAGATGTAGTTCGATCTTTGACAAAAAGGCTGCTGAGCACATTCAAGGCGTAAGAGCAGCGAATAAGAGAAGGGAAAATGTTGACCTTCGACATGATCTCAGAAGAACTTCCCAAAGAGGTTCAAACCAAGAAAGGAGGCCATTGACTTTTAGGCCTCCCACAAATGTGCCAGTAGACACTTGGTACAAAACCTCTGGTCGAAAAAGGCCAAGTGAGGAGAAATGGCACTCTTTCGACGTGCCAAGGGGTTCCTCTTTGACTCAAAAGAAAGAGCCTCAGGTTGCTGCACCTAAGGTTGCACAAGTGTCCAGCAACTACAAAGGTAAAAATCCCATGTCTCGAACTCAATGGAGGAGATATCAAAGGAGACGAAAAGCTGAAAGGGAGGCTGCCAACGAACCAAAGGCAGAAACGAGTTCGAATGTTCCTCAAAGGAAGCAAAGGAAACCTCTAGAAAGAGAGCCAGTAACCAACAGGCTAGTTTGGCCTAACCAAAGTGAAGTCGAAGACGAAGACGATGCTGAGTCTGATGATACTTTGGACATAATGGTGAATATAGTTTCAGTGCTGCCCAGAGAATTCAATCGACAGGTAGAAGTCGAAGCAAGTGACTGGGAAGTGGAGCAAGAAATGGCCAAACATAGGCCAGTGTGCTATTTTGTAATGGACAATGGCACTACTGAGGAACAAAATGGTTTCTTCGAGCCACCTACAAAGGCGATGAAAAATCACCTCAAGCCTTTGTTCATAAGGGCTAAACTCGAAGAAACAACTGTGAATAAAATATTGGTGGATTGTGGGGCAACCATCAACATTATTCCTCACTCTATGCTAAGGAAAATTGGCAAAAGGGATGAGGACATTAAGCCTCACAACATGGTCCTGTCGAACTATGAGGGCGGCATAGGGACCACTATGGGAGTGATCCAGCTAGATATCAAAGTAGGGTCGATCCTTCGACCAACGATGTTTATGGTCATATCGGCCAAACCTAACTACAATCTTTTGTTGGGCCGTGAATGGATTCATGGTGTTGGCGCTGTGCCTTCATCAATGCACCAAAGGCTGCTGCTATGGCGTCCAGATGGGATGGTCGAAAACATAGAGGCAGATCAAAGCTATTACCTTGGCGAAGTGAATCACCTGGGTTTGGCAGATTTCGACAAGAACTTGGCTCACATAGGGCCATGTCCAACACCTGACTTCGACATGGCGCCAGCGCCAAACACTTTTTGTTCCCTATACCTGCATCCTGAGCATGGTTTCCAATGGGACAGAGAAGACTTGTCCCACATAGACTTCAGTGGGTTAACTGATATCCAACCAACTGGTTGGGGAAGTGAATTCAGTGATAATGACTGAGTCACAATCTTTGAAGCGAATTTCGGCTTATGTAGCCGAAACCAAGATGATAACGGCTCTCGAAGCCGAAGTAAAGTACATGGCCACACAGGCCAATGATCAACAATTATCTGCTGTAGGTCCAGGAAAGGATTTCGATCCAAAACCTCCTGATATCATGCCAGAAGAGATACAGGAACAGAGGCTCGACGCCATCTATGACGATGAGCCTTTGGGCTTCGAAAAGGACCCCTTGGCGAACAACATTAAAATGTTAGCGCAAGATCCTTTAGAAGAAATCAACTTAGGCGAAGGATCAGAGAAGAGGCCAACTTACATCAGCGCCAAAATTGATCCAGAACTCAGGTTGGAAGTAATCCAATTGCTGAAAGAGTTTAAAGACTGTTTTGCATGGGATTACGACGAAATGCCTGGTCTCGACAGAGGATTGGTAGAACTTCAGTTGCCAATCAAACCTGGGAAGAAGCCAATCAAGCAAAATCCAAGGCGCTTCGCTCCAGAAATACTGTCGAAGATCAAAACGGAAGTCGAAAGACTGCTGAAATGCAAATTCATACGTGTTACAAGGTATGTCGAATGGATTGCAAACATTGTGCCAGTAATTAAGAAAAATGGTACGTTAAGGGTGTGCATAGATTTCAGAGACTTGAATGCTGCCACACCCAAAGATGAATATCCTATGCCTGTGGCGGAAATGCTAGTCGATTCTGCCGCTGGCTACGAATACCTGAGTATGCTCGATGGTTATTCAGGATATAATCAAATATTCATTGCTGAAAAGGATGTGTCGAAAACAGCTTTTCGATGCCCTGGGGCCTTAGGCACTTACGAATGGGTAGTGATGCCTTTTGGCCTAAAGAACGCTGGGGCAACGTACCAGCGAGCAATGAATACTATCTTCCATGATTTTATTAACACTTTTATGCAAGTATATATTGATGACATTGTTATAAAATCTGTTTCCAGGAAGAATCATATTGACCACCTTCGACAATCATTCGAAAGAATGAGAGAACATGGTCTGAAGATGAACCCTTTGAAGTGTGCGTTCTGTGTGAAAGCTGGATATTTCTTGGGCTTCGTTGTCCACAAGAAAGGAATCGAAATCAACCAGAACAAGACGAAGGCAATTTTGGAAGCGAAAGCGCCGTCGAATAAGAAGGAACTGCAATCTCTCTTAGGCAAGATAAATTTCTTAAGGAGGTTTATATCTAATCTAAGTGGGAAAGCTCAGGCCTTTTCACCCTTACTCCGACTGAATAAAGAGGGGTTCGAATGGGGGCAAGAGCAACAAGAAGCCTTCAACAAAATCAAAGGGTACCTCACTAAGCCACCTATTCTGGTGCCTCCTTGTAGCAATAAGAGTATGAGATTGTACATAGCTGCATCCGACAAAACTCTGGGAAGCATGTTAGCCCAAGAGGATGAGAATGGAGTCGAAAGACCCATTTATTATCTCAGTAGAGTTTTGAACGATGCAGAAACTAGATATAGTGAAGTTGAAAAATTGTGTCTATGTCTGTATTTCTCTTGTACAAAACTCAAGCAATATATAAAACCAGTTGATGTGTATGTTTCGTCTCATTTTGATGTTTTCAAATATATGTTGTCGAAACCTATCTTGCACAGTTGAATTGGCAAATGGGCATTAGCATTAACTGAATACTCCTTGACCTTTATGCCTCTTAAGGCAGTAAAAGGACAAGTGGTTGCAGACTTCATAGTCGACCACTCAATTCAAGTCGAGGATATTAATTATGTGGAGATAGAGCCTTGGAAATTCTACTTCGATGGTTCCAGCCATAAAGACGGAACAGGGGTAGGAGTCTTGATTATTTCTCCAGATAAAATTCCAACAACATTCAAGTACAAAATATCAGGTTCTTGTTCGAACAATGAGGCTGAGTATGAAGCTCTAATTACTGGCCTCGAAATATTGTTGGAATTGGGGGCAACTCGAGTCGAAATAATGGGAGACTCAGAGTTAGTCATTAAGCAAGTCACAAAGGAATATAAATGCATAAGAGAGAATCTCATTATGTACTTTGTGATAGCGAATCGTTTATTGAAAAAATTTGAAACGGTTAATATTCGACACATACCCAGAGTCGAAAATCAAATAGCCAACGACTTGGCACAGATTGCATCTGGGTATAAGATTTCAAAAACGAGATTACAAAGAGCAATCGAAGTTCGAGAAAAGATAAAAGCAACTTGTCTATCACCATCAGACTTGGAATCGACGAGACTAGGATATGCTGATCAAAGTAACTTCGAAATTTCGTTCATAGATAATTTATCGGAGCAAGATTGGAGGAAACCCATAGTGGATTATCTTCAAAATCCAGGAGCTTCGGCAGAACGAAAAACAAAGTACAGGGCGTTGAGTTATGTACTCATGGGTAATGAGTTATTCAAGAAAACGCCTGAAGGGGTATTGCTAAAGTGCTTAAGTGAAACTGAGGCATACATAGCCCTTTCGACTACGCACGCTGGAGCATGTGGGGCTCACCAAGCAGGCCATAAGATGAAATGGTTGTTGTTTCGACAAGGACTATACTGGCCCACTATGCTAAAAGATTGTGTTGAGTTCGCCAAAGGTTGTCAAGAGTGTCAAGTTCATACAGGCATCCAACATGTACCAGCAAGCGAACTTCACTCGATAGTGAAGCCTTGGCCCTTTAGAGGATGGGCGTTGGACCTCATTGGAGAGATTCGACCAGCATCATCAAAGAGTCAGAAATACATACTGGTAGGCATTGATTACTTTACTAAGTGGATCGAAGCTATCCCTTTAGTCAATGTAGACCAAGAAAATGTCATTGAATTTATTCAAAAGAACATTATCTTTAGGTATGGAATCCCTGAGACAATAACAACTGATCAAGGATCGGTTTTCACTGGTCGAAAGATGCAGGAATTTGCTCAGGAAACAGGTTTCAAACTCCTAACATCAACGCCTTATTATGCACAGGCGAATGGTCAAGTCGAAGCAGCTAACAAAGTAGTGATTGGCTTGATAAAAAAGCATGTTGGGAAGAAACCAAATAATTGGCACAAGACGTTGGACCAGATCCTGTGGGCTTGTCGAACGTCCCCAAAAGAAGCCACTGGTACAACACCGTATAGGCTAACTTTTGGCCATGATGCAGTGTTGCTAGCAGAAATTTGTCTTCAATCTGCAAGGGTTCAGAGGCATTATGATATTCCCTCTGAAATTTATTGGAACATGATGTTAGACGAACTGGTGGATTTAGACGAAGAAAGACTGCGCGCTCTCGACCTACTCAGGCTTCAGAAGAAAAGAGTAGAAGACTCTTATAATAAAAAGGTAAAACCTAAGGTATTTTTGCCTGAAGAACTAGTTTGGAAGGTAATTCTTCCCATGGATCGAAGGGATCGAAGCATGGGGAAATGGTCACCCAAATGGGAAGGACCCTTCAGAGTTATCCAAACTTTTTCTGGTGGAGCCTATGAAGTCGAAGAGTTAGGTGAAGATAAAAGGCTCTTGAGAGTAAATGGTAGATATTTGAAAAAATACAAACCTACACTTCAAGAGATAAAAATAAAGTAATAAAAGAACAAGACTAAATTGACCATAAAAATGCCAAAATGGAAATTTTATAAATTTCAGCCAAGATGGCAATGTTGTCGAATAGAGATTACAAAATATGGTTACAAAAGCTGAATCAATCAAAAGGGAATAGAGTCCTTGAGTCGAAGGTACTTGGCTTGCTGCAGCTCCAACCTTTTCTTGCACCAGGCGTTCTCCTGCACAATCTTGGCAATCTGAGCGTCGAAGCCTTGGGCCTTCTCAGCAAATTCCAGGCCCTGTTTGATTTCAGTTTGACTCTCGGTGTCTGGGATGGTCGAAAGAAGTTCCTCCTTGCGTTTAGTGTTGGCATTTATCTTAGCCTCTATTTCTTCGATTTGTGCCCTGAAGGAAGCATTCTCTCGATCAATGGCATCGACTTCTTCCTGCGTAGATGCTTTTTGCTTCGACAACTCCGCAATTCGAGAAGTCGTATCCGAAACAGCAGTCCACGCAGAGGAGCTTTTGCCATACAACACCTCAAGCTGACTGTTAAACCCCCTTTGGCGCCTGTAATCTGCTGAGACTTGATCAATCATAGAGTGTAACTCCATGATCAAGCCTGAAACTTCTGGGGCTACAGCTAACAAGTCGACAGCATTCAAGACATCCTTCAAGTATGATGGAGCAGTGGGGTCCCCCTCTAAAGCCTTCATCAAGTCCTTCTTGAAAAACTGGGCCTTAACCTTCGCCAAAGCTTCATCGAGAGGAGAGGTTTCAGTGGACTTCCCCGACAGGGTAGGAACCTCCTGACTAGCATCAGATGAACTCTTGCTCTCGATGATTGCGTTGAGATAGCTAACAGGGTCAGTTTGTTTCAAGAGTTCTAAATCCTCTTTCGACCTGTGCTTCGTTGAGGTAACCCTTGCAACTGCATTGTCTTGGGTTTGAGGTTGTTGAGTGTTAGGTGCCTCGACTTGTTGCCCTTCGACTTGGACTGGGGCAGTACCAGCGTCTTCTTGGTGCTCTTCGCCAGCGTCACCTTGGTGCCCTTCGCCAGTGTCACCTTGGTTCTCTTCGTCAGCAGCACCTTGATTTTCTTCGCCAGCATTGCCTTGATCCCCTTCTTCACGATTCTCTTCCGACAGATCCACCACCTGAACCGCTTCTGGCTGTTGTTCTTCCATTTGAGGTTCTTCTGCTGGTTTTTCTACCGTCTCAGCATTGGCCTCATTTATTTCGGTATGGGCTTCGTCAATTTCCAAACCTTTTTCTTGTGGCCTGCTGAGTTCAGCAGACTCCAGTGTTTCAGAGGTCCTTGGTGGAGAACTTTCAGTGGTGTCCTAAAAAAGGAAAGAAGAAGAATCTTCAGAGATCGAAAGAGACACAGTCGAATGTAGGTATCTACACCTAAGTTATAAAAAGGTTTAAGAGATTACCTGTAAATTAGCTTCATCCCCAGGGCTGGAATTGTCGCTTTCGACAGGCTTGTTGAGAAGAACGTTTAGTTCCTCCTCCGTTGGCTCCTCAATGATCACTGGAGGTGGCCTGGGCTTTCTTCCAGCAACCTTTATCCTAATGGTTCGACCCTCGGGAGCAGGAGCAGGAACAGGAGCGTCCTTCGTCAGCTTTCGCCTTTTTAAAGGAGCAGGAGGAGAATCACCTTCTTCATCGCTCTCAGATTCGACCACCAGTGCTGGCCGTTTCTTGGGCGAAGGTGCCTAAAAAAACCCAATGGGAATTCGATTTAGCAATTGCATCGAAAGTCAAAAATCGAAAGCCAGGAGGAAATAATGAAAGTCTGGTTACCGATATAGAAGGCTTCTTCGAAGAGCCTTCCCCCTGTTGGTTGTTTGTGGTCTTTGTCGGCGCTGTAGTCTTCGCCGGTGGTGGAGGTTTTGTTGAGGGGCCTCCTCCCTGTTGGCCTTCTGTAGCCTTCTTGGCTACAGGATTTCGAACAACTGAAATCAAATAAATGGTTAACAGGCTAGCAATCGAAAAGAAAGACGAAGTAATGTGAAAGGATGAACTTACATTTCTTTATTTTGTCCAACACAAGGACAAAAGATTTCTGAAGCTCATCCATGAAGTCCTTCTCGTCGAAAAACTCCTCAGCATAATAGCTTTTCCACCACTCCTCGAAGGATGGTGAGCAAAGGAAGTTGAGCTGGTAGTCAAACAACGAGAGAACTGTTCGACCAGCATATCTTCCGATATGCTTGATGGCAGCTTCTTCGGTGTAATCATTACAGAAGTACAACATGGACTTCTCTCTTGGAAAAATCGGAGAAGGTAGGGTTTGAATAATACCAAACTGGCGAGATACCAGGTTTGGTTGGTATGCAATCAGACTCAAGTGAGTCTTAGAGCTCCTAAATCGAAGAGGCATGATCCTTGGTGTGAGGAACGCCTCCCACAGTATTGTGTGTTCGTCAACATTGGGACCGCTCGACGTTTTTGGATGTGGCCTTGTGAACCATGCTGGGCCTACCTTCCGTCGAGCAAACGGAGCCATAGTTGAAACAAACTCTTTCCTTCGAGCAAACATCAGAACGAAGTTGGTGAAGGTTTGCTGAAATTCCAGTCCATCTTCCATAGGCGTCAACAGAGCCAGCCTGGTTCCTTCGACGCGTCTGTTCGCTATCTCTGGAGCCTGCTCATTTATCTGAACCTTCTTAGGCAAGAAAGATTCGAAAGTGGCATTGAGCCACAGTTGGAGCAGCCAAAAAGGCCCAGCAAGTAGCAAACTGGCCCTGTTCTCGATAATTTTTAGAAGAGTTGCCCCATTGCTGATCGAATCATAGAGGCTAGCCAGAATCAGTTCTGCCAAACAGATATTTTGGCGATGATGCAGTTGAATAGCGAGAGTGACCATCTTTTTGGTCACCTGTAAGGACTTCGAGCAAAATACAAAGCGAGTCAGCCATAAGGCTAGAAACGCTATGTGTTCGACATCCGACACAGCATCTGTCGACCTGTCGTGATAGTGGTTGATGAAAGTGGTGTATGTTGGTTTGGTGTCAGAGAATCCAATTTGGTCCTCCGACATCTCCTCCGGATCGAAGTAGTCCCCGGTGGGTCGAAGGCCGATGATAGCGGCCACATCGAAGAGTGTAGGAGTCAACATCCCACAGGGAAGGTGGAAAGTAAAGTGGGAGTAGTCCCAGAACAGCAGAGAAGCTATCAACATCTCCGGAGAATAGTTCAAACTTGTCTTCGACAGCATCACCAGGTCGAAAATCCCCATATCCTTCCAGATTGAAGTTTGGTGCTTCTCCATCTTTTCTAGCCAAGCAACGTAATCAGGAGTAAGGCTAGGGCCAGACCTGAAGGCCCTAACACCTCTGTTGAAGAAGCGGAGGTCGATTTTTTCATGCGCAGGATCTCCATTGTCTTCTGCGTCTTTCTTGGCGCATGCAACCGGTTTGAGTTTCTCAACTACCAGAAAATAACTCTTGATCTTCATCGCCTCAGAAATACTTGGATACATGGGGCCAGACATAGCAAAGATCTGGTTGGAGTATCCAACCGGGATCATAAGGTGGCGAGAGTAGGCATCACGAACGGCGATGTCCAAGGGTTCAGGGACCCTTCGTTTGCCTGTAGAAGTTACTACTGGAGCAGTGACGAAAACCTTAGGTTTGGCGTTTTCAGATGGTACAGTAGCGCTAGGAGCATTGGAACCAGATGCCATTGTTAAATGATGAGGTTGAAGATGAAGTGAAGGAGAAAAGGTTTTTTGCAAAGATGACAAGTTGTATGAAAACAGAGAAGTTTGAAAGCTAGATGGCGTAAAAAGTCCAACAATGGGGTACTTACTGCTATTTATAGTAGTGGGAAAAATCCCCAAAACCGAGGACATTTAATGCCATTTAATTATTGCAGGAGATAGTGGGACGCGTGGCAGCCCCCTGTTGTTTTAGCCGTTCTGCAGAAATAGAGGGACGCAGCGTGCGTCATCGTTTTTGGGAATTGTCATAATGACAAATTCTGAAATGACGTTTGGTACTGCACGCCGTACTGAAAGTGACGTCCTAGGTACGGATAAATGATGGTTTTCTGGGGATTGCCAATGGTTGGTAGAAAACAACAAAAAGTGCACAAGTTAATTTGTGACTAAGCGTGAAGATACAGGTGTCGAATGGTGTTTCAAAGAATGCCTTTTTCTTTCAGAGTCGAAATAAGGCATTCTTGGGGGGCAATTTGTTGGCTCCTAAATTCGACACCCTTGTTTTATTGATGTCAGCCATTAAAGCTGAAGGATGTTTTCGACTGGCTAAGTCTGTCGAAATGCCCGTCGAAAGATGGCAAAGTACTTAGAAGATTTCTTCCAAGGGAGAAGTTGGTTGCCTTCGACGTCAAAGGAGTTTCTCGTCGAAGATGTCTCTCGACGAAAGTGTTCGATGGTTCAGAGTGAAGCAGTTTGAAATTCAAGCGTTTGGAGGGAAAACGGTTTCCAGCAGTTACCACGTGCAACGTGCAAAGATCTGGAGCGTCGAACGTTGAGAACGTGCCAAGTGGATTGATCTCGAAGCAGTGCAACTGCCCGACGGTTACTTGGGATGTTTTAGTATAAATAGTGGTAGTCATGTAAGTTCTCGCGTGTGTTCACAATTCTATACAAAGTCACTCATATAGATTCGAGTACCCAGCGTGTGAGAAAGAATTGTTGAGAAATGTATGTGTGAAACACCAACTTTATTAATCAAAGTCATTTACTTTTCCAGAAATTTACTTGCTTTCCTCTTTACATTCCTGTCGAAGCCTTTTACATTAAGCCTTGTTTATTTTACCAAGTCTTTCCTTCATGCAATTTACTTGAAACCTCTTTATTTTATTTAAAGCCTCTTTATTTAAAGCCTTATCCAATTTAATCAAACTTCAAAATCAACCTATGTCCTAGGATCAATCTGATCGATCCTGCGAGTAACCAAATAAGTAACCATTTGGAAGATCAGCGGTTGTTTACCAAAACCCAAGGTAAACAGATGCAGGCTTCATACTCCGCCATGTTGTTAGTGGAGTTGAAACATAGCCAAGCAGTGAAAGGAGTATGACAACCCTCAGGAGATATGATTATTGTGCAAATGTCGTTACCGAGTGTCTTCGAAGCTCCATCAAAAACCATAGTCCATCGGGATCCCTCCTTGGGCCCTTTATCCGGTCCAGGTTCTTCGTAGTCAGTCACCAGCATAATATTCTCATCCAGGAACTCAAAATTCATGGAATGGTAGTCATCCACGGCCTAATGAGCCAAATGATCAGCCAACACACTTCCCTTGATTGCTTTCTGGGTTGTATATTGTATATCATATTCAATTAAGATCATCTTCCATCTTGCTATTCTTCCGGAGAGAGCGGGCTTCTCGAATATGTATTTGATTAGATCCATCTTAGATATCAACAAAGTAGTGTGGGTCAACATGTACTATCTTAGTCAGCGATCAACCCATGCCAAAGCGTAACAAGTTTTCTCAAGCAGTGAGTATCGTGTCTCACAGTCGGTAAACTTTTTGCTAAGGTAGTATATTGCGTGCTCTTTTCGACCAGACTCGTCATGCTGCCCCAACACACACCCCATTAAATTGTCTAGCACCGTTAAGTATAGTATCGAAGGTCTTCCTTCAACCGGAGGCATCAGAATTGGCGGTTATTGGAGATATTCTTTGATCCTTTCGAAAGTTTTCTGGCAATCGTCATTCCATTTTACCACTTGATCTTTCTTCAGAAGCTTGAAGAGGGGTCCACAAGTAGAAGTCAAATGTGAAATGAACCTGGGGATATAATTTAAACGTCCCAAGAATCCCATAACTTCCTTCTCTGTACGGGGAGCCGGCATCTCTTGTATGGCCTTTACTTTTGCAGGGTCCACTTGAATACCTTTGTCTGACAATGAAACCCAAAAGTTTGCCAAACCTTACCCCGAAGGTGCATTTGTTTGGATTCAACCTCAGCTAGTATGTCTTCAACCTGTCGAACAACTTTTGTAGATGATTCAGGTGTTCCTCTTCGGTTTGAGACCTGACTATCATGTCATCAACATAAACCTCGATCTCGTGGTGAATCATATCATAGAACAAGGCAACCATGGCGCACTTATAAGTCGCCCCAACATTCTTCAACCCAAAAGGCATCACCTTATAACAGAAGGTGCCCCACTGTGTGACGAAGGTTGTCTTCTCCATGTCTTCAGGAGCTATCTTGATTTGGTTGTAGCCAGAGAAACCATCCATGAAGGAGAAGATTTTGTGTTGAGCGGTGTTGTCAACCAGAACATCAATGTGGGGAAGCGGGAAGTAATCCTTGGGGATTTCGCTATTCAGATCTTTGTAGTTCACACACATTCGTACCTTACCGTCTTTCTTTGGCACCGGAACAACATTAGCAACCCACTGCGGATAGGAGGTGACAGCTAAGAACCCTGCTTCGAACTGCTTCGTAACCTCTTCCTTGATCTTCTCTGACATTTCAGGGTGCATACGGCGGACCTTCTGTTTAACCGGAGGACATTCTTCCTTGGTCGGCAGACAATGTACCACAATATCAGTGTCTAAACTAGGCATGTCTTCATATGACTAAGCGAAGATATCAACATAGTCGTGCAACATCTGTATCAACCATTGTTTGGTCTTAGCTTCCAGATTTGTGTCGATCTTGACTTCTTTTCTGTCCACTTCCGTGCCCAAGTTTATCGTCTCAATTGGCTCTTCATGGGGCTGTATAGCCCTCTCCTCTTGTTGTAACAGTCTAGCAAATTTTCCTGGCACCTCACAATCGTCCTCACCTTCGTCCTCGACTTGGTTGATAGGATTTTTGAAGTCATAACCGGCAGTAACAAAACTGTTGTCAATGGGATCCAGAGTGGATATGGATTTGTAGCATGATACGTGAGTGTGTGCAAGAGCATAGCTGTTTTGATAAAGTGAAAAAGAAAAACAGAGAGCGCAAAATTTGTATGCAAGGAACATCCAATGTTTTATTGATGATATATGAAATGACATATAATAGCCCTCACAAACAAATCCAAATGTGCCTCGGGCAAGACACGAGGTTGTAGAGTTTAAATTATTTATTACAAATTCAGAAAACAAGTAAGACAATTACTGTGGAATAAAAGAAACTGGTATAAAATCCCTAGCCGTCCAGTTACTCGGTCCATCGTTGGTAGTTGGGTCGATCCAGCTGTAAATGTCAAAGTCTTCCTCACTATCTTCAATGGCATTAATTCCCCGATTGCTGATGCATAGGAGAGGTTCTCCAGCTCGAGCGCGTCGAATAGCCCTTTGAGCTCCTAAAGTAAATCCCAAACTAAACTTGTCAGTTTTGTGAGTAAAATCAGGGAGTTGTCCCCAGTTGGTATACCCACCTTCTTCAACCACTACTCTGGCGTCTTTGAGAGAAGCCATCTTCAGAGGAGGTTTGGTGCTGGTAGTGGTCTCAGTCGATGCCAAGATCTAGGGAACCTCTTCAAAGTTATGGAAAGGATTCTCTATGAATTCCCCGTCCATCTCTACATACCTGAAGGAGTTAAGGTGGCTCACCATATACTCCTTTTTGCCACGTACAGTGAAAATCTTCCCCTTTACTGGATACTTCAACATTTGATGCAGTGTAGAAGTAGCAGCCCCAACTTCATGGATCCAAGGACGACCCAACAAACAAGAGTATGATGGTCGGATGTCCATTACATAGAAAGTGGACTCAAAGGTCTGAGAACCTACCTTGACAGGGATGTCCACCTCCCCATGCACCATTCTCTTTGACCCGTCAAAAGCCCTTACCACAATGTTACTAGGCTTTAAGGTTAATCCCTCACAATCTAGTCGGTCTAGAGTCTTCTTCGGCAGGACATTCAGTGAAGACCTAATATCTACCAGCACATGAGCCATAGTGGTACCCCTGCATTCAATCGAGACACGCAGGGCATCATTATGCTTCCTCCCTTTCGGTGTCAAGTTGGCATCTGAAAAACCCAGCCCATTGTCAGCAGTCAGGTTGGCCACACGGTCTTTGAATTGATCAACCGAAGTCTCTTACGGCAGATACGCAGCCTTGAGGAATGCGATCAAAGCCTTCGCATGGGCCTCGGAACACAACAGTAGAGACAACATGGATATCTTTGAGGGGGTATGCCCCAGCTGCTCGACCATATTATAGTCGCTCTATTTAATTATTTTTAACATTTGCTCTATATTTTGCTTAGAGGCTTCTACGATAATTTTTCTAGGTGCCTCCGTCCGGGAGGGCTCACCTATAGCTTCTTTGCCTTGGGTACCAGATGACTCGACGGCAGGGGTAACAATTGGAGTAAGAATAGGAGTAGTAGTTGAAGTACCAACAGGAATAGCGGGCGAAATAACGACAGGCTTATTGACAGTTTTTGGGGAAATCTCGAGGGAGAAAATCCTTCCACTTATGGTGATCTTGCTGGTCCCGACAATGTTATTGACATTGGGATCAGCCTTTTCATTCTTCAGGTCTTGTTTAACATCGTGATAATAGACATCGACGCCATAATGCCAAGGGACAGCTTTGTCCGAGGCGTATGGGACAGGACCATGAAGGGTGATTATTAACGGAGCGACTCTTGGAGCAGATGTAATCCTAACAGGTCTTCTCGAGGATACCTTGGAAGGATTGGAGGAAATGGTTATAATTGTAATATCTTCACATGGAACAGTTGGAATCAAAGTTTTCTCGAACAAAATTTCTCTATTGTCCATCAGGCGTTGAACACATGTCTTTAGCAAATGGCAACCAGAAGGCAGAGATGAACACATGTGGCAACCTTCACCACAACCCGGAAATAAACTGGCCAACAACAAATTCTTCTTGACAGTCACAAGAGGAGTAGGAACTTCATCAACTGAGGTCACAAACAGATCGGTATCAACATCATTAACTCCACGATTATGCTTAGGCATGGGAGCAGTTATGACATTGGGCTTTTCTGAAGCATCAAACTCAATCTCTTTGGCCTCAATCAGATCTTGTACCTTATTTCTCATAGCCCAACAGTCATTTGTATCGTGGCCAGGACCCACGGAATGGTAGGCACATCGAGCGTTTGGATTATACCAAGGAGATGTGGTATTTGGATTCTTGGGAGCCTCTTTCAAGGTTACCAAGTTGGATCTCAGCAGATGGGGTAGAACTTCAGCCAACATCATGTTAATCCGGGTAAACTGCCTTTGTGGTCTTTCCACCCTTTGTTGATTGTTGCATTGTGGAGCAGCCGCAGGTCTACGTATCACAACAGCGCTTACTGTCTGACGGTGTTCAGCTCTGCTTTGGCCTCTTAGGCTATAGATGGAACTAGCTTCCTTCTTACCAATGAAAGGCTTTTTTACCGAACTCGAAGAGGCGTCTTTCTGTATCTTACCGCTCCGAATCCCAGCTTCTACCCTTTCTCCTGTTAATATCAGCTCGATGAAGCCAGCTGATGAGCTACCAATCAAATGATTAAATAAAGGACCAGACAGCGTCCCAAGAAACATATCGACCAGCTCCCTGTCAGATAAAAGGAGTTGGACTCTTCCAGCTAATTCTCTCCACTTATGCGCATAGTCCTTAAAGCCTTCACCTGCACCCAAGGTCATACTCTGGAGTTAAGTACGAGTGGGGGAAAGGTCGGTGTTGTATTGATATTGCTTATAAAATGCAGCTGCCAAATCCTCCCAGTTTCCGACATTGGTTCTCTCCAGTTGGTAGAACCACTCAAGCTGAGTCCCTGACAGACTGTCTTGAAAGAAGTGAACCCACAAGTTTCTATCAGCGGTGTGGGGCTGGATCTTCCTTACATAGGAACAGAGATGGAGCTTTGGGCAAGACACCCCATCTTATTTTACGAAAATTTGAGCCTTAAATTTCTGCGAGATTACCACTCCTGACACTAATCCCAGTTCTTCGGAATCCAACCCAGGTATCCTCTGGACTTCCATAGCACTCAAACGATCTTCCAACTGCTTGTACCTATCCTCAGTGGGAGGATACTACTCATCATTGTAGTCCATATCATTGTCAGAAACTTCAGGATTGGGGTCCTTTTCCCTTGTCACCCTTTCTTGGTTCTCCCCTTTCTTGGATGAGGAGGTTAGATCGAATGGTTTCGTTAATGGCCCCTGAACCTTCTGCCCATATTCAGAATATCAGATACCTTCTTCTTTTTCTTCTTCCCCTTCAGGATGAGGGCTTTCAGATCCTCCTGCCCTTTCGCCAGAGTTATGAACATCTGTTGGAATTGGGCATTTTGTGCCTGAAGATCTTTGATGCTTTGTTCAGAAGACATTTATGCTGAAATAAACAGCGAAGAATATGAGAAGCCTATAATGGTACTTGTATATGCAGTGTTTATGGATGGGATGCGTATGTAATGATTTCAAAGACTTTGGGAAATTTAAATTTGTGAATCAAAATGAAACAAAGATTTTATTAGTAGAATTCAAAGTTCAAATGCCTTTTAGGCGTTATAATTAAAACCATTCTAAAAAAATATAAAAAATCAAATTTCCCATGGATGCTTCCTCTTCGTGCCGAGATAGACATTAAGGCTTCTTTCCTCATGAAGCTGCTTTGTGAGCTCTAAAACTTTCTTCTCCTGGGCATAGAACTGGTCCTTATATGTATCTCGCTCCTTCTTCAAATGAATCTAGGACCTTTGTAGTTCTTCAAGATCAGTGGGCATATCAGGATAGAGAACCGTGTAAGGAATACCCCCTTCAGTAGTGGGTTCCACAATTACTGGTAAAACGTCCATGTAGGGCATGTTAAGTTTCTGGGCACGAGCTCGTAGCCATTGGAGATAAGGTTCCATAGGAATGGAAGCCTTCGGCCCCAAAGTCTTGGCTCCAGATCTGTTTACCATGCTCTAAGCTCGTATGAACCTCTGGAGATACCCTTGAACATCATTCTCATAGTTAAATATAATGCCCTCGATAAGTAACTCATAAGGACCATCCCTTCGAGCGTAACCAAATTGCCGCAGAGCCAAACAAGGATTGTAAGTTATGCCTCCTTTAATGCCAAGTAATGGGACATTAGGGTACTCCCCGCAGTGGTCAATAATTGCAGTATCTCCCATAGCTCGGGAATACCAAAGAATATCCGTGTGAGCGAGTGACATTATCCTTTGCGACCAACCCAAACCTTCTTCATTCTTCAGTACAGACTTAGGGAGGTGAGAAATAAACCTCCTTGACAGAAATGGCATGCATCACATAAGAACCCCTCTTCTCTTCATGGTACGAGTATGGAGAGCATGCAAGATATCTCCGAGCAAGGTAGGCACGGGGTTGCGAGAGAGGAAGATCTTGATAGCAGTCACATCTATGAGCAAGTCTGGATTAGGGAACAGTACTAACCCATAGATTAGAAGGGCCAAGACCTACTCAAAATCCTGAAAGTCCATATCATCCTAAAACAGTTGGGCCTTGTCTATTAGGAACTTGGCTAGAAAACCCTTGACTCCACTTCTTGTTTCCTAATTGGATATCACGTCGGCCCGTTTCAGATGCAAGGCTAAGGCAATGACTTCTGGCTTGGGAACCTCTTCTAAACCTATGAATGGCAACTGTTCAAGAATGGGTATGTTCAATAACTGAGAGAACTCTTCCATGGCAGGAACCAACTGATAGTCTAGGAAGGTGAAGTAGTGTTTCTTGGCATCAAAGAACTGAAAGAGTACACCCATCATCTTTTCATCAAAGTTTTAAGTAACCAGGTTGAGAAGTCGATCATGTCTCTTAGTGAACGCGGAAGTTTCAGGAACCCTTGATACTAGCTCCTTGAGTTGGGGAGGTATTCTCACAAAGCTGATTCAGATAATGTTTCTACGAGCGGAAGCCATGATCTGCAAAACAGAACATAGATAAATTCCCTTGGTACTTGAAATGATTAGTGTGATGGATGATATGTTATGATGCATGATTTTATGTTCAAACAGAGTAAGTCACACACAACCAAAGCACACAATAGATCTTAGGTTCCAAGGCCTGCATGAGGTTAAAGGTGAGTACCCTCTTGAAGTTTAGTTGGTTTCAAACCTGTCTTAGAAAAGTAATCGAGTTCTAAAGATTCTCAATATCACTGATCATCCTTTATCAGGCATTATATAAGCTCAGGCAATCTTTGCGACCGAAATATCTCGAAAGTTTGATCTCAATGAGTGTAGCATCGAGTATCAACCAATCCTCAGCTTTATACCGAGGCCGACTATCTCACTACTTTCTAATGGCTAAGTTTGTTCAACTAAGGTTCTAAAGTATGTTAGTGCTTTACGACACCATACGGTGGCCCCGTATTCTCCTCGTTTCCACACGAAGGATACCGGTACCAACCAAAGTGTCACACCAACACAGCCATCGCTTAAACCATATTGGTCTACGTCGTACAGTCTCCATGATCTATTGTTGTTTACCTAAAGAGTGTCCCCAGATCCGGGTGTAGGATCTTTAATGATTCCCAAGCAAAACCCTCAAAGATAAAGTAGGCAAAGCAAACAAGCAAGAAATTTTTAAAAGACCTAGATCCTAAGGTAAACCCCACTTTATAAATTCCCAGCAGAGTCGCCAGTTCTGTGATACGGTGGCAGAACCTATTGTTATACTAGTTTGTGTTTTATATTCGCAAATGTCGCGGTAAGCAAGAGTCTCCACCGACTTTTATTTTATCCAACAAAGGAAAAGGAAAAAGAACAGAAAAAACCTTTTTCGAGAATGTTTCTGAGTACGGGGGGTAGATTATAGAAAGGGAAGGTGTTAGCACACTTTCTATCAGTGTTTTTCCACGGGCTCTCAGGTACTTGGTCATTTTTAAATTGCTTGTTTGTGCTTGTTTTGAAAAAGTTTTATTTACTTCGTGATAACCCTTGTATCGGTCCTCAAGAGTGTGACGAAGTTGTTTTGAAAACTGTTTTGAAAAGTGTTTGTGTGGAATAAAAAATTATTTAGAGTAAGTACTTAAGATTTCTACCTACTCGAAAAAAGTATGTTCATTTTCGTTTCCTTTAGACAGCGCTCTCCTACTATTAAGGAGTAGGTAGCTCCGTCATTGGATTTATAAAGGGACGTTCGAATGGAAGAAATGGTCTCTGAAGGCAACAAGTAAAGATACCTTAGCGTTTCGAAGGGACTATCATCATAAGATCAATTTGTAGGCAACTCGAGGGACAAGTAGGGACTATGATCTTTATGACGATTTTGAATCGCGGGTCATTGCTAAGGTATCCCTACATTCGAGGGTGTGATACGGTAGGAGAACTGACTTGAGGTTTTGTGTTTGTTTTCGCAAATGTTTCGGTTAAGCAAGAGTCGCCACCGACTTTTTATTTTATCCTAAGGAAAGGTTAAAAAGCACAGCAAAAACCTTTGAGATGTTTTCTTGGGTTCGGGGAGTAGATTATAGAAAGGGAAGGTATTAGCACCCTTTCTATCCATGGTTATCCATGGGCTCTTAGTTACTTGCTTAGATCAACTTGCCTTGACTTTCAATTGTTTGAAATGGTGCTTTCAATTGTTTGAAATGGTGCTTTGTGTGTGGGTTTTGAAAATGTTTTGAAAAGAGGCCAATATGGTGGCAACCTTTGTAATGATCCATGTTGGGATGTATACAAAGGTGTATGTCTTTTGAAAAGTTTTCCATGTTTTTGAAAGTTGTTTTGAAAGTGTATTGTGAAGTGTGGTTTTGAAAAATAGGCGAGTGTTTTTGTTTTGCAAGTTGGCAAGTAACCAAGAGCTATCTACCCTAAAGTTCTCAAAGATCTTTGCTATGTTTTAACCCTTTTAACAATTTTGTTCCACCATTGTATTTGGTGGACAATCTTGTATTAGGATGTGAACGGGACAGGCGCGGGTCATCGTTTAGACCATGATTTCAATGGTGCCAAGTATCTTTGGGCAATTTTTCCTTTAAGGGACTTGATCATTTTTTAGGCAACTTTTGAAAGCGTCATCGAGGGACTATGATCATTTGAATTGTTTTGTTTTTGCCAAAGATACCTAACATGCAATATGGCCCATTATTGAAGGCAACAAGTGGAATACCCTAGGGGTGCAAGTGTGATTAGTGTTGTCCATTTTCATGCTTGTTTATCTTGAATTTAGGTCAAACTATTTGTTGTTTTTGATTTGCATACAAAACCCTAATTCTATCATGGCATATTTTAGAAAGCTTTTAAAGTGCGGAATTTAAAGGTCCTAAATTATTACAACACATATTATGGGATGGGGGGTACAAATGTTCAAATGGGGATATTTTAGCAAGAAATTAAACCTAAACTATTACATCCAAATTGAATTTTTACAAGATATTTAATTTCACAATAATTAAATAAGATAAAATAAATATGCAAGATGCAAAAAATGATTTTTATATGTATGTAAAAAGTATTTTTTATGTGTCAAATAAACAAAAATAAAATGATTTAATTTTTTGGTATTTTTATGTATTTAGGGAAAAACCCTAATCTTATAAATAAAAGGGTATTTATTATATAATATATGCAATATTTATTAATTATGTACAAAAAAAAAATAAAAGGGAAGTATATTGTAAAAAAGTGATTTTTTAAGTTAATTATTAATAAAAATAAAAATGTATTATTTTTATGTTTTTATCCTAAATATTATAATAAATATATAAGTATTTATATTATTTACTAAATATATTAAATATGTACAAAAATAAAATATTTAATATTTACAAAAAAAGTATATTTTTTATAAAATGTTTTCAGAAGATGAGATAGAATAAAATTAGAAAATAAATGTATTTTGTATTGTTTTTAATATTCTAAACAAAAAAAGTATTATGTATTTATTTACATATATAACTAAATGAAGCAAATAAATATCAAATAAAATGCAAAAAATGTGAGAAAAATATTTTTAATATTTTTTATGCTTTAATAAAAAATAACAAATCAGAATCAAAAAGAAAAAGTTGAAAATGACAAATAAAACTCAAAATGGGCCAGGGGGTGCATGTGTAAAACTGTGGTGCAAAAAGGAAAAGCAATCTCAGGCCCAGCCCAAGAGAGGTTGTCTTCAACCTCCATACAAACGTTTGAAAATGCGCGTGCTCCCTTGCCTCAACCATAACTCCTGATTCTTTGATTTTTAGCACAAACTCATAACATGAAAAATGTCAAGCATCAAGCCACGATTCCATACATACCAAGAACTTGATCTAACTCTCAGAAATGAGAGAGAATTTCTTCTCCCCCAATTCCTGACCTAGTTTTTTTCTAATATTCAGGTCTTAAATTCTCTCAGCATATGCAATATAAATGGAAAGTGAGGATATGAGTGGCTTCAGGGACATGAGTATGACATTTTTCATTCATAAACTTAAAGCTAACTCTTCCTAGATTGAGAGATAGAAGTCCATGAACTTACCTGTTCAGCTTGGATCGTGTCTGACAATGGAGGCACTTTCAAGGCAAGGTGAGGACTGGTACAGCTTGCTTGAAGTCCAGGGATGCTATTCCAATGCTTGGTGTGCTTTGAATCTTGCTATATCAAGCTACATAAGTTCACCTGCAAAGTTGAAAACTGAAAATGGAAAATGGTGTTAGAGATGTTACAGGTCGTGTCCAATGCTTGGGATAGCTTCAGTGGGTGATAGGGAATGTGTTTGCAAAGGTTTCAGCCAAAACGCACGAGTGGATATGTTTGTGGAAGTCAAGTTGCAGGGATGCCTTATTTTTGTGTAGTACAATGATGTTTTGAGGTTTAGGGAGGTATGGAAGGTAGTTAGATCGTGCCTTAGCTCAGGTTTGTTGTTTGGAATGTGTACAACAAGTTTGTCTAAGCTTGTGTTGGCAGAAATGTGGGTTGTGTTACAAAATGCAAGGTTTCTTCTAACTTAAGCAAAAATTGTCAACTTGGTTTCTAGACTTGTGCAGGCCCTCTAATCATGCTGCAATCCATCTTTGTAATGCAAGTTGAAATTCCAAGTGGAAGCATGTGAAAAGTGGCCATGAAGTTAGGCAAAAATTCTGCCTAGAATAGGTCAAAATTTTTCTAAGTTAAGAATGTTTTGCACCCTTGTTCCAAAAATCATAACTTGAGCTACAAGCTACTTTTGAGGAAACTTTGTGAATCAAAGTTGTAGATTTTTCAATGTAATACAACTTGCATGTTTTGACTTTTGTTTGAATCCAAATGCATCTTCGTGAAAAAATGGGACAAAGTTAGGAAAAAATTAGGGATTTTCATAACTTAGAAAAATTCTAAGTTATGAAAATTCTTCATTTTAAACCCTAATTTGCAAATTTGGGTTTCTTGATGAACAAGTTTCATAATTTGGCATGTTTTGATGAAAAATGAATCTTGACACTTGATTTTGACCAAAAAGTCAAAGTTTGATTTTTCAGTATACAGTCAGATTTGGCTCAGTTGACTGAAAAATTCATCTGTCAAACTTGTGCATTTGGGATCTTTTGAACTTGTTGAACATGTCAAGACAATGCCATTGGGTCCTTGAGTCCATATGTGAGCTTGGTTTTCCATTGGCTAGGTCAAACAGTCAAAAATTACCTTTGTGCAGTCAAAACCCTAAAAATGACCATTTTACCCTTTTGGTGATCTGATCAAATTTCTTGTGGAATTGTGATCCAAACTTGGTCAAATGGTCCATATGAGTTCATAATGTTGATGTGGGTAAAAAACAATGAGGTTTAACTGTCAATTGACCACAGTTGACTTTTTCCCCAATACAGCTGATTTCTAGGTCAACTGTCCAATTGACTGGGCAAAGATTGGAATCAAGGCTTGAAATTTGGTATGGATAAACTTGTGGGTCCAATATGAAGCATGAAAGTCACTTTGTACCTTTTGGGTCAAAACATCTTTGTGCAAACTCAAACCCTAATTTGGGTCAACAGTGCAGGGAGAAGTCTTGAGCAGAGCAAAACCCTAACTTGATCTTGAGCTCCAAGGGTCTTGTGGTGAGAAAATGTTGAGGAAATGGGAGGGCAAATTTTGGGGTACAACAGTTGCCCCTGTTCAATCTTCTTGAACCTGAAGAGTTAGATTGGCAAGTTTGTCTTTCGTGACTCGAGGGTAAAAGGAGATTGGACACTAGAGTGCCCTGAAATTTGCACTCGCATGCTGGAGTATCAGCAATGTGATGGTGGGAATGGGCTTATAGATGCCATTTGGAGATAGGATGGATAGGAGGATGGGCTTATAGATGCCATCTGGAGGTGTGACAGAACCTTGTCGGGAATGGGCTTATAGATGCCATTGGAAGTGTTGATCGCATAAGAGATTCCTTAGCGAGAACTTGTGTATTTTCAGAAAGGAAGATGTTTCCTGGCTTGTTACAGGTGTGTATATTCAGTCTCTTCATGCAGATATGCCCTGGCTGGATACAGGAATCGAATCTACAATTGGTTGCTCACAGATGTGCCCTGGCTAGATATAGGAATCGAATCTGGAAGTGTTGTCTACAGATGTGCCCTGGCTGGATACAGGTATCGAATCTGGAATTGTTGTCTACAGATATGCTGTGGCTGGATACAGGAATTGAATCTGGAATTGCAAAAGGTTGGTAGAGATAGCTTTCCTGGCTGGATACAGGTGTAAGCCTCCGTCCTGAGAATGAAAGATAATTTCCTGGCCTGTTACAGGGGTTGATCTTCAAACTCTTCATGAAGATATGCCCTGGCTAGATACAGGTATCGAATCTACAATCAATCACTCACAAATATGCCCTGGCTAGATACAGGTATCGAATCTGGACTTGTGATAGTTGATAGTAATCATCTTTTGGATTGATCTTTTCCTGAAAAGGTAAAATAACAGTTGTATGCGAAGTTATGATGTATGAGATGCATGATGTCATGATGCTCAAAATGAGATAGTGTTGTATGCACTTTATCATGTATGTAAGCAGGATATATGAAATGTGAAATGTCTATGAGTGTATTTTTGTCTAGGAAAATAAATCCTTGACGACTGGCCGGGGAATCAAATCCTGGGCTGATGTTGAAGAGTAGAGTTCGTCGCTTCCGCTGAGGATGATGGTTGTGAGAATAAACCGGTAGGAGAAGATGACTCCGTTGGGGAATAAACTTGTTGGAGAGATTACCCTGAGGGGAATAAAAATAGATGAAGAGGTTACTCTGCGGGGAATTACTCTGTGGGAAGAGATACTTCGCTGAGGTTTTGATGAGGACTCCGTTGGGGATTCCACTGATGAGTTATGTTGGGGAATTTGATGAACTCCGCTGGGGAATAGGAAGAACTTCGCCGAGGACGATCTTTCCGTGGTAATTAGCTGAGGATAACCCAGTTATACCCTGGTGGGGAAATAACCTTTAAATAAAGTCGGGGAGAGTCGTTCGTACTCTGCAGGGGATAAGCTTCCAGAATCTACTGGGGATAAGCTCCAAGACCTGCTGGGGATATGGATTCCACTCTCCTGGGGAAACTTTTCAGACTGTACTGGGGTGTTGGTATTCCGCCGGGGAACAATCTTATATTAAGACTGCTGAGGATGCTTGCTGAGGAATGCCTATACTCTGTTGGGGAATGTTGAGATCTTCTGGGGATGCTCAACTTCCTTTAGGCTGGTCGTAGACTAACTCTGCTTGAGGAGAGTATTGCTGACTTGCTAGGGGAATATTGTGCCTTTTCAGGGCTGATGGGAGACCAACTCTTCCTGGGGAGAGTATTGCTGAATCTTGTCTTACTCCGTGGGGAGTTGAGGTAGCTTGGTCACGTTCTTCAGCTGAACTTACCTTGGTACCTTGGTGGACAAAACAACTAGATCGCTTAGACGAATCTAAATTGCCCCTGTTTCTGATGTCATCTGTAATTAATCCTTTATTTCGCATGCAAGTATTTATGATTAGCAATTAATGTCAAATGCATATATCAGAAATGAACATTGGACGTTCTTCGCAAAACAAAACAGAAAAGGGAAAAACAATGGATAATTTATCTGAGAAAATTGAACTTGTATTGATTTTGAAATTTGCCTGAAAATAGGCGTTTTTGTACAAGAGGCTGACGTCCTAGTAAGAGAACACCGCCGAGCAACATAGAGTTTATACAATTTTGTGAAAGGAAACAAAACAGCTATGTGCAAAATAATCCCACTGGGTTCCAACTCTGCTATCGCCTTTATGTCTTTAAGCGTCTCATCACTTTGCTGCTTAGTTGAAGATGAAGCTGATTGATCGATGTCGTCTGAGCTCGATAGTTGATGCCGAATTCTGGATGCAAGGTGATCCAATGAGACAGAGTGTTACACTTTATCCCTAACTTTTTCCTGGACCGCCCTTTCGGGTTTTCAGTCCACCGGGATACCCATTTTTGCCCAAGCCGCCTTTTCAGGTTTTCGACTTGCCGGGTGTACAGATTTTTTTCATTTCATCCCTTATTTTTTCCCGAACCCTTTTGGTTCGCCGGGAAGCCCTTGTTTTTACCTAGGTGTGTCAACCTAGCGGGTCTTTAGTTTATGCGTAGTATCTTTTTACTATGTCTGCATTGGCAGGGTGAGGAAGGTCGTCACCGTCCATGGTGGTTAGAATCATAGCTCCTCCTGAGAAGATATGTTTAACCAAAAATGGCCCTTCGTACGTAGGGGTCCATTTTCCCCTGGGATCACTTTGAGGAAGAATGATGCGCTTGATTACCAGGTCTCCGACTTGATACTCTTGTCGTTTGACCTTCTTGTTAAATGCCCTGATCATCCGTTTCTGGTACGTCTGACCATGACAAATAGCAGTGAGTCTTTTTTCGTCAATTAGGTTTAATTGATCTAGCCGGGTCTGGATCCAGTCATCTTCACTCAGGTCTGCATCCTTCATTATCCGGAGAGAGGGTATCTGGACTTCAATAGGCAAGACTGCCTCCATGCCATAGACCAAGGAAAAGGGAGTTGCCCCTGTTGACGTCCGTGCCGAGGTGCGGTACCCATGAAGAGCAAACGGCAACATTTCGTGCCAATCTTTGTAGGTCACTGTCATCTTCTGCACAACCTTCTTGATATTCTTATTTGCCGCTTCTACAGCCCCATTCATCTTCGACCGGTAGGGAGAAGAATTGTGGTGCTTTATCTTGAATTGCTCGCAGAGCTCAGTGATCATCTTGTTGTTAAGATTGGTACCATTATCCGTAATGATCCTCTCAGGTACACCGTATCGACAGATCAGGTTATGCCGAATGAACCGTGCCACGACGCTCTTAGTTACGGTAGCATAAGAATCTGCTTCAACCCACTTTGTGAAGTAATCAATCGCTACCAAGATGAAGCGGTGCCCGTTGGATGCCGTTGGTCTGATCTCGTCGATCATATCAATGCCCCACATTGCAAAAGGCCAAGGTGTCGTCAAGACGTTCAGAGGAACCGGAGGAATGTGCACCTTATCAGCATAGATCTGGCATTTATGACAAGTTCGAGAATGCTGATAATAGTCAGCTTCCATTGTGGACCAGAAATATCCTGCCCGAAGGATTTTCTTAGCCATGCAGTTTTCCATTTAAGGCTTAAATCTTTGTACAATGACCAAATGCACAAAATAATGCCTTGGCACAATGGATTGGCATTTAATTATTGAGTAAGAAAAGTATTAGAGGCCTGTAACTAGCTTGCTCATGATGATTTGAAAAATTGCACAAGTTATGAACATGGAAATGGCTCATGAACAAAGTGACTTTTGCCCATATTGCCAAATTCGATTCTCCCTAACCACAAGGTTGTTTGATGAGTTCTTAGACATTTTGGAAAGATTGTAATGTGTACTACAATCCATCTTTGTAATGCAAGTTGAAATTCAAAGTGGAAGCATGTGAAAAGTGGCCATGAAGTTAGGCAAAAATCCTGCCTAGAATAGGTCAAAATTTTTCTAAGTTAAGAATGTTTTGCACCCTTGTTCCAAAAATCATAACTTGAGCTAAAAGTTTCTTTTGAGGAAACTTTGTGAATCAAAGTTGTAGATTTTGCAATGGACTACAACTTTCATGTTTTGACTTTTGTTTGAATCCAAATGCATCTTCGTGAAAAAATGGGACAAAGTTAGGAAAAAATTAGGGATTTTCATAACTTAGAAAAATTCTAAGTTATGAAAATTCTTCATTTTAAACCCTAATTTGCAAATTTGGGTTTCTTGATGAACAAGTTTCATAATTTGGCATGTTTTGATGAAAAATGAATCTTGACACTTGATTTTGACCAAAAAGTCAAAGTTTGATTTTTCAGTATACAGTCAGATTTGGCTCAGTTGATTGGAAAATTCATCTGTCAAACTTGTGCATTTGGGATCTTTTGAACTTGTTGAACATGTCAATACAATGCCATTGGATCCTTGAGTCCATATGTGAGCTTGGTTTGCCATTGGCTAGGTCAAACAGTCAAAAATTGCCTTTGTGCAGTCAAAACCCTAAAAATGACCATTTTACCCTTTTGGTGATCTGATCAAATTTCTTGTGGAATTGTGATCCAAACTTGGTCAAATGGTCCATATGAGTTCATAATGTTGATGTGGGTAAAAAACCATGAGGTTTGACAGTCAATTGACCACAGTTGACTTTTTCCCCAATACAGCTGATTTCTAGGTCAACTGTCCAATTGACTGGGCAAAGATTGGAATCAAGGATTAAAATTTGGTATGGATAAACTTGTGGGTCCAATATGAAGCATGAAAGTCACTTTGGACCTTTTGGGTCAAAACATATTTGTGCAAACTCAAACCCTTATTTGGGTCTACAGTGCATGGAGAAGTCTTGAGCAGAGCAAAACCCTAACTTGATCTTGAGCTCCAAGGGTCTTGTGGTGAGAAAATGTTGCGGAAATGGGAGGGAAAATTTTGGGATACAACAGAGGGACACGACCATTATTTCCGAGGCAACCAAGTGGGGCAAACCCTAGGAGTGAACATGTGCAAGTGTGTTTTTTTCAATTAATTATCTTTGCACAATTAGGGTTTTCTACTGTATTAATCATTTATCTTTTACATGCAAGCCTATTGTCCATAAATCTAACAGTTAAATAGTTGCGGAAATTAAAAGCGAGAAATTAAAATCCTAACTGTTACAAGGCTTTGGAGAGGGGATTACATAATAAAAAACCGGGGAATAAACAGTAAATAAAACCCTAATTTAAACTATTACAAACCATCAACAGTTACATTAATTGAAAAATAATGGTACGGAAAGAAATAAACGCGCGAAGAATAAAGTTGGGAATAAGTCAAAAAGTACTAAAAATCTAATTAATTAAAAAAAAATAATTGTATTTTTTTTTATTGAGAAAATAACATAAATTTTGAAATTTGCGAGTTAGTCCTAATTTCTATTAAATTTTAATTACAAAAAAAAATGTTTAATTTTACCTAATTAAACTAATTAATTAAATGAAAATAAACATTTTATAAAAATAATTAACTAAATCTAATATTTTTGTAATTTTCTGATTTTACGATTTAATTAAAAAATATTTTATTGTAAAATAATTAAAACAAATGATTTTGTAAAATAATTAAAACAAATAAAGAAATAAGAAATTAAAAGAGAATTGAAACTTGGGCTTGTTGTTGGAAGGAATAAGAGGGGTGTGCTGCCAAATTTCTTGTTAGGCCCAAAGCTGGCCCAGAGTCTGGCGTCTGGTCCAGTGGGACCAGCTTCTGAAGGTTCAAGGTGGACCAGCATACATTGCACGTTGGATCTATGGGGGAGATTAATCCAAGGGATGAGATCAGAAAGTGTGTGGTGGTCTTCAGAACATGATGTGTACTGGATTTGGAATTGTTGTTTCAGAAAATGCAAAAGGTCTGGACCTGGGATCGAACCCAGATCCTCCCTCTCACATGCCTTCTCCCCTTGCCATCTGCGTTAGCTCGTTAGTCATATACATAATCAAATAAAATAAATATAATACAAACAAAGCGCTTGGCCTAAGAAACGTGCAAATTTTCAAATGGTCCAACAGGACGTTGCCACACGTTCTTCTTCTTCCCTGGTACGGTCGTTTTAGGCATAAACCTTTACCTACGGTTTCATGGCTATAACTACATCCCTGTAAATCTCAAAAATTAATATCAAGCATGATAAATCTATCTAAGTATATATATCAACTTATTTTGATCTCACGAGCGTGATAGCGTCCTTCTTTTGCTCCAATTTTGCATGTATCACAAACCCCTAAAATACGACCTTAAACCCTAGCAATGGCATACGCCTCTATACGCCTACAAACTGAAAATTAATTATACAGACAACTTCTAAATGACAATATAAACATGAATGGATGTTTTGAAATCATTTATAACACGTAAATATCCAAAATCAAATTCAACAATGGAGGATAAACCGTGATACCGTTATGGTGCATTCTGAAGGTGTTGATGCGTGCAAGTGATGCTATTAGCTTCAAGAGGTTGCCAGGAATGTGGTTTGATCCTTAGAATGCTCTGAACTGGCCTGTGAGGGAACATCTGGTCTCTAATTTTTTATAAAAAATTTGAGTTTTCTTTCTTGCTTTTGAGGCAGGCTGCGCGTGACCAATCTTTGCCTTAGGGTTCAACAAACTTTAGTATATGTATTGAATCCAATTAGGTCAATAATTTTGGCAAGAATCAAAAGAATAATTGATTTTAATTCTTACATCCAATCTTCCCAAACATAGAGATTTCTTCTCTTTTCAATCTTGCATGTTTCTCTTGGCTATTGACAGCATATAAGATCTATATTCAATACAAAAATCTTTCCTAAAACAAATTAAATGATTTATTGGGATTTATTTGATTTTATTTTATTTTTAAATGAATAAAAATCAAAATAAATTAAATAAGCAAATAAATAAATCATGGAGGGTCCCATAGGTCGTGGACTATGCTAGGACTAAGATTCAATCTTGAAAAGATGGGCCCATGTGGAAAAAAATTCAATTTTGGGCATTGTTGACTTTATGCAAATCTCCAAAAATGGCCAACTTTGACAATGCATATCTCTCTCAATTTTTACCTTAAGAGGGTGTTCTTTAACTTTTTAGAAATCTTAGGATGTCCCCTAAGCAACCTCTTTAGTTTCATCTCAATTGGATGTTCCATCTTCATGTAGGGAGCTTTGACCCACAAGGTGTTTTTGTTGACTTTTTGGAATGACCTATAATGTCTGAATCCATATCTTTTGATGAGTGCATTTGTTGAACTTGAGGGATGAAGATGAGTTGTAGGGAATTGGATTATCTTCAAAATGAGACTTGGATAAGAAATATCTGATAAAGTATGAGAAAGTTATGCTTGGTCAAAGTTTGGTTGACTTTTCCTAAGAAACCCTAATTTAGCAACTTTTAAGTTTTGATGAATTAGGAGCATTCCTTGGGGAATCATGATCAAACTTTGATAAAATTATGGATATCACTTCAAAATGTTGATCTTGACCAAAAATATTGATGTTTGACTGTATGTGGACCATAGTTGAATTTTGACCTAATATAGTTGATTTTCAAGCATCTGAGCAGTTGACTGAGCAAACTTCTTGTGCAAGGCTTGAAAGTTGACATGGAGGGTCTTGAGAACATATGAGGACTATGGAGAGCATATGATTCCTTTGGAGCTCACCCATATTGGTGAAAATGGAAACCTTAGTTGGAGGTTCATTGCTTTTGGAGAGAGTTTGTTTGGTCAACTCTTGGGCATCCTTCAGCAAGTTGAGGATCTCAATGAACATATGTTGAGTTAAATGGGAGGGAAAATTTTGGGGTACAACAGGGAAGAACTACCGCATCCGGCCAATTGGGACGCAGTCAAAAAATACTATGTATAAAAAGCTCACTAAGATCGAACCCCCAAAAGGGAGACTTAGGAAAAAAAGGGCGTCCCGGTAGATCAAAAACCCTAAAGGGCGATCCAGGAAAAAATTAGGGGCATATAACAAGAAAATTATCTCGGTGGATTGAAAACCCGAAAGGGAAATCCAGGCAAAAGTTATGGATTCCCTACAAAGAAATAAGGAACAAAAAGAATACGATCTAAATAGCTATGACTACGAACCACAGAGGGGGGGATAGGTTGGAATCATACAACTCAGAAGCGAAGAAAATAAGTTCATCAAAATCTATGGGGGAACAGCAGTAACGACTATCATTTTGTATTGCCATTTACTGTTTTAAAACTTTCTGTAATTACCTCTTTCTAGGAATTGCATCCTGTATTCTCGCCCACTCTGAAGCATATCAATAAAACATTTGTTTTTGTTATATCTTTCGAATCATGTTTTTCTTTTCTCAGATTTGTTTACAAAATACTACGATTATTACTCATGAATATTATCTCAAAATAATTTCGGGGAATTAACAGAATAAAAGCATCTGACAAATATCGAAAAAACGCTTGGGTTAGAAAAGTATCGAAGGAAGATCCACGTCTACGTCCATGCACACAGTTACTCCTACGTCTTGCAAAAAAATCAATATACATGTCTCAGTTTGTACCTATGCATATCTACGCGTTCGTACATGAAGTCTACAACGACGCACATGTCTGCGCCTATGCTTGCACTCAATGATACAAATTCTATACATACAACTACGCTTACGCCTGCTCTCACAACATATGAATTCACATACGTCTACGCTTTCGCCTGTGCTTACAACACAAAGGCCACACATATGCCAATACATACGTCTGCGCCTGCTCTCACAACATATGAATTCATATACGTCTACGCTTTCGCCTGTGCTTACAACACAAAGGCCACACATATGCCAATACATACGTCTACTCCTGCGCTTATAACATATAAATCTACGCGTAGGCCATCACCTACGTCTATGTATAAGTCTACGTCTATGCCTGCAATACAAAATTAATGCTCAACTTTTGCTAAATATTTCCTACCGTGCTCAAATTCAACAATGCTACGGCGACATGACATACAACGCCCGGAGTTGGTAACTCTGAGCCAATGGTTTAAAGGAGAGAATGCCAGAAATAGTCTTTATAACATTTCAAGGCATACGTGTATCTTACACACATCTCATACATATACACATTTTGCATATCTAAAGCATACATACCCTATCCATTTCAATACGCATATAGTCAGGGTTCCATATCAATGTCAAACATCATACATTTCGCATACATACAACATTCAATATGCATGCATATGTATCACATGGGGGACATACAAATAATCCCACCCTCGATTCAACTATCTAAGGGTCAACCAACGCGATACTTCTCCTATGATTCATCCATTCACCTTAGTCCTCATGCCGTGAAACATTCATCCCATCATCTAAGTCTTCCCGCAGTAATGAGTTCCTTACAAGTCTCAGTATATTGCCTCTAAGCCGCAATATATCATCCGACTCAAACACATTGCCTCTAAGAGGAAATGTATCCTCAAACTCAACACATTTCTTCTAAGCCGCAATGAATTATCAACACTCCGTACGTTGCCTCTAAGCCACAACGCATTCTCAAAACCCATTTTATTGCCTCTAAGCCGCAATGCATTGTCAAAACTCAGTATATTGCTTCTAAGCCGCGATATATCATCCAACTCAAACATATTTCCTCTAAGCCGCAATATATTATCCAAACCAGCACATTGCCTCTAAGACGCAATGCATTACCCAAACTCAGACCATCGTCTCAGACTTCATGAAACGATGTCCGAAACAACACATTTAGCTCATCACATCAGACTTCACGCAGTTATTTGCACACCTAACCCATTGCCTCAGTCTTCATGCAGCAGTACGTTCGCTTATTTTGCGACACAACCCATTGCCTCAGACTGCATGCAGCAATGTGTTCCAAACTCCAGACCATCGTCTTAGACTTCATGCTGCGATGCTCAAAAGAAAACAAAACTTAACACATTTCTTCTAAGCCTCAATGTATTCGCAAACTCAACACACTGCCTCTAAGCCGCAATGCATTCTCAGAACTCAGAACATTACCTCTAACCCACAATGTATCCTCATAACTCAACACATTACCTCTAAGCCACAATGTATTATCAGAACTCAGCATATTGCATCTAAGCCGTAATGTATTGTCCAAACTCAACACATTGCCGCTAAGCCGCAATGTATTGTCCAAACTCAACACATTGCCTCTAAGCCGCAATGCATTCTTCAAACTCAAACACATAGCCTTTGAGCCGCAATGTATTCATGTTCAAAACATCGCCTCAGATGTCATGCAGCTATTCGAAAATGTAACCCATGGCCCCAGTCTTCAAGCAGCCATGCATCATCAATCATTGCTATACTCACCCTCCAAATGGGTAAATAAGCCAAAACATACAGAATCGTTCTATCTGCCTCGTTGTCAAACCCGGGTAAGCGATATATCATCAGCTTTGCCTACTTCCTTGAGACTTATAATGGTATGCTACATCAGTGTAACCTTATGTTTGTCGTACAAATTTTGGGGTACTCCAAGTATTCAATAAACTCCCAATCAAAATGTGCAAGACTCGCATTTTCTCACGCTATTTGATTGGAAGATAATTGAATAGGGGTAGCTATCGTAACCTAAATTTCTCCTACCTCGGTGATTTCATTTTTCAAGATTAAAATAGAAGAAATATTTAATTAAAGATGGCACAGCAATATCTGATGGCCCATCTTAAAATTTAAGCCAACCAGGGGGTGTATTTTAATTCAGGAGAGTGGGGCTTTTTAAATCAGAAAGACTCACGAACTCATTTGCAGCATGTTGGCCAATGGCCCATGCGATTCGAAAATGGGAAATTAGTTCAAAAGAATACTTGTCATTAAGTCCCTAATCTTTTAATCTATTTAAGAATTATTGTTGGTCGTAAAAAAAAGAGGTTGATTTATGATTTAAAGGCCCATTAGAATTGGCCTATTTTCACCTTGATTTCCAAACAGCAAAAAGGGGTGTAATTTCTGAATCACAAGCCCAAAGGAAATTGGAGACATTAAATAGTCCATTTAATTTGTTGTTGTTAATAAGAAGAGGGGAATGAAATTGCAATTTAAGGCACATTAGGATAGGATCCATTTCGTTTTGGGTAAGTAAACAGAAAAGGGGAGGTATGGACATGGTTGTAAATTACTGGCCTATTAAAATAAGGTCTAATAGCCCATTTGCTGCTTTGTGATTTTAGGAAATTATTATTAAAACTATTGTTTATTTTAATAGAAATGTATAAGAAAAAGTATTGTTTTAACGTTAATTTCTTAGTTTCATTTTTATTATTAAACAAACATTTTTTTAAATATTACTTTTTGGTATTTATAAAAGTTTGTTTAAAAGAAAAAATAATTAGCATTGGGAGGTCAGTTGGGCCTAATTTTATTAAAGGAGAAAAAGCCTTTTTGTTGTAGTAAAAGTAATTGTGCTGGGCTGAATAAGGTAAATAATGCGCAAAGCCTAAATTTCCAATAAAACACTAGTTGTTCCAAATTAAGCCAGATTAGCGCTTGTTTTTTTTTACAGTAAACACCTACTGTTCAAATTCAACTAAATACTATAATAATCTTTTACAGTCCAAGGTCCAAAAAATCTTACATATTCCAAACTAAAATTCAACCAAATCTTTGTCTAAAATGATAACAAAATCTACAGCATTCAATAAAATATACAAATTTGAAATCATATCTGCAGAATATAGTAGAATCCAATCCCAGTAAAAAAATCAAATCTTACAATATCAATCTGTTTACAAATCGAATCATTAACAAATCAAATCTAAAATTTACATTCGAATTCAAATCAAATCTGAAAAAATTGTATAAACTAAATCTAAATCTCTTATCTTACAAAATCCAATTCGCATTGCATATAGTATAATCGAATAAAAAAATTACAGAACGAATCAATCCCAATAAATTACAACAAGTATCAAATCCCTAATTGCTAATCTCATAAATCTAAGCTGTTGTAATGGAATTTCCTAATTAACAATAACCCTAAAAAAACTAACTATAAATAAACAGAGTATACAGAAGAGATAGGGGGTTTTTGGCTGGATAAGAAGAGGAAGAACTGGAAGAAATTACCAATCTTGTTGAAGATAGAAGAAAGGACACGATTAGGGTTTCAACATCTGAAACCCTAATCACAATGTTGCTCATCCTTCAAGCGTTATCTCCATCGGCCGTCGTTGAACACCTAACCAGGATATCAATATCGCTGGAACCTGCGAAAGAGAAAGTGGAAGGTCAGAAACCCAAATCGCTCGAAGAAATCCGAACACGATATCGTACAAGGGGTAAATGAACTTAGCTTTTCCCTTTTGTTTTGTTGTTCTATGAATGTTTATGGGTGTGCTGGAATTGACGACGGGGAAGGGATTCGGTGAACGCCGTTACGGACACTTTTAGGGTTAGAAGGTTGGAGAAGGAGAGAGTTAGGTTACAGAAGAGAGAGAGAGAGAGAGAGAGAGAGAGAGAGAGAGAGAGAGAGAGAGAGATGAGAGAATTATGAAGGAATAATTGAAAGGAAACCATAATTTATATTCCGTCAGATCCAGTATGCTTGCGCCTATAATAATAATTGTGTTATTGTCGATCTCATCCGTGTGATTCTAAATGGACGGCCGTAAGGCCAAGTCCACCGTAGAACCATACTCCCTCGCATACCCAATCCTCTGGACCTCTCACAAAATACGTTTGGGCCTAACCCAATAACTCTTCACACCCCCCTGTTTTACTTCTAAACTAAAGTTGCACCCCCACCCCCACCCCCCACCCCCCCTGAAACTAATTAAATAATTTTCTATTTTTTATATAATCCTTATATTTTTATATTTATATTTTTATATTGTTTACTTATTTTTATAATAATTATTTTTATGGTATTTTTTATATATAATAATTATTAGTACTTTATTTTATTTTATGTTATTATTTATTATCACATGTAAATATATTTTATTCAAAACACATGTACATATTATTTTCACGTATATTGCATTAAATATTTTTGTATCATGCATTAATCAAGACTTTTTTTGCAATTAATATTATTAAAAAACACAAACAAATCTCAAACTATTTTCGCAATAAACTAAGCTAACCAACAGTCTTTTTTGCAAATGAGTTTGAAACTAATTTTGACTTACTGCGTTCTCAATCAAAATCTCTACAATCACTACTCCCGACCGAGTGCGAAGTGATTCAAAATATGTTTGCAAACCCCTAAAAGACACCAACCCCATACAAACTACGAATTGGGACTTTGATTCCTTATAAGAGGATACGTAGGCATACGATCAAAAATCGTGGCGAGTCTTGCTAATTAAAACATAAAACCCTGTTTACCCCAAACCTAAACCTAGAGGCTAATATCCTTGTGAACAAGGTGGATGAAAGGTGCCTAACACCTTCCTTTCGTCTAATTGAGTCTGAAACCTAGAATCTTTGTCTACGAATTAGGGTTTTTCTTTTAGGTTCCCTTCCCTGGGATAAAAACTAATAGTGGCGAATCTCGATTAAAAACCCAGTTGCCACAGTATGGCTGCCCCAATGTCAGTAACCACCTCAATTACATTTATAGCTAGCCCACCATGCGGAGGCATGAGATTTGTCTTGATGTTTCGCTTATCAAAGGTGATATCTTGGGAATCCAACAAATCTTAAACATTATGTCTGAAGGCCCAACATTTTTCTATGGTATGCCCCAGAGAGTTGGCATGATACTCGCACCTGGCATATGCATAATACTTTGGTGGGAGTTCCCCAACTGGAGAAGCTATATGCTTCAGTTCTACCAAAGATGCTTTGATTAAGTGTTGCAATAATTGACTATGCGGCATGGGGAGAGGATCAAATATTTTCAGAGGCCTTTCAAACATGTTATGTTGTTGTTCTCATGGAATTAATAATGGTTGGTATGCCTTTGGGTGTGATGCGACAGCATTAATTTCTCCTTCCTTCTTTTTCGAGAAGTTAGGAACATGTCTCTTTGAATTATAAGAGGTGCTAGATGATGCCCCTTGTATCTTCCCACTCTTTGTACCAGCTTCAATCCTTTCACCAATAGTCACCAAATCTGAAAATCTGGAAGACACACTTCCCACCACCCTATTATAGTACACCCATTGTAAAGGGCCCATGAACATGTCGACTAGTTATTTCTCCAAGAGTTGTGGTTGTACACGGGCTTCCATTTCCCTCCATCTTTGAGCATACTCCTGGAAAGAATCCTCCTTCTTCTGAGACAAGTTTTGGAGTTGCATGAGGTTAGGCTCCATGTCCAATTTGTACTTGTACTGTCTCAAGAAAGCATTGTCAAGATCTGCCCATGTTTGGATATGAACCCACTCCAATTGCATATGCCGATCTAGAGATGCTCCACTCAAACTCTCTTGGAAAAAATGGATCATCAGCTTTTGATCTTGAGCATAGGCATGCATTTTCCTGCAATACATGCGTATATGGTTCCTCGGACATGTGAGCCTCATATATTTTCCAAAGTCAAGTACTTTAAATTTTGGAGGAATTACCACATCATGAACTAGACCCATTTCGAGAGTGTCGACATTGAAAGCATCATAACCATCCACAGCCTTTAACCTTTCTTCAAGAGCTTTGTACTGGTTAAGTGCTAAGGTATTTTCAGTGACATGGCTGTGGGTTGTCCTTTGAGTTGCTTGATTGACATCTTCTAAGTCATGGTCTCCAAACTATAGGTCCATGTAGTTGTTCGTATTGTTAATCGGAATCTGCAAAGTATGAGATGCCCCTACCTTCGGTGGAGGTGGGACAAACCCTTCAGTATCAGCTTTTCTGACCTCTTGTTGAGCCATAGTTGACTTTTGAGGTCCTGACTCTGGTTCTCTTCTTGGTTGGTGACCGCTCGATACACCAATAGTCTGGGCTACTTCTTCAAAGGCTACCTAGGGATATGTTCTTGCCTCTCAATGATGTTCTTTAAGGCTAGAAGAACTTGACTCATATCACTTTTCATCGAGTCGATGTTGCCTCTTACCTGCTCCAAATCTTCCCGGAATGCGGCTTGGTTCTCTTCAATTTGTTCCATCACTTTCTTTTGATGGGCCCTTGTTTGATATGGAATTCGTAGAGGTGGCTCTTTTCTACCAATGGTTTAACTGGAGATGATTTTGAAAATTAATGAGTTTTTTTTTGTTATGAAATGTGAAATGATGCGATGTTCCCAAATGCATGGATGCGTATCAATATGCTAAGAGTTTTTCTTTGTTTTTTGAATGTCTTATTCACTTGTATTTTCATATATATTTTTATTTTTGTATTTATATTTGTTGTACCCCAAAATTTTCCCTCCCATATTTCTCAAAACATTTCAAGAATGATACTCAAGTTGCTCAGGGTAGTCCAAGGGTTGGCCAAACAAGCTCTCTTCTAAGGAATTCTACCTCAAATTAGGGTTTCATGTTGCATCAAGATACTTGAGTCCAAGGGATTCCAAATTCTCACCAATGTCCTAATATGTTCTTAATATCATCCATGTCAAGTTTCAAGCCCTACAGAAGAAATTTGCTCAGTCAATTGCTCAAAGGCCTGAAAATCGACTGTGCTAGGGTAAAAGTCAATTGTGGCCTACATACAGTCAAACTTCAAGATTTTTGGTCAACATCCTCATTTTGAAGTATATTTCATAATTTTATAAAGGGTTGATCATGATTCATCAAGGATTGCTCATAATTCATCAAGACTCAAAAGTTGCTAAATTAGGGTTTTGTAGGAAAAAGTCAATTCAACTTTGACCAAGCATAACTTTCGCATACTTTATGAGAAATGACACATCCAAAGCTCATTTTGAAGAGGATGAAATTACCTACATTACATCTTCATCTCCCAAGTACAAAATATGCACTCACAAGAAGTTATGAATTTGGACATTATAGGTCATTTTGAAAAGTCAACAAAAACACCTTTTTTGTCAAAGCTTCATACATGAGAATGGAATATCAAATTGAGATTATAACAAAAGGGTTGATTATAGGACATCTCAAGCTTTCTAAAAAGTCAAAGAACACCTCCAAAGAGTCAAAATTCAGGAAGTTATGCATTGGTGAAGTTGACCTTTTTTGCAAAATTGCCAAAAGTCAACTATGCCTAAAACTTCAATTTTTGCCAAATGGGCCCAATATTTTTCACTTGTTTTGAGTTGGCAACATAGTCCACGAGCTCTAGCCCTTAAACTTGTCATTATCATATTTTTATTATTTATTTTGATTTTTATTTGATTTAAATCAATTTTAATCAAAATAAATCATATAAAATCCAAAGTATTGAAAACTAAAGATTTGTTTACATGATTCAGGTCTTAATGTCCAGCTAGCATCAGGTCAAATTCGTATCAATGCATGGTGTGTACAAAAAGATTGAATTAGGCCATTTTTGGAAAGATTTTTAAGGTGTATCAAATCAAGATCCAATTCATTGATGGAGGAAGATTGAGATCAGTTATCAACCCTAATCTATTCCTCAATGCATATAGAGTGCGTGCAGACCCAAAACTAGGTTAGAAGCAGGCGCATCATCAAGAACACAAACTTGAAAAATCAAGAAAAAGTGCAAACACGAATTCACACTTAGAGTCCAATTCAAGACATTTGAACCATTCCAATCGTTTCCTGAGGTCATCAGCAAGCCAAAGCAATCCAAAGCAAGCGTTTCCAAGCCCTATATCGCGCTGTAAGTCAGTCATGAAACCTAACTTTTCTTGAAATTGAATTCCATGATTTAGTCATTGATAGCATGATCTAATGGTATATTCTTGATCCTTAAGACATATGCAAGCTTTCTGTATTGTTTAATTGCATTTATATGGCCTGTAGTGGATTTCACCATTACTAGGGTTCCTTGCTTCAAATTGGGATTTTCATTTACAGGAAAAATTGGGCCATGAAAGGGCCATCATTGAACTCAGCAGGTCTAGACGAAGCCATTCATGGCTTTAGTTTTGATTTATCTTACTCATGCTTGATTTTGAGAAATGGCAGGGATATAGTGACGGACAAACGTCTGTAGGTAAAAGTCTGGGACTTTTACCAACGGAACAAGGTTGAAGACGATTGCGTGGCACCCTTCCATTGGATTGTTTGAAATTTCGCGCTAATATTTGGTTACTGCGCTTGTTTAATTTACATTAATTCTTGTTATATTACCTACAACAAAAACAATTGGCCCAGTGGTAGCCAGGCAAGCGTTAAGGCGTTGGGGAAGTTTTAGGTCAAGGGTTCGACCCCTGCCTTCAACGTAAGTTATTTTTCTTAATTTCTTTCAGGTAATCACATGCGTTTACAATTCCAAGGACTATCATACGTCTTAAGATCCAATTTGCCAAGTGGCTAGATGGCCAAATCTGATGGCCAGCAATGGAGGAGCACCATGAAGCCTCAATCAAAGCAACACACTGGATTCACAAAGTCAAACGGGCCTCCTTGTTTTTGGGCCCAGAATTCTGATTTTTGCACCCTCCAATTTGTTATTGCAGGCCCAAATTTCTTTTCTTTTTTTCTTTTATATTTATTTCATTTAATTTATTTATTTTATTTTACTAACCAATTAAATTATTTTCTTTTTTATCAAAAAATCACAAAAAATATTACTTTTCATAAATTAGGTCTAGATTTTATTTTTATTAAAAAATTAATTAATTTAATTAGATTTGTTAATTTAGATAACTTTAATTTCTTTTTTGTACATAATTAAAATTAATTAGAACAAATAGGTTTTATTTCTAATTTAATTATATTTTCTTTTTCCTAAAAATAACCAAAACATAAAAATAGGTCATGTAATTATTTTTATTAATTAATTTAATTAAACTAATTCTTTGTATATTTAATTTTAAAACCTAATATTTTTCTTAAAAAAATATTAAAAACAACAAAAACATTTTTCTTTTGATTAGGTTAGAAGGGTCAAAACCCTAATTTCTTCCCGATCTTAATTTTTCTTGCGCACTTTATTTTTATTATTTATCATTTGATGTAACTGCCTACAATTTGTAATAGTTTAATTAGGACATTTATTTCCATTTATCTCTTTATTTTCAAAGGGTTTGTTTTTGGCTATGTAAATACCAGAAGCCTTGTAATAGCTTAGTTTAATTTCCGCACTTTAAATTCCACAAAATATAAACTGTTAGATGTATGATATAGGGATGCATGACAAGAATGTATGTTAAACTTTAAAACAGTTAGATAACCCTAAAATATGCAAAGATAATAAATCTGAAATTGAATCACTCGCACATGCGCACTCCTAGGGTACACTCCCACTTGGTTGCCTTCGGTAAACGGTCATTGAGTATAGGATGCTTTAGTGGTCGTCCTTTTATCCAAAGAACAAAGTTTCCTCGGAAAGGTTGCCTCGAATATTGTTGCCTCGAATAAATGATCTAAGACATTAGGGTTACTACTAAGACGTCCTAACGTTGCTTTGGTGACCGTACGTCCCTTTCGAATTGACCCTCAAAATTCCAACGACGGTGCTACCTACTCACTAATAGTGGGATAGCATTGTCTAAAGGAAACGAACATAGAACGATTCTTTTTTTCGAGTAGGTAGATTAACTCTTAAGTACTTGCTCAATCCAAACAAAAATTTTCACACTTACACTCCTTTACAAACAAAGTTTTCAAAAACACTTCATTACACTCTTGAAGACAGAAGCAAGAGTTAAATCGAAGTTAAAACAAAAGCTTTTCAAACTACCCAAACACAAAGAAAACAATTTTGAAAATGATGAGCAAGTACCTAAGAGCCCGTAGATAACTACGGATAAAAAGGGTGCTAATACCTTCCCTTTCTATAATCTACCCCCCGTACTCAGAAATATCTCAAAAAAGGAATTTTTCTGTGCTTTTTTCCTTTCCTTGTTGGATAAAATGAAAGTCGGTGGCGACTCTTGCTTACCGCGACATTTTGAGAACACAAACGCAAAACATAAAATAGCAATTCCTTAAAAAAAATGGAAACACGTCCCGGTTCTGGCCACCGTATCACAGAACTGGCGACTCTGCTGGGGATTTATAAGTGGGGTGTACCTTAGGATTAGTTCATCATATTGTTTTCAATTGTTTGATTTGTTTGCTTTATTTTTGTGGGCTTTGAATCGGAGTTACTATAGATCATAACCCGGATCTGGGGATACCTTTTAGGTAAGTAGCAATAGACTGTGAGGGAATTGTATGGCGTAGACCGATACGGTTGAAGCAGTAGCTACGTTGGTGTGACACATTAGTTGGTACCGATATCCCTTGTGGAGGAACAAGGAGAGTATGGGGCTGCTAATGGGTCATTAAGCATCAACTAACCTTAGAACCTATAATTGACCAACTTGGCCATGGAAAGTAGCAGTATGCTACACTCATTGAGACCATACTCTCGAGATGGTTCCAGCCGCGAGAAAAGATTGTGTGTCTGGAATTATGACCGATGGAGGATGGTCAGTTATATTGAGAACCTCTAGAACCCGGTTACTATTATTAGGACAGGTGGAACCAACTAAACTGAAAGAGGGTAATACCTAAACTCCATGCCAGCCTGAAATTTAAGGGCTACTGTGTGACTTGTTTGCCTTACCATGTTTGCTATCTGTGATACCTGTGGTGTGTTTTTATCATGACATCATGCATCATGATATCGCATGCATATTTCATTAGACTAACCATTTCAAAGACCGAGGGGATTCATCTTTGTTCTGTTTTGTAGATCCTGGCCTCTATGCGCAGAAATACCATTTGAGTCAACTTCGTGCAAATACCTGCTCAGCTTAGAGAGTTGGTTTCAAGAGTTCCTGATATTTCTTCCTTTATTATAATACATGGTCATCTCCTTAGCCTGGTCACTTCAAAGTTGGATGAGAAAATGATGAGCATCCTTTTCCAGTTCTTTGACCCGTTGCATCACAGTTTCACCTTCCCGGACTATCAATTAGTCCCTACTTTAGAGGAGTTTTCAAATTTACTTGGCATATCTATTCTAGAGCAGACACCCTTTACAGGTTTGGAGATAGATCCTAGGCCAGAGGATATTGCTTCAGCCCTACATTTGAAAATGGTTGATGTAGTATCTAACTATGAGATTTGGAGTGGAGTTAAAGGTTTCTTGGCTAAGTTCTTCATTGATCAAGCTCAACAGTTCTGGGATAGTTTGGAATTTCAAGCATTTGAAGACATCCTGGCTCTCCTCATCTACGGCTTGGTTCTGTTCCCAAATCTAGATTCTTTTGTCGCTGTGAATGCAGTCAAGATCTTCATGTCTCGTAACCCAATGCCTACTCTTCTAGGTGATATTCTACATGCCCTCTATACCCGTACTGTACGGAGAAGGGGAACTCTCTTGTGTTGCACACCGTTACTGGCAAGGTGGTTTATTTCTCACCTCCCCAAATATGTATTGAAGAATGAGGAAGGTATGGGTTGGGCTTACAGAATCATGTCCCTTGCTCATACGGACATCCTTTGGAGTACTAAGCATATGGAAGAGGTAGTTGTCATTGATCGGTGTGGGGAATACCCCAATGTTCCATTGCTTGGAATTAGAGGAGGAATAACCTATAATCCTTGTTTGGCCTTACGACAGTTTGGACGAGATCGAAGGGACGATCCTCATGAGCTGCTACTTACAGGCATTGTCTTTGACTTCAAGGGGGATGTTGAGCGACATCGCCGCATGTTTATACGAGCTTGGGACAGGGTTAACAGGTCTGATCCACATGATCTAGGAATGAAGACTTCTCTCCCGATGCAACCATACCTCCAGTGGGTTCGAGCCCGTGCTCAAAAGCTGGGGATGCCATATGAAGTTGTTTTGCTGGTGATTGTAGAGCATACCGATGAAGAAGGGGTTGCTTATACGGTCCTCCATCCATACATGCCTACTAATATTGGGGCATTAAAGAGATCTTGGATCAAGTTAAGGGAATAAATGGATACCTACAGAGAGAAATATCTAGAGCAGGAACGGAAGATCCTGAAGCTTACAAGGCAGCTTGAGAATGAGAGGACAATCAATGATTATGTCAGAACGAAAGGAAAACGACCTTGGGACTTCTCATGTCTTTTACTATTTCTAGTTTAGATTTTCTTTTCAGTATTTCTTTTGTAACACCTTAAAGGCATTTGTTAAACATTGTTACAAGTTTTAATCTAATAAAGTGTGTTTTTATTTTGGTTTACAAATTTGAATCTCCCTAAGTCTTTGAAATCATTTCATACGCATTCCATTACCATGAACCTCATTACAGGTACCCTTACAGGTTGCTTATCTTCTTCGATGTTTATTTCAACAATCATGTCTTCTGAAACACCTACTGATCAAGCCATCAAGGCTCTTCAAGCTCAAAATGCTCAGTTCCAGGAGATGTTCTTGAACTTGGCCAAGAGTCAAAAAGATTTGAAGACTCTTATCTTGAAGGACAAGAAGAAGAAGAAGAAGAAGAAGAAGGTGGTCCTGCTGAATATGGGTCACAGGTTTGGAAATAGGTTGCGAGAAGAAGTGGATTTGTCTCATTCATTTGGAGGAGGAGATAATCAAGAGGAAAGTAAGGGTCATAGCCCTGTGGTCTCCGATAATGACACTGACTTTGATGAAGATCAGTATCCTCCGACTGAGGACAGGTATAAGCAACTCGAAGACTGGTTGAGCGCAATGGAGATCCAGAAGATACCTGGGTTAGACTTTGGAGATTTGGGTCTGGCATCTGGGGTGGTGATCCCACACAAGTTTAAAGCTCTTGTCTTTGCTAAGTATGATAGGGTCTCCTTACCAAAGTTACACCTCTGCTTGTATGTCAGAAAGATTCAACCATATACTGCCGATAGGAACCTTTGGGTTCATTTCTTTCAAGATAGTATGTCAGGGACTCAACTTGAATGGTTCTATCAACTAGAAGGAGCTAATATCCGCAACTGGGAGGACCTTGCTGCCGCTTTTTACAAGCAATACCAGTATAATTCCGACCTTACTCCCACGCGTACCCAACTTCAGGGTATGTCTATGGGTGCGAGCGAAGGTTTTAAGGACTACGCTCAGAAGTGGAAAGATCTTGCTGGAAGAGTACAACCCCCTCTGGATGATAGGGAGTTGGTGGATATGTTTCTTGGGACTTTGTCTGGTCCATATTTCAATCATTTGATCGGTAGTTCATCGTCTGGTTTCACTGAATTGATTATGACTAGGGAGAGAGTTGAGGCCGGTATCAAAAGTGGCAAGATATAGAAAGGTGTTTTGTCAAGTACAGAGAAGAAGCCTTTCAAGAAGGAATCTAGTGCAGTTTACAGCTCGAGGAGCCAAAACCTACATGAGCACCGCCAAGCGGTTAATGCGGTAGTAATATCAAGACCTGTTGTTGCCCCATAACGCAATAATCAGCAAAGAGTAGAAAGACCGCAAAGGCAGTATACTCGGCTCATTATGACTCCATCTCAAATTCTGCCGCAACAGCTGAAAACCAACTTGGTGACTCTGAAGGAGGCTCCAAAGAATCCCAATACTACATCACCGCTGTATAATCCGAACGCCCGCTGTGCTTATCACTTCGATAGCCCGGGGCATGATACGAACAACTGCTGGGCCTTGAGGAATAAGGTGCAAGATTTGATTGAAGCTAAGGAAATTGAGTTTGACGCACCAGAAAAGCCTAATGTCATAACTACTCCTATGCCAAAACATGACGCGGGATTCAATGCCATTGAAGATGATGTAGAAGAGTCAGATTCCGACAGCTGGGTTTACCCGACTACCGGCGGAGGATTAAGCAAATGGACGGCAAAGGACTTTATTCCCATTTCTTTTATTACACAGTAATAAGACTTTTGTTTTGAGATTTATAACAAACAGTTTTAAGCTTTATGGCCCGGTGTCTTACCCAAGGCACCGTGGCTTTGTTTGTGAGGGATTATTATGTGTCATTTCCATATATCATCAATAAAGCATTGGACGTTCTCTTGCATTACAAATTTTGCGCTCCTTGTTTTTCTATCTTGCACTTTATTAAAACAACTATAGTCTTACACACACTCACATATCATAATACAGGTCCACATCTACTCTGGATCCCACTGATAAGGACTCTGCTACTGCCAGTTATGACTTCGAAAGTCCGGTCAACCAAGCCGAGGACGAAGGCGGTGATGATTGCGAAGTGCCTGGTGAATTTTCTAGACTGTTACTTCAGGAAGAGAGGGTCGTATAGCCCCATGAAGAGCCAGTGGAAATAGTAAATCTAGGTACATAAGTAGACAAGAAAGAGGTCAAGATCGGTGTAAATTTGGAGCCTAGAGTCAAGCAAGGTTGATACAGATGCTGCGTGACTATGTTGAGATCTTTTCCTGGTCTTATGAAGATATGCTTGGGTTGGAACCGATATCGTGGTTCACCCCTACCAACTAAGGAAGACTGTCCTCCAGTGAAGCAGAAAGTTCTCCGAATGCGCCCAGAGATGTTTGAGAAAATTAAAGCTGAGGTGATGAAACAATTTGATGCCGGTTTTCTAGCAGTTACTTCTTACCCGCAGTGGGTTGCCAACATGGTCCCCGTACAGAAGAAAGATGGTAAGGTTCGAATGTGTGTGGACTATAGGGATCTGAATAGGGCAAGCCCCAAGGACGATTTTCCTCTGCCTCATATCGATGTTCTGGTTGACAACACCGCACAGTATAAGGTCTTCTCCTTTATGGATGGTTTCTCCAGTTACAATCAGATTAAGATGGCTCCCGAATACATGGAGAAGACGACGTCCATTACTCAATGGGGCACCTTTTGCTACAAGGTCATGCCGTTAGGTTTGAAGCATGCTGGGGAAACATATCAACGCGCCATGGTCGCTTTGTTCCACGACATGATTCATCATGAGATTGAGGTATACGTTGACGACATGATTGCAAGATCCCAGACTGAAGAGGAACATCTTGACCACCTCCAGAAGCTATTTGACAGGTTGAAGATGTATAAGCTAAGGTTAAACCCGAACAAGTGCACCTTCGGGGTGAGGTCTGGAAAGCTGCTAGGCTTCGTTGTTAGTGATAAAGGTATTCAAGTGGATCCTGCAAAGGTGAAGGCTATACAGGAAATGCCTGCTCTCCAAACTGAAAAAGAAGTCAGAGGCTTTTTGGGACGTCTGAACTACATTTCCCAATTCATCTCACACCTAACTGCTACTTGTGAGCCATTCTTCAAGTTACTGAAGAAAGATCAAGTGGTAAGATGGAACGATGAATGTCAGTCCGCTTTCGAAAGGATCAAAGAATACCTCCAAGAGCCACCTATTATGATGCCTCTAGTTGAAGGAAGACCTTTGATCTTATACTTGACAGTACTCGACAATTCGATGGGGTGTGTGCTGGGGAAGCATGACGAGTCTAACCGAAAAGAGCATGTTATTTATTACCTTAGCAAAAGGTTTACTAACTGTGAGACCCGATACTCACTGCTTGAGAAAACTTTCTGCGCTTTGGCATGGGCTGCTCGCCGGCTGAGACAGTATATGCTGACTCACACTACTCTATTGATATCAAAGATGGATCCAATCAAGTATGTCTTCGAAAAACCTACCTTATCCGGAAGAATAGAAAGATGGCAGATGATCTTGATTGAGTATGATATCCAGTATACAACCCAAAATGAAATTAAGGGAAGTGTGTTGGCAGATCATCTGGCACATCAGGCAGTGGATGATTACCAGTCTATGAACATTGAGTTTCCAGATGAGAATATCATGTTGGTAACTGACTGTGAAACACCTGGACTGGATGAAGGACCTGAGGAGGGATCCCGATGGTTTATGTATTTTGATGGGGCTTCAAACGCGTTGGGTAATGGCATTGGCGCTGTGATCATATCTCCTGAAGGCTGTCATACTCCGTTCACTACCCGATTATGTTTTAACTGCACCAACAATATGGCGGAGTATGAAGCATGCATCAGGGGCCTTCGCGCAGCTATTTACCTAAGGATTAAGTTCTTAAGTGTATTCGGAGATTCCACTCTCGTGATCATTCAGATCAAAGGCGAGTGGGATACGAAACACCCAAATCTTATTCCTTACAAAGAGCATGTATTGACATTGCTTCCGCATTTCGAGGAGATAACCTTTGAGCACTTCCCCAGGAAGGAGAATCAGTTAGCAGACGCGCTAGCTACCATGTCTTCTATGTTTAAGGTCAGATGGGACAATGAAACTCCCCATATTACCATTGAAAGGATGGACGAACCTGCACATTGTTGCGACATTGAGACTGAAGAGGTGGCAGATAAACCCTAGTTTCATGAGGTGAAGAGGTATCTTAAGGCTCAAGATTACCCCGAGGGGGCATCTGTTAATGATAAGAAGTTTCTGAGGAGGTTCGCTGCGAAGTTCTTCATCAGTAATGGTATTCTTTACAAGCGTAACTATGACTCAACCTTACTGCGATGTGTGGATAAGAGCGAGGCAGAAAGAATCATGGCAGAGTTACATGAGGGTACTTTCGAAACTCATTCCAGTGGACACACTATAGCAAAGAAAATCCTACGAGCAGGATATTATTGGTCCACCATGGAAGCCGACTGTTATCAGCATTCTCGGACATGTCATAAGTGCCAAGTCTACGCTGACAAAATGCACATACCTTCAGTTCCTCTGAACGTCTTGACAGCTCCTTGGGCTTTCGCAATGTGGGGCATCGATATGATTGGTGAGATCAGACCTACTGCGTCCAACGGACATCGATTCATCCTGGTAGCAATTTATTACTTTACAAAGTGGGTTGAGTCAGCTTCCTTCGCTATAGTAACCAAGAACTTCGTGGCATGGTTTATTCGGCACAATCTGATCTGTCGATATGGTGTACCAGAGAGGATCATTACGGACAATGGTACAAATCTCAAAAATACGATGATCATCGAGTTCTGCAAGCAGTTCAAGATACAGCATCACAACTTTTCTCCCTATAGGACGAAGATGAATGGGGTTGTTGAAGCGGCTAATAAGAACATCAAGAAGATTGTGCGGTGACATATAAAGATTTGCACGAGATGTTACCGTTTTCTCTTCATGGGTACCGAACCTCAGCACGAACGTCAACAGAGGCAACACCCTATTCCTTGGTATATGGCATGGAGGCCGTCTTTCCCATGGAAGTTCAGATACCCTCTCTTCGGATTATGAAGGATGAAGGTTTGAGCGAGGATGACTGGATCCAGACCCGACATGATCAACTGAACTTAATCGACAAAAAGAGACTTACCACTATTTGTCATGGTCAAACGTATCAAAAGCAGATGATCAAGGCATTTAACAAGAAAGTTAGACGACAAGAGTATCAAGTTGGGGATCTCGTGATCAAGCGCATCATCCTACCACAAGGTGATCCCAGGGGAAAATGGACCCCTACTTATGAAGGGCCATTTGTGGTTAAGAACATTTTCTCAGGAGGAGCTATGATTCTAACCACCATGGATGGTGACGACCTTCCTCACCCCGTCAATGCAGACATAGTGAAAAAATACTATGCATAATCAAAGACCCTCTAAGTTGACTGCCCTAGGCAAAAATAAGGGCTTCCCGGCGAACCAAAAGGGTTCAGGCAAAAATAAGGGATGAAAATGAAAAAATCTGTACACCCGGCAAGTCGAAAACCTGAAAAGGCGGCTTGGGCAAAAAAGGGTATCCCGGTGGATTGAAAACCCGAAAGGGCGGTCCAGGCAAAAATTAGGGATCAAAGCGTAACACTATGTCTCATTGGATCACCTTGTAACTAGACTTCGGTATCGACGATCAAACTCGGACGACACTAATCAGTCAGATCCACCTTCAACCAAGTAGCAAAGTGATGAGACACTCGAGAATATAAAGGCAATAGCAGAGTTGGAACCCAGTGGGATTATTCACATAACTGTTTTTCTTTGTTTTTCATAAATTGTATAAATTCTATTTGTTCAGTGGCGTTCTCTTACTAGGACGTCAGCCTCTTGTACAAAAACGCCTATTTACAGGCTAATTTCAAAGTTAATACGAATCATTTTCACAAAGAAATTTCAAATTGCTTTCTTTTTATGTTTTGTTTTGCAAGAACGTCCAATGTTCATTTTTGATATTTTCATTTGACATTGATTGCTGCTCATAAATATTTACATGCAAAACAAAAGATGATTACTCGTAATATCAGAAACAGGGGCAAAAAAGAAATGCTCGAACCGTACAGTTGCTCTATCCACCAGGTATAGGGGCAGACCTAGTTGGAGAAAACGATTAAAAGTACATTCTCTCCCTGCAGAGTAAGAAAAAGACAGTAGTGTTAACTCTCCCCAACTAAGGCTCGCAACCGCGAATGAGTCGGCGATATTCTCCCCAAGAAGAGTTCATCTATCATCAGCACTGGAAAATTATCCCCAGTGGAGTTTGGAGAATTATCCCCATTAGACTCTGGAAGATTTTCCCCAGTAGAGTCTAAAAGGTTATTCCCAGTGAAGTCGCAACTGGAAAATCATCCCCAGCGGAGTTCATTCCTTTCACAAACAGAAACTCAATTCCCAACAGAGTGTATCATCGCCAACAATGATAACTCATCCCCAGCTGAGTTTATTTCACCAAATAAACAGGTCCTCTGACAGAGTTTATCCTCCCCACAGAGTCATTTCCTCGTCAGTTTATTCCCTAGCGGAGTTGTTCTTTCCCACAAGATTATTTCCTCGTCGGTCTATTCTCCAGCAGGATTATTCTCACAACCATCTTCATTCACTATCCCCAGCGGAAACGAAGAATCCAACTCTTTTCTCCAGCAGCAATCCGAGATTTATTTTCCCCAGTTAGATGATATCATAAAAACATTACATGTCCATACATCATGACATACGCATAAACATCATACAACAAAATCTCATTTATTTTGAGAACATCATTGCTTGATACATATCACGCATTACATACAACTAACATTTACCTTTCAAGAAAGATACAATCAAATTCTCACAAAATTCAAGCTGTGAAGCCGGGTACGACTGGATAATAGTTTAATCCCCAGTAAGTCTCTATGAAGCCTGGACCACGACCAGATAGTAGTTCAAATTCAACTTTCCTCTTTAATAGAGATGATTCCTCAGTCGAATACGGACGACCGAAGTTCCTAAAACTCAACAGAGATGATTCCTCAGTCGAATACGGATGACCGAAGTTCCTAAAATTCAACAGAGATGATTCCTCAGTCGAATACGGACGACCGAAGTTCCTAAAATTCAACAGAGATGATCCCTCAGTCGAATACGCATGACCGAAGTTCCTAAAATTCAACAGAGATGATTCCTCAGTAGAATACAGATGACTGAAGTTCGTAAAATTCAACAGAGATGATCCCTCAGTCGAATACGGACGACCGAAGTTCCTAAAATTCAACAGAGATGTTTCCTCAGTCGAATACGGACGACTGAAGTTCCTAAGATTCAATAGAGATGATTCCTCAATCGAATACGGATGACCGAAGTTCCTAAAATTCAACAGAGATGATTCCTCAGTAGAATACGGACGCTCGAAGTTCCAAAAATTCAACAGAGATGATTCCTCAGTAGAATACGGACGACCGAAGTTCCTAAAGTTCAACAGAGATGATTCCTCAGTAGAATACGGACTACCGAAGTTCCTAAAATTCAACAGAGATGATTCCTCGGTAGAATATGGACGACCGAAGTTCCTAAAATTCAACAAAGATGATTCCTCAGTATAATACAGACGACTGAAGTTCCTAAAATTCAACAGAGATGATTCCTCAGTAGAATACGGACGATCGAAGTTCCTAAAATTCAACAGAGATGTTTCCTCAGTAGAATACGGATGATCAAGGTTCCTAAAATTCAAACAGAGACAACTCACCAGCAGAATAACGGACGACCGAAGCTCCTAAAATTCTACTTCTCTCAACAAAGATCAGCCTTCCCCAGCGGAACCTTCCTCAATGACAAGTATACAAGATCTCGCTAAGGAATCTCTTATGCGATCTACACTCCTTCGGATGGCATCTTTAAGCCCATCTCCCGTCATCATTCTCCAAATGGCATCATTAAACCCATTCCCGACATCACAAAACAATTACCACTTCATGCGAGTGCAAATTTCTAGGCACTCTAGTGTTCAATCATCTTCCACCTTCAGATCACGAAAGGAAGACAAGCCAATCTAAATCTTCAGGTTTAAGAAAATTGAACAGGGGCAACTATTGTACCCCAAAATTTTCCCTCCCATATTTCTCAAAACATTTCAAGAATGATACTCAAGTTGCTCAGGGTAGTCCAAGGGTTGGCCAGACAAGCTCTCTCCTAAGGCAGTCTACCTCAAATTAGGGTTTCATGTTGCATCAAGATACTTGAGTCCAAGGGATTCCAAATTCTAACCAATGTCCTAATATGTTCTTAAGATCATCCATGTCAAGTTTCAAGCCCTACAGAGGAAATTTGCTCAGTCAATTGCTCAAAGGCCTGAAAATCGACTATGCTAGGGCAAAAGTCAACTGTGGCCTACATACAGTCAAACTTCAAGATTTTTGGTCAAAATCCTCATTTTAAAGTATATTTCATCATTTTATCAAGGTTTGATCATGATTCATTAAGGATTTCTCATAATTCATCAAGACTCAAAAGTTGTTAAATTAGGGTTTTGTAGGAAAAAGTCAATTCAACTTTGACTAAGCATAACTTTCTCATACTTTATGAGAAATGACCCATCCAAATCTCATTTTGAAGAGGATGAAATTCCATACAATCCATATTCATCTCCCAAGTTCAAAATATGCACTCACAAGAAGTTATGAATTTGGACATTAGAGGTCATTTTGAAAAGTCAACAAAAACACCTTTTTTGTCAAAGCATCATACATGAGCATGGAGTATAAACTTGAGATGATAACAAAAGTTTTGATTAGAGGACATCTCAAGCTTTCTAAAAAGTCTAAGAACACCTCCAAAGAGTAAAAATTGAGGAAGTTATGCATTGGTGAAGTTGACCTTTTTTGCAAAATAGCCAAAAGTCAACTATGCCTAAAACTTCAATTTTTGCCAAATGGGCCCAATCTTTTTCACTTGTTTTGAGTTGGAAACAAAGTCCACGAGCTCTAGCCCTTGCCACTTGTCATTATCATGTTTTTATTATTTATTTTGATTTTTATTTGATTTAAATCAATTTTAATCAAAATAAATCATATAAAATCCAAAGTATTGAAAACTAAAGATTTTTTACATGATTCAGGTCTTAATGTCCAGCTAGCATCAGGTCAAATTCGTATCAAGGCATGGTGTGTACAAAAAGATTAAATTAGGCCATTTTTGGAAAAAAAATTTAAGGTGTATCAAATCAAGATCTAACTCATTGATGGAGGAAGATTGAGATCAGTTATCAACCCTAATCTATACCTCAATACATATAGAGTGCGTGCAGACCCAAAACTAGGTTAGAAGCAGGCGCAACATCAACAACACAAACATGAAAAATCAAGAAAAAGTGCAAACACGTATTCACACCTAGAGGCCAATTCAAGACCTTTGAACCATTCCAATCGTTTCCTGAGGTCATCAGCAAGCCAAGCAATCCAAAGCAAGCGTTTCCAAGCCCTATATCGCGTTGTAAGACAGTCACGATACCTAACTTTTCCTAAAATTGAATTCCATGATTTAGGCATTGGTAGCATGAACTAATGGTATATTCTTGATCCTTAAGACATATGCAAGCTTTCTGTATTATTTAATTGCATTTATATGGCCTGTAGTGGATTTCACCATTACTAGGGTTCCTTGCTTCAAATTGGGATTTTCATTTACAGGAAAAATTGGGCCATGAAAGGGCCATCATTGAACTCAGCAGGTCTAGACAAAGCCATTCATGGCTTTAGTTTTGATTTATCTTACTCATGCTTGATTTTGAGAAATGGCAGGGATATAGTGACGGACAAACGTCCGTAGGTAAAATTTTGGGACTTTTACCAACGAAACAAGGTTGAAGACGATTGCATGGCACCCTTCCATTGGATTGTTTGAAATTTCGCGCTAATATTTGGTTACCGTGCTTTTTTACTTTACATTAATTCTTGTTTATATTACCTACAACAAAAACAATTGGCCCAGTGGTAGCCCGGCAAGCGTTAAGACGTTGGGGAAGTTTGAGGCCAGGGGTTCGACCCCTACCTCCAATGTTTGTTATTTTTCTTAATTTATCTCAGGTAATCACTTGTGTTTCCAAGTCCAAGGCCTATCATACGTCTTCAAGATCTAGTTTGCCAAGTGGCTAGATGGCCAAATCTGATGGCCAGCAGTGGAGGAGTACCATGAAGCCTCAGTCAAAGCAACGCACTGGATTCACAAAGTCAAACGAGCCTCCTTGTTTTTGGGCCCAGAATTCTGATTTTTACACCCTCCAATTTGCTATTGCAGGCCCAAATTTCTTTTCTTTTTTTCTTTTATATTTATTTCATTTAATTTATTTATTTTATTTTACTAACCAATTAAATTATTTTCTTTTTTATCAAAAAATCACAAAAAATATTACTTTTCATAAATTAGGTCTAGATTTTATTTTTATTAAAAAATTAATTAACTTAATTTGGTTTGTTAATTTAGATAACTTTAATTTCTTTTTTGTACATAATTAAAATTAATTAGAACAAATAGGTTTTATTTCAAATTTAATTATATTTTCTTTTACCTAAAAATAACCAAAACATAAAAAATAGGTCATGTAATTATTTTTATTAATTAATTTAATTAAACTAATTCTTTGTATATTTAATTTTAAAACCTAATCTTTTTCTTAAAAAAATATTAAAAACAACAAAAACATTTTTCTTTTGATTAGGTTGGAAGGGTCAAAACCCTAATTTCTTCCTGATCTTAATTTTTCTCGCGCGCTTTATTTTTATTATTTATCATATTGATGTAACTGCCTACAGTTTGTAATAGTTTAATTAGGACATTTATTTCCATTTATCGCTTTATTTTCAAAGGGTTTGTTTTTGGCTATGTAAATACCCGAAGCCTTGTAATAGCTTAGTTTAATTTCTGCACTTTAAATTTCGCAAAATATAAACTGTTAGATGTATGATATAGGGATGCATGACAAGAATGTATGTTAAACTTTAAAACAGTTAGATAACCCTAAAATGTGCAAAGATAATAAATCTGAAATTGAATCACTCGCACATGCGCACTCCTAGGGTACACTCCCACTTGGTTGCCTTCGGTAAATGGTCATTGAATATAGGATGCTTTAGTGGTCGTCCTTTTGTCCAAAGATCAAAGTTGCCTCGGAAAGCTTGCATCGGATATTATTGCCTCGGATAAATGATCTAAGACATTAGGGTTACTACTAAGACGTCCTAACGTTACTTTGGTGACCGTACGTCCCTTTCGAATTGACCCTTAAAATTCCAACGACGGTGCTACCTACTCACTGATAGTGGGATAACACTGTCTAAAGGAAACGAACATAGAATGATTCTTTTTTTCGAGTAGGTAGATTAGCTCTTAAGTACTTGCTCAATCCAAACAAAAATTTTCACACTTACACTCCTTTACAAACAAAGTTTTCAAAAACACTTCATTACACTCTTGAAGACAGAAGCAAGAGTTAAATCGATGTTAAAACAAAAGCTTTTCAAATCACCCAAACACAAAGAAAACAATTTTGAAAATGATGAGCAAGTACCTAAGAGCCTATAGATAACTACGGATAGAAAGGGTGCTAATACCTTCCCTTTCTATAATCTACCCCCCGTACTCAGAAATATCTCAAAAAAGGAATTTTTCTGTGCTTTTTTCCTTTCCTTGTTAGATAAAATAAAAGTCGGTGGAGACTCTTGCTTACCGCGACATTTTGCAAACACAAACGCAAAACGTAAACCAGCAATTCCTTAAAAAAGGGGAAACACGTCCCGGTTCTGGCCACCGTATCACAATATTCTTTTCGAGTTTTGCTTTTTATTGGTGAGAATCTAAAAATAAATACACAATCGAGATATGGAAAAATAATAATTTAATTGAAATAAAAATTGTCGTTTAAAAAGGAGAATACAGTTCAAATATTGAAAAATATTCAAACATCAAAACTTGTTGAAAGAAATAATAAAGGGAAACGAAATTTTCTAAGCGCGTCTGCGGAATTCTGCTCTGAAGCCATCAACCATAGTCCTGCAAAGCTCGAGGAAGTCTTCAACGTCTTTTAGGAGTGGGACCATCACATTTTCTGGGTCTCTTAAACTTCTAGGGATGTCCTCAATGAGATTATTGGCTAAGAAGGTGAGTTTTGCATACTTGTATTTGTAGAATCGATACTCTTGGTAGAGGTCCGGAATTATCTTATGGTTATCCTTTCCTTCTTTGGTGAGCTTTGCATACTGCTCTTCCCAATATAATTTTTAGCTGTCATCTCCGTATAGAGTTTATGTTGTATAAGGAAATTATTTCGGAGGTCTTCTAACTCAAGACACACTTGCTCGTATTCATTTGTCTTTTAAGCGAGAAATCTTTATGCCATCATCCTCTTGAGATGTTCCCCTACATCCAATTCTTGGCTATCTCAGAGCCTTGTAGTAAGATACTTCATTTTCTTTTATTTATCTAAAGAAGCTCGTGCCAAACTTTGTATTTGAGCCCTCAAATCTTCTTTTATCTCCTTTTTGTCCTGCATTTCCTTTTCATACCACCTACTTAGTTTCCCGATTTCACTAGAAGTATCTTCCAAGCGTTGGTTGTGGGAATCCAAGTTAAAGGTAGAAATCAACAACCCTTCATTTGAATGTTTCTGCTTAAGACTCTCCTTTTTGAATGCTTCATAGTCTTTCTGAATCTGTTGGTCTTTGGACTCCAGCTCGCATTGCATTTGTCTTTTCTCCTTAGCTAAGGTATGAGGGCTAAGCTCCAATTCTTCTTTCTCCTTTTGAGCTTGATTCAAAGCTTTCTTTAAGTTGTCTATTTCTTCTAAGGACATAGGCAAAGGATCTGGGACATCTGGCTTGTACTCAGGATCAATGTCAAATGGTAACTTAACAACTTGAACCCTATCCAAAACCCATCGAGTGTAAGGTTCTTTCGCCACAGCATTCTTCCTTTCAGTTTTTTTTTGTTAACTATATTCCAAGCTCAAAGAATCTTGTTGAGCAACTTTTGGTCGTTTTTGCTCATGTCATAAATGATTTATTGTTAAAGTTGTTCATCGGAGGGTTTATCCTCCAAAGGGTACCCTAGTTGATGCAAAGCCAAAGTAGGATTATAATTGATGCAACCACGTGAACCAATCAACAGAACATTCAGAAAATCTCAACAACTATAAATGATATCTCCAATGTCTAGCTTCCTCGCATACCATAACACGGAACTAGCAGTAAGAGACCTTAACTTTTGAGGCTACTTGTATCTTTCCAGATTTGGAACCATGTAGTCTTCCTTATAGAGATGGGTCATAAACCAAGAATATAAGAGCGGGATACAACAGTTTAGAGTACCCCTCCCTTTTTGGTAACGAGTGTGAAGAGTATAGTAAATATTAGCAAGTAAAGCAGGAGTTGGATCCGCATTCAAAGCTTTTGCTCCCCAAAATACACTAATAGATGTAGGGCAATATAGTCCAAAGTCCACAAAAACAGAATTACACCAAATATAAGTAGCCCTAAGCAATCAACACAATATTCAATTCTTTGTTATTGTCAAAAGAAAGGACTTTAGACTCCAAATAGTATCTCTTAATCCCTTGTACATCAACTTCTTTTTTGTAATTGAGTGAAAATTCAAGATAAGGGATCCCTAAGCCATTTTCTAAGTCCTTAATGTCAATAGTTTGTCCGATTTCCGCATATTCTTTTTCCTTATAAAAGTTCAAGAGTCTATCAAATTCTTCCAAAGTTGGCGCTAGTTGAAAGTCTTGGAAGGTAAAGCACCCCAATGGAGAATCGTAGAACTGAAACAACCCCAAAGAACATTCAATTGTGCATCTACTTTTGTCAACTCAAGGGTATCTCCATAATGGTGAGTAAACATCTTCAAAGCTCTTTCAAATAATTTCTCTTTGATAGTCTTAATCTTCGTTATATCTGGCTTGACGGAATTAACACAAACAATTTGTTTCCATCGGGCATTCATTTTTAAGACACTTCACCAAAAACCTTTGATTACTTTTTTTATCCTATGAATAAGACAGTCAAAAAATAATAGAGGGTAATGAATATGTGAAATGCAAGATGTATAGATGCATGATTGTTTGGCATAGTAACAGGATTTCATGAAAGGTATCCTTAGTTGGTACGCTCCTAGTTTTTGCCTACATATAATTTACACTCCCCAAAAGGTGGTTTCCTTAAGGGTATCATGGATAAAACTAGAGGGAAAGTCATAAGAGCCTCGCTTAAGTGGAGTCTATTTGCAGACTGAAACTTTTGTTTCTAAGGTCGTGAAAGGTCTAACCATGAGTTTTTAATTTAGGAGTTTATACAAAAATTCATAGGTTTCGTTCCAAAGTCTTACCCACCAAGAGGATATCTCTTGAGACATATTTATTTTTTGTAATTTTACCGACTCTAGGCGAAGTCATCATAAAAACTCATAGGGATGATGTATCCCCTCGGCCAATAGACGAACCTTCTTTCTAAGGTTTTTTATTTTGAAAATAATTTTTAAAAATAAAATCCTGCCACAAATAAATATAATATTACAATAAAGATATAAAAATAAACAAACCAAAAGAAATAAATAAATACAAAGAAATAATAAAAATAAATAACCCTAAAAAACCTTAAATCCTAAAGAGAGGCTTCTAAACCCTAGGGTTGAGTCCCCAGCAGAGTCGCGAGCTGTAGTAACCGACTTTAAAATGAGAGTCGTCACCATTAATTTTTATCCTAAGGAAGCGAATATAATGGATAACCCTAACTTGGTTAGAGATTCTAAGTTGTTGACTCGTTTTTAGACGAAGGGAAGGTGTTAGGCACCCACACCTACGTTATTCACAAGGATACTAGGGTTTAGATTTATAGTCCAGGAAGTAGGGTTTTATTTTTTATTAGGAGAAAATTGTTAATATTTGATTGGTTATATGATTTTTAAAATATCATAATATATGGGAAAATAATTTTAATGCATGAGGAAAAATGGTTTTAATGCAATTAAAGAAATATTTGAATGGGTTAGTAAAAAAGGTTTGAATTAATAAATTTAGAATGTATTACAAATATATTAATTATGAAAATATAAGAAAATAAATAAATAAAAATAAATTGTAAACAAATATATATTTTTAATTACTTTACGCAGCGGGGTGTATTTTTCAGTTTGTTAGTAAAAGGTTAGGGGTGTAAATAACATGGCCTTCAATCCAGATATTGGATTTAGGCCCAAAACGCAGTGGGGTGTCATTTTACAATGGCTGTTAGCGCAGGAGGTTCAAATTTGAATGCAATAGCAATTTTTAGGGGGTTAGTTTAGCAAGGGCCTAAGTTCAGATATTAAACTGGGCCCATTTTCGCAGGAGGGGTGTAATTTATAGTTAAGAAGAGTAAAATAAAATGGGGGTTGTTAATAAAAATGGGCCAAGGCCCAGAATTGTGAATGTTTGGGATGTCCGCTTGGACCTTGTGCAGATGATCACACAGAATTATGGTGGGCGCACGTTTGAGAGATGTTTGATCAAGATCCGACGATTGCAATGGAAGGGGCACAAAAAGGGGCGTCGCACAGAATCCGATCATATTATATCGTTGTTTTTCTTCATTTTTCGCTTCATTAACATTTCATACATCTCTCTCTCTCTCTGTTCTCTCCGCTTTCTATTCTCCTTCTAACAACAGAACAACGCGGCTGCTCCAAACCCTAAACGCCGAACCCTAGCAGTGGAGATCTCAATCCCTTTAACCCCAAATCAAACTCCCAAACCCCAATAACAATCACAATATCAAATAAAAAACCTTGAGCTATGTATTTCAATGAATTACCTCTCTAATCATGGATCCTTAGTCTTCAATCTGATTTCCTCGATCTCGTCTCTGATCTCTTCCTTCTTGATTCCGTAGTTACGAAGAACGACGACAATGATTGCGATGGAAGCGCGGTGGTGATTGAAGGGTTTTGAAGGCGGTAGATTTGACACAGATCTAGGGTTTCGGACTTTGAAACCTAGATCTCAGCTCCTTCTTCTTCTTCTTCTTCTTGTTCTGTCTCTGTCCAATCCCCCCTCTTCAATTTTAGAACTTAGGATTTTATAGAACTAGGTTAGAATGAATTAGGAAAAAAAATATATTTTCTGTTACAAATTATAATTGACGAAGATTGTGTTAGTAATTAGATTAGATTTTGATTCTGTAATGTATTTAATTTACAAATCTGAGATTTGTTTGAGATTTGATGCAAATTTGCTTTGATTCGCACAATAATTGTTTTTTTTTTGTTTCTAGTCTTTTTCCTTTTCAATCTCCACAGTGCTCGTTTCTTGGACTCCTTAGGCTGCCGCTGCTGGAAGTTGGGCATTAGGGTTTCGACACCCTTGAAGTTTGACCCAGTCAACAAAATTTAATAAAAACAATTATATTTTTTTCTTTACAATAATATTAATAATTACTATTAATAATAATCCCAATCAGTAAAATAATATAGTAATATTATAATCATTAATAAGAAAGGAATAATGATAAAAAAAGATCAGAAAGTTGACCCTGGTTAACTTACCACACACACACACACACACACACACACGCACACACACACACACACGCACACACACACACACACACACACACACACACACACACACACACACACACACACACACACACACACACACACACACACACACACACACACACACACACACACACACACACACACACACACACACACACACACACACATATATATATATATATATATATATATATATATATATATATATATATATATATATATATATATATATATATATATATATATATATATATATATATATATATGCTTATTCATAAAAAATGCTAAGGTGCACCTTGGTCAACTTAGGACACCAAAGATGTTTCAAAACCGCACCCCCTCTCTAAAAATCCTTGTGGGCTTATACAAATTATAATGGGCCTTTAGTCCTATATTTTAGAATCCAAAACTCCTTTTGACAAAAATAAACATACACCGCCTCTTAGAGGTTTTTAAACCACTCCACCAAATATATATATCAAACTAAGTTATTAACAAAATTATAAGAGTTCAATCAAAATGACTAAAAAAAGGTGACTATTGATACCCTATGGTAAATTTGGGGTATGATATATGTACATCTTGGTAGTTGTGGACTATGTTTCTAAATGGATAGAAGCACTAGCAACTCCTACTAATGATGCTAAGGTGGTGACCAAAGTTTTGGTGAAAAACATTTTTTCTAGACATGGCACCCCTAGATTAATCATTAGTGACGGAGGAACCCATTTTTGCAACAAAATATTTAAAAAATTAATGGAAAAATATGGAGTGAAACACAAAGTTGCTATTGCTTATGACCCACAATGTATTAGACAAACTGGAATTTCAAATAGAGAAATAAAAAGGATTTTAGAGAGAGTTGTTAACCATTGTAGGAAGGATTGGTCTATGCGTTTGGATGGTGCCTTATAGGAATACAAAATAACCTTTAAGACTATTTTAGGCATGTCTCCCTAGAGACTTGTCTATGGTAAGGCATGCCATTTGCCTATTGAGTTAGAGCATAAGGCTTTTTGGACTGTCAAAAACCTGAACTTTGTCTATCTAAAGCTGGCCAAGTTAGAATGCTTCAACTCAATGAGCTAGAGGAACATAGGCTGTTCTCATATGAAAATGTAGAAGTGTATAAGGAAAAGACTAAGAAGTGGTACGACAAGAAGTGTTTGCAGAAAAAGCTAGTTAAAGGACAACCTTCTCTCTTGTTCAATTCTAGATTAAAACTTTTCCTTGGGAAGTTGAAACCTAGATGATTTAGGACCTTTAAACTTTTAAAGATTTATCCTAATGAGGCAGTAGACCTTTTGAATGAGAAAACAGAAGAAAGCTTTAAAGTAAATGGTCAAAGAGTGAAGATGTACCATGGTGAATCCTCAAACAACACAAGTACCACCATGCTTTTGGATGATTCCATTTGAATTTTTCCATAGTCAGGCGAAAAGACTATCAAATAGCTCTCCTAGGAGGCAGCCCAGTATTTAATTTTTGTTTTTAGTTAGTTATATTTTTAAGGTATCATGATGACTGAATTGAGATGCAAAAGAAGAAAAAGGTCATTGAAAAGTCTTGTCGTGACTGGGAAAGCTGGGCTATACTTACACAAGAATAGTGGGAAATTATTATTGACTTATCATGGGAAGTATATTGAGAAAGGAAGTTATGGGAAGGCATGAGAAAAAGTGCAGAGGTAGGAGAGAGTAAAGCATACGTGCCTACCTGTCTGATTGTACAACAAAGTGATGTCACATAAAAAGACAAGGCATTAATTGTTAGTGGCACAAATTCATGATGAGTAGAAGTTGGGGTTAACCTCCACCATACCCTAGGTTGTCTAAACAACTTTAGTTGTCATTTTCAAACATTATTTTGTCCAAAAATGTATGTTACTTTTCTCTCTCCACTACTAACCCCTTAACTTCGCAACTGCCACCACAAACAAAAAAAAACTTCCTGCTACCTTTTCATATATTTGAAAACACTCCGTCACTTTCACGCTTATAAACTGCACCTACCAAAACCGCTCATATCATCTTATCTCTCTCATCCCTATACACTCTTTTTCACTCCTTAAAACCCTAACAATGAAGTCTTCATACTCACAGAAAAGAACTAAGTTGTGTGCAAGAAAGAATACCACCCCATCCATAGACATTTCTGACGATGGCGGAAGTGAGCGTGACATCTTTGTCAACGACGAAGCAAGAAGAAGATTCTTTGAGAAGATATCTAGTCGAGGTGTCTTTTCTGAAAGGGGTTTCATCTTTGACCTAAAGGATGAAAACCTAGGAATACCAGCTAGCATCGGTTCTTTGATTCAAAGCAAGAAGTGGCATAAACTATGTCAACACCCTGATTCTTACAACATCCAGATTGTGAAAGAGTTTTACTCTAACCTAAAGCCTGCCAAAAAAAAGAATGTGGTCGTGATAAAAGGCTTTAATGCCTCGTATTCTAAAGGAACTATTAACATGATGATTGTTTTGAAAAATGTATAGTAGCAATACCATGATATTTTGGCAAGAGCTGATGAGACATATTATAAAGTATACATGCAATCTCTTTGCAACCCTAACACCACATGGGTGGAGTCTGGGGAGAAAAGTCTGTGAGAAGAATCGACCTCAAGCCTGAAGATAATACATGGTATCAATTCATCAAGAATTCTGTCAATCCCACTACTCACAATGAGACTCTCAACAAGAAATGGTTGGCTCTTCTCCATTGTATTACTTTAGGAAGTGATGTCAATATCAGGAGGAGTATACTGTAAAACATTCAAGCATGCGCGAGAAGAAAGAAGGGATGTTGTAATTCCCTTGTCTGATTACAACCCTATGCTCCAATCAAGGAGTAAAGGGTAAATAAAATGATGAGGTGTGTAATGCCAAAGTTGGATTTGATAGAAGCAGTCTTCAAATGTTGATGAAGCCAAAATCATGGAAGAGATAGGAGGCAAAATAGAGGTCGTCTAAAGGAGACTTCAGTTTTGTAACTGGTAGTTTATCTTGGAAAGTGCTGCTGCAGATGCAAAAGGACCAGAGAGACTATTACCGATTTTAGAAAGCAAGGTATGAGTTGGAATCCAAAGTTTACCGCATTATGGATGATGACATTCCATACCCTCCATTCCCTGACCACATATTAGGGATGGAGGAAGAAGATAAAGAAGATGAGGATCTATTGAAAGAGGAGAATGAAGAGAAGAAAATGAAGAAAAAGGGTAAGAAGCCAATGAAGTATGAGTTTGTTGTGGTGAGATATCCAGGAACGTCAACTCAAGGTGTGCCTAAGGATGACTCACCAAAGAAAAAGAAGAAGAAAATCAAGGGAGAGGCACCTTCCAAGAAGTGGGTGCCAAAGAAAAAGACTTTACAAAAAGTACTCGTGGTGGAGGACAACTCAGAATCTGATGATGGTGAGACATTGAATGATATGATCAAACAAGCCTCTAAGGACAATAAGGAATTAAGAGCTGAAGTGCCTGAAAAGGAAAAAGACCTTGAGACTGCTAAGAAGAATGCTAAGGAAGTGGTGAAGGAGTTAGAAATGGATGACAAAGGTGATGAAGAAAAATCAGAGGCTTTAATTGAGAAAGCTAACAATGAAGAGGGAGATGCTGAAATGAAGGATTCGACTGGAATGACCGAGGAAGACTCAAGTGAAGAGGAGGAGGAGGAGGAAGAAAATGATAAAACTAAAATAGAGATTGTTGTGAGTACAACTGAGGAAGGTCCTGATGAAAAAGATAAAGAAGAAGAGGAGGAGGAAGAAGAGGATTTCTCTGAAAGTTTGAAATAATTGGAACAATCAGAAACTAATCATGCAGAGTCGAGTGCTAATGTGACTCCTGCTGTCACTTCAAAGAAGGTTAAGGGGACTGCAATGGCCAGCACCCCAAATTCAGCTAGCAATAATGACACATAACCAACTCTTGTTAAGACTCTCGCAACAACCAAAGTCCCTCCAAATAAGTCCCCTGTCAAGAATTCTAATGTCAAACCCAAGCCTTCTCAAAAGGAGGCTAGGAAGAAAGCTAAGAAAGACCCCGCTCTAAAGAAACCTTTAAGGAAGAGCAGAAAGCTTCGTTCCTAGTTGGTAAGTATCAAGTTTAGAGGCACACCCCACCCCTTCAGATGAACGGTGAAGATAGTGTCCTTACTTTATGTTTGGGGGGAGTGGTGGCAAGAGTCATGACTTGACTCTTCTCCTCTTTTCCCTAGTATATTTCAATATCTATATTTTGTGGCCTAGCCTTTGATTAATGATGTTTTGTTGGCTATTTTCAGCCTTGATTAATGAACTATTATGTTCTTTTGTTTTAATCATAGAGTAGTTTTTATTTTGTGTTGTTAAAAAAAGGATAATATGAGCAAAGTTGAGAAACACTCCCCTTAGAATGGACCATCTGAACAGACTTAGAAGAGATTCTAATGGGCCTTAACTTCAGAAGATAAAGACTTGTGGAGTATCTTTTGCACTAAGTCTTTTGTTACTTGCAACCCCTTTCGTGACTTTGGTAGTCTGGGAAGTAGGCAGCCTGTAAGAAAAATTGATTTGTTTTCTTTTAGTTATAAAGTCTAGTTGGGGTGGTATAATACTCTTGTTAAAAGGATCGGAACACTTCGGGAGCATTGCATTAAGATGAAAATAGAATAACTCCACAAAAGGTGTATAAGAAGATGCCAAAGAGCACTTCTTAATAAAATTTCTTGTGCATGTGTCTATAGGAACAACTCTTGTGCCCGAAACTGGAAGAGCAAACAAAGTCTTGTTCATGTGCCCGTGTCTAGAGGAATAGTAGGTGTCCCCACTATTATTGGAAAAATTGACTTATTTTCTTAGTGGGATCATTTAAAGTGAAAAATGGGTAGCTATAAAAGACTTTGAGAAAAATTCAAGTGTGGTCCTAGGTGTAGGTTCAAGAACAAAGAGTCAAATCCCCCACAAGATTGAAAGCTAAGAAAAACAAGTAAACTTTAATATTAGGATGGCTACTTGACAGAAGAGTTTTGTCATGACAGAGAGTGTTGGTAATTCAAAGAACACACGCATAATCAAGATTGAGCCCAAGTTCTGAGTAGTATCTATTTTTAAGGAAGACCCTAAGAGAATGACCCTGAGTTTTGTGAAATATGGATCTAATAAAAGAGGGGGTAGTTTCTTTAAGTTGTTTTGTTTGTCTTTTTCCGTCTCATCACCTGAGGACAAGTAATGATTCAAGTTTGAAGGTGTGTTAAACCAAATTTGTGAGTTAATTCATGCCTTTAGTATTTGCTTTTTTAGTATTTTAATTTCTTTTTAGTTTAATTCCTTACATTTTTAGATTTAATTTAATGTTTAGTGTGGAGCACAATAGGTGCTCCTCTTTGTTGCTTTTAATTGTGTTTTTCTGTGCACAAAAGGTAAGTAGGATCGAGCAGAGACAAGACTGAGTTGGCTACTACAAGTTGCACAAGATGCCAATTTCAAGAAGAATGATTGGGAAAGTGAAACAAGGGAATTTGATGACATTAAAGGAAGTATAAAAGGATAATAAAAGGAGTGAAAACGTGGTGGTATAGAAAAAGAGAATGAAGCTATTCAAATTCAAAGTTGATAATGGAGAAGATAGAAGACAAAAATGGGTACATTCATACCCTGCCAAAGTCAGACCAGCGCCGCATGCGCCTGCTGCAGTTTCAGCCACACGCCACCTTGTCTCCCACTGTTGTTCCCATTTGTACCACTTCCCTGTGTTGTCTAGCAAAGCTGCTGGTGTTTTGGCTCTAATCCATTTGGGCTTGATGTGATTCATAAGAAAGCCCATGATCTGATGCAAGATGCCAACCCTAAATCCTTGGCCTATATAATGAGAAGTGAGTTGAAGAGAGAGAGAGAGAGAGAGAGAGAGAGAGAGAGAGAGAGAGAGAGTTTTGTTATTCAAAGAAATATTTTACATAGAGTTTTACGTGCTAAGATAGAAGAGTGGAAGAGAGTATTCTTTCCTCCTCCTTTCTGGTGCTAATTGATGAGCTCTGGTGCGACTAAAGTAGTCTTCTAAAGATTATTCATATCAAGGATATCTTCACTTCCTCTCTTAGGTTTACATCTCTTGTCATTTATTTTTTGTTAAGATGTTTATAAGATCTTTTCTCTCTGTTTGTACTTTTCTCTTCATGAGCTAAACCCTTTGTAGTTGAGCTATGTGAAATTAATATTAAGAAGTATTTTTATGTTATATGTTGTATGGTTAGAGTTTTCTTTACCATGTGTTTATGTTGCAAAATCTTATTTCTTTGCAAGATCAACTTAGAAATAGGTAATTGTTTTTTGTTGAGATAGATCTAACAACAAGCGTATTTCATGAGTAAAAATGATTGAAAAAGTACGATATAGATATTTGCTTGACCTAGCGTACTTAGAGATAAGAAGCTGCATTCATTAAGGAATTCAGATTTATTACAAGACACAATCTTGGGTTACAAGTGAGGTTTAGAAATTTGTTCTCTTGCCCTTGCATGCATGTTTTGGATGTTGTAGAAATACACCATAAGATCACTCTGACCTTGCTTGTCATGACTCTTCACAATACATACACATACATAAACGATATTAATGGTTTTATGCTCAACTCTGTTTCTATTAATACTCACACTTCTGCTTGCACTTTTATTAAGTTGTTACAAGTAACACTGAACTCATCCTCATAATGCTATTATTGTTTCTCACCCATGCTTAACTTGAAAGAGTAGAGATTTCATAAAGTCAAATCTAAGTAACTTTACTCCTTGTGGGTACGATACTATAATATTTATTACTTACTGCAATCACAACATGTATACTTGCATGTGAAAATTTAGAAAAGTGATTACAACCACCAACACTTTGAAGTCGTGTAAGTTTACGATGCATTTTATTGGTCCTTATCAGATTCTAGAGAAAGTGGGTGAAGTGGCTTATCATATTGCTTTGCCATCGTCGCTTTCTTATTTCCATGTTGTGTTTCATGTGTCTCAGTTAAAGAGATACATTGTAGATCTGTCTCATGTGGTTTAATTAGATGATGTACAGTTGAGAGATAACTTTATTGTGGAGACGTCACCTATGTAGATAGAGGATTGAGAGTTGAAACAACTTCTTGGTAAAGAGATCTCCTTGGTGAAGGTATCTTGAGGAGGACCAGAGGATGGAAATGTGACTTGGGAATTTGAGAGTCATATGAGAGAGTCTTATCCTGAGTTGTTTGTTTGAGGTAATTTTCAAGGACGAAAATCACTTAAGTGGAGGAGAGTTATAACACCTCAATTTTAATTACTAGTTTTTGTTTAGTATTTATTTTTATTAATTATTATTTGATATGGTAATTGATTAAATTGTGTGATTTTGTGAATATATGAGTTATTTGAATTAATTGTTTAATTGTGTTTTGGGTTAGTAAAAGTGAAATTAGAAATATTAAGTAATTGAGCCTTAGTGAGGAATTAGTGTGGATATGAGATTAGCCAATTATTGAAACAAGAGTTAGTAAGGGGATTTGTAAAACAAAAGAAGAGAATTGTAAAAAAACAAGAGAAGAGAAGAAAGAGGAAAAGAGGAGAAAAGAGAGAAAAGAGAAGAGAAGAAGATAGAATCCTAGAGTATCTACGTCTAAGGTAAGGGTGGATATTCATTGATTTATGGGTGTATGTAATGGTATGTGATGGGTAGTAACATGAAACTAGAGTTTTGTTCTTCAATTTCTAGATTTTGACATGTTAGGTTTTGAATGAGAAATCATGAAATTGATGTTGGGAATCATGTTTTGATATTTGTATTTGATATTATATGTTAGATATATGTTATAATACATTTAAATGATGAGAAATTGGTGTTTGGAATTAGTTTTGTGACACTTTTTTATGAAGGACAAAATGTTGTATGTAGCAGATTTTTCTGCATAATCGTGAGGCCATTTAGCGCGCGGGTAGCCGCTTAGCGCGGTCTGGGATGTTTTATATTTTGTTTGATTGGATGGAGTCTTGTATGTATTATGAGCATGTGACGCCCTCATCTGATATGCATGCTAATTTACTCTGATTATGCCATATTATTTACGTGGAGTTTAGAGGGTGTTACACTTACCATTAGAGTGTAACTGGTTAAAGCTATGTGAAAAAGCCAAATAAGCTGAAAATAAGTTATTTACTCGAGGTTTAACCGATTATACATTTGCAGTAACTAGTTACGACTGTTATGTTTTTAGTTTTTGGAGAAGCTGTAATCGATTATAGGTTTTGTGTAATCGGTTATAAGCAGTTAATTTCTTGTTTTAGATTATGTTACTTATATCTCAACTCAACTGAAAATTGTATAAATGATGTACGTTATCAAAATTATGTATTTGTTTTATCGTATCCACGCGGATTGATGCAATATCAATGTCGTTCAACAATTAATATGCTTTTAAGTAGAAGTTTGCAAGATGTTTGATGGTTTAAAGTTACAGAATGTAAATCGATAAATGATATAAAGTTTCAGAAATATGAGAGCTTGTTAGGATTAGAATTCATCCAGTGATTTAATCTTACTAATCAATTATATAAAACTTAGATATTTGTCAATATCATCACGTATCGCTCACAAAAAGAGTCTATGTCTAAACTTCTGATGAGGTTTCTACCTTATTGTTTAATCGATGCTTTCTCGGCCTATTAAATAACACGACAACATTAAGAATTGATACTTGTCGTGAATGTTAAACCTAAATCTATGTCTAGCATTTAAAGTTTAACAAATGATTATCTTAGATCAAGGTTCGGACCGTATTTCTAAATATCAATTCAAATCCATGAAGTTAAACAGTGAAACAAAGATAACATCAATATCAATTCATAAATAGATTGTATATAAAAACATAACTAATAAACATACTTACTATTATAGTGAACTACGTCCAATTCCAACAAGAAAAGAATTCAACTACTCATGGTAGCTTGGTACAAATGAGAAGAACAAAGATGATTATGCATCAATTGTGATTTCTCAACGATTGATGTGTTTCCATCTTCTATTCTTCAAGAGTTATCTTTTCTTGTTGTTGTGTTTCTCTCTCTGGAATTCTCTCTCTCCAAGTATCCTTATTTCCTGCTGTCTGAAATCTATTTATAGAATTTCGGTTCTACGACTTTCACTTAGCGAGCCATCCTTTCTTCACCATGAAGTCTTCTCAAACCGCCTTTCCCAAACCGCCTTGTTTCGCTTAGCGAGATATGGCTCGCGGAGTGAGCTTCTCGCTTGTTCCTTGTTATGTTTCGCTAAGCAAAGGTGATGAATTTTGGACTTTGAAAATATTTTTCCTGTCTTCACTTGGAATTCGCTGGAGCTTGCTTAGTGCAGTAACCATATTTTGAATTATTAAAATATTCCGCCAGACTTCACTTAGAGTTCACTGGAGTTGGCTTAGTGAACTTTGGCTTTGCTCTCGCTATGTCTCGCTTAGCGAAATTTGAAGATGCTTTCACAAGCTTTGCTTTCAATCTTTTGTTTAAGTGCTACAATATACACAAATGCAAGCAAAACAAGAGTAAACATGCACCAATTCAATTCTATTTAACAATTGAGGTTTTCCTGTTATAAACTTACAAACCAAGTGAGATAAATGGCTTTTGTAATGTAATGAATTACCATATATTTAACGCTTATCAATAAATACTCGAGGGGTATCCTCGTTAATGATTAATACAAATGATAATTCTCATCCTCAATTATACTCTATGTTCAACTCTCTATCTCTCACTCTCTCCCTCTCCACACTCAATTATTCCACTTTTCATGGACTTTGTGGTTCCAAATTCTAACAATTTGATCCTCACCCAAATATTATTAATATTATTAGTGAATTATACTAAATCAAAAGTATTACAAAGAAACAAATATTATTATAAATAAGAAATAAGTAAAAAAAAAAAATTACTAGAAACCTGAGTAGATCATCATATTGTATTAGATGATGTCTAATTTGTAAAATTATATGCTATCTACCTCACTTATCCTTTGACAGTTAGCTAGAGTTGGTTGACTATAACCGTTAGTAACTATAGCCTGATAGGATTATCATGATTAGGAGGAGCCTGTAATAAAATCTCAGCTTGATGATTCTGTGAGAGTACAAAAGTAGGGAATATTTCAATGATCAATTCTCTTAGAACTAGTGAGTATATAGCATATATAGAATAGCCTCTAAAAGTTGCAAAGCTTTTGTTATTTCTTGTCTAGAATAACAAAAGCTACACATATAAGATAAATTGCTTCAAACCTCAATAATCTTTGTGTTATTTGTTCCTTATGGAAGAACTAAGTTGATCATAAATCATAATGACCTCGACCTTAGAATATAATCTGATACATACATACATAGACATCAATTATCAATTAATATATATAACACAATAACTCTAGTGAGCTCTAACAAAAAATATACTAAACTCAGGTCCTTGATTACCGTTATTAATATTATTATCAGGATTAATCATATAAAAAGCTTCAGAATCCTTAGAACCAATAACTCTTTCAAACCTTGCTCTCATATAAGTCATTTCACCATCAGAACTATCCTTATGATCAGATGCGGTAGGTAACACCCCAGCTCCCATGGACACGCCTCTCAAATGTTGCATAACTTGAAGCTCTTCATCTCCCATTTGTTTCCTCCTTATAGAATAACCAACTTTTTTACCATTACAATACACAGCCCAAACAAACTCTTCCAACAGCTTCTTCTTATTCGTCTTTGTTTCGCTCTCCAGCGCGATTCTCACTATATCAGATGACATTTCTTTGTTTAACGCGGTCGTTAGCATTGGTAATTCGATGAGAAAAATCGGCATTTGACGTGTGTCTTCTTGTATTGCTATGATTACCCTTCCTTTTCTGTAACCAAAGATTGTTCCCGTTGTGGCACTGTCTTTTAACATAGGCTTTCTCGGTCTTCCTAATAGTGCTACCATTTTGCAACCTGATGTTAACATAGGGAAGAGTTTGAACATCTTTAAGAGCCCACCGGCGGAGAATTTGTTCCGCTTTTCGCCGGATGTGTGCCGGAGAAGTGATGCTAAGGCTGGATTTTCCATTGGGTAGAAAGGACTAGAGTGCACTGATGGCATTATGGTGTATGACAATATTAATAATTTTGAACTTGTGATGATAAGTTAAGGTAAGTTCTAGGAAAAACAGAGTGATGTATGAATATATGGATTATGAAGTTTACAGCTAAGAGGATGGAGCAATACATATAGAGAAAAGGAAGGTGTGGCTAACTAAAGCTAGGGTCTACCTAGATGTAAAAGTGGGTTGGGATTAGGAAGTTAGTTGGTCTTTGGTCACATAGATAGATTAGGCCATGTACTAATGGAATCTTATTAATGCTAATAAATATATTAATTAACCGTCACATTGTAATTAGAGTTTAAACCTACTGTATTATCATTATAAAATATTTTATAAGATTAGTGCATCACAATTTTTAAAATGAAATATTTTATATAAAATTTAACCATTTCAATTTCTAAGATATTAATTACGCAGATTTTCAAGAAAAATTTACTATTATAAAGTCTTAAAGAGTACCCTGAAGATATTGGTTAACATTTCTCTTAAAAATAATAGCGAAAATTGTTATGATTGAACTAACTGATTTTTACAAAATCGATTTGTAGAATGAGAATTGTTTTATTTTATAAATATATGTTCAAATTATCTTTTGTCTAATGTGTGATTCATAATACATCTCTCACATTTTAGACTAGACATCTGATACATAAAAATAAATAACGGATGGTTTCATAACAGTTACTTGATAATAAATATATCATATTGATATTAGATTAAAAAAATTGTGGTTTAAGATTAATTCATCTTTGTAAAATTAATTTGTAAATAAAGATTACTCTTATTTTTAAACATGTATGTTGACAATATATTATAGGATGTGAAATTCTTGATCTAGATTTTTTAAAATAGTTAGAGTAAAGGAAAACCAATATTAAAGGTGATGTGACCAAGTTAGAGAAATATATAATAAGGTTATTGAAATACAAGTGATAAGATAAGGATGGGGAGGACCACAGGTTGTGGGGTAAATGAAGAAGAAAAAAGTCACAAAAAGGTGAAGAAAGAAGGGAGGGGTTGAGGAAAGGGTTTGTGGTATTGTTGGCCTAGCATGTGCCTCTCTGATCATTACATTGATTAAGAGTATCAACGTCAATTGCTTTATACTTTTTTCCAAAACACCATTAATAATTATTGGGATCAACCTCATTCTTCCCCTAACATTTATGCTTGTGTACATGAAACTTTGCTTTTACTTGTAAGTCACTCTCTTTCGTGTAGTTTCTTTATTTAGTTGCTACTTTTCTTTAATGTGTCAGACCATAAGTCATATTCATCAAAGGTGAGTTAGGCAGTTCAAATTATCAACAGGCCCGGGCCTGGTCTGGCCCGGTTGTACGAAGCCAACTCTTGCTTTCCCTTCTTGTTTTTTTCTCTCTCTCTCTATTATTTAGAATTTTTTTTTTTTTTGCTAAGATACTGTGTAACATGTAAATTTCTTTTTATAGATTATATTATAGGTACTTTCTCTGTTTTAAAATGATTGTCGTTTTAACAAATAAATTTTATTTTAAACTGACTGTTATTTTCACTTTTCAATGTAGTAATGATTACTATTTTTTCAATTATGTCATTTACTTTTTACTCTCTACACTACTTCTAATACATTAATAGGGTTAATTTTGTAAAAGTATAATGTTTTATGACAACATCATTGCATTTCTTAATTTGTGTACAAAAACCTTAAACGATAGTCATTTTGAAACAAATGGGAGTAATATTTTAAAAATGTTAGAAAGAGAAGCTTTACCTTCTCTCTAACATTGGAGGTCCCGTTTTTTAACGATGGTCTGGAAGAAAGTCAACAAGAGGTTATTTGGGAATTTTAGTCCAACATGAGATTATTTTCCTCCAAACAGTAGAGGGAAGTCGGGGGTAGAGTCGTGTATCTCCTCAATTTATTTCTCTGAAATCCCTGATAGAGTGAAGGCAAAAGTTGTTTTTGATTTGTTCGGTGTGTAGGAGAGATCGTGGAAGTGGTGATACCACCAAAGAGAAACAAAATTGGAAACATATTTAGCTTTGCGAAGTTCAAAGAGGTGGAAGATGTGAGATTGCTTGCAATTAGGCTAGATAATGTTATCATGGATGGGGTGAAGATTCATGCAAATCCTTCAAGGTATAATAGGAGTAACAATGAAGGGGAGAACGTGGGGGATAAAGGAGTGAAAATGCAGTTTTACGCTTCTGCCGCCAGACCCTGGATCCCTAAGAAAGATCTGGGTCATGCTGGTTTGAGAGGAATGAAAAATTTTGCAGAAGTTTTGGTTGACAATGTCAAGGTCAAATAAAGTGGTTATTTTGTTGCTACTTTGGCATTGATGAACTTCGTTTCTAAAGCTGAGGAACTTTTCAGATTCTCAAAGGCGTTTGTTGGTCGTGTTATTTCTCCTGGTATGACCTACAACATCCAAACTTGTTTCCAAAGAGAAGGATATTTTTTTTGTTAAAGTTACACCATTAGGAGCTAACTTGTACTTGTTAGAGGAACTTGAAGAGGGAGAAATCATAGGTTTGATTAGGGAAGGGGAAACTTGGTGGAAACAATGGTTTTTGGAGATTAGAAAATGGAAGAAGGGGGATGTCGACAATGAGCGAGTGACTTGGTTGAGGGTGTTTGGGGTTCCGTGTCAGGCATGGAACTTCAAAATTTTCGACATATTGGAAACAGGGTGGGGAAATTTATTTGTTATGATGAGAATACCTTAAAGGATGAGAATATGGATGTAGCAAGGTTTATGATTAGAACCTCTTGTGCCTCAGTTTTAAATGAGGTTCTTTCTGTCAACATTGATGGTGAAGTGTTTCATATTAAGATTTCTGAGGATATTCATGGCCCTCTAAGAATTAACATGAACTCCTTTAAGGCTTCTGGTACCAACAGTGAGGATTCTTCATCTGATTCAGAGTTAGGTTGGGACAACCAAAGCCAAATCAAAGATGATGAAGACGAAGAGGTGTTTGAGAGTTCTTCGACTAGTCATGAAGTAGACGCGGGTATGAATTTCGAGGCAGAGAAGGCATCAAAAGGTGACGTTGACATATCAAATATAGCGTGTAGCAAGGGTAAGGAGGAGAGGCTAGTTGTGCAGGTTGACTCAGCTAATACTAGGAATATAAATGTCAGTTTCGATAAGGCTATTGATGTGGAAAAGGCAGCTTTTCATGAGAAGCTTTTATCCGGTGGGTAATTCGATAGACTCATTATGCATTCTGGTCCTACGAATTCAAAAGTTAATAGTTCTATTGACACCTTTTTTAAAGGTTCAGAAGGGGTTCAAGGTAAAGTGACAATGGGTAAAATAGTTTCACCAAGGGTTATTAAATGTAAAACCTTAATGGATCTAGTTGGGCCTATTTCTAAAAAGAAGTTAAGTAAGAAAAAAAGGGCCTTGGCCTCGTTTGGAACTGAAGAAAGAGGGATTGATTCAGTTGGTGGTGATGTAGAAGTTTCATTTAAACCAACTTAGGAGCTATCAGAGGGGGAGATAGTGATGGAAGGCAAGACGACATAAACTTCAGAAGACGGGTTTTCTGCAGGAGCCATTATGTGCAGTGACCCTATTTTAGATTCATACATGGTGCATGGTAATTTTCAGTTATGGGAGAATGTTGAATCAAACGTTGGTAGCAAGATTTGGAAAGCGATTTCTAATCCGGGGGTGGTCTCTCTAAATTCGTCCAAAGATTACAGTAAAAAAATTGAAGTAATGGAGAGGAATGATAAGGAAAGGAAGGTAGTTTCGAAGGAGAAATTGTTAAGATCGAAATTATTATAGGATCCTTAAATATTAGAGGGAGTCGTGGTCTTTTGAAAAGGAAAAGGATTAGTAAAATTATTCTAGATGGTAAAGTCGATGTTTTCTTAATTCAAGAATCTAAGCTCAATGAGGTGGATCAATTTGTTATAAATAGATTCTAGAACAATAATAATGTTGGGTGGTATTTTTTGAAATCTGAAGGGCATTCAGGCGGGATCATAATTATTTGGAAGTAGGGGTTGTTCGAAGAAATAATGAGTGTTAAAGGCAAAGGGTATCTTGGTGTGAAGTTGTGTTGCAAAGGAATTAGTTTCTATGTTGTGAATATATGTTCACCCTGTGCGTTGGTTGATAAGATAGTCCTATGGGAGTCTTTGTTATCTTGTAAAGAGAAGTATGGCAACGCTGATTGGTGCTTGGCTGGAGACTTTAATTTTGTTATTAATTTGAGTGAAAGAAAAGGGAAGTCTGATTGGCAGCAAGAGGTCGGAAAAGAAGGAATTCTCTCAATTTTTGGAAGATATTGATTTGTGTGATGTTCCTTGTAAAGGGAAAAGGTTCAGCTGGATAAGTGGTGACGGCAAGTCTATTAGCAGAATCAAACACTTTTTTATTTCAGAAGATTTAATTAACTCGCGGGGAATGATGGGACAGTTGATTAGGCAGAGGGACATATCAGATCATTGTCCAATTTAGATAGTGATAGATAAAGAAGATTGGGGTCCGAAACATTTTGTTGTTAATAACAAATGGTTCGAGAATAAATATTTTCTTCCATTTGTCGAAGCAGAGTGGAAAAATCTAAAGGTGGATGGCAGAAGGGACTATGTTTTAAAAGAAAAGTTGAGGTTCCTAAAAAGTAGTCTGCGTGGGTGGAATTTAGAAATCTTTGGCAGGATATATTTGGATATAAAGGAAGGTGTCTCTGTGATAAATGAGGTTGATGTGTTACTTGAGGTGTGTGACAATTCCAATTATTTTGAGGTTATCCGTCAAAGAAGCAAAGCGACGACTCATATGTGGATGAATTTGAGAATCGAGGAAAATATGATTAAGCATAAGGCTAGGCTGAAGTGGAACAAGGATGGTGATTTAAATACTAAGTATTTCCATAGTGTTTTAAATGAGAGGAGGAGAAGAAACTACATAGGTTCTGTTATAGGGGAAAGAGGTCTTGTGTTAGAAGTTAGAGATGTTAAAGAGGAGGTGTGGAATCACTTTTCTAAGAAGTTTGTTGAGGAGGATGAGTGCATACTGATTCTGGACGTAATGTCATTTAGTAGGCTTTCTCAAGTTGAGGTTAATTTCTTAGAAGCTCCCTTTTAGGACTGAGAAGTCAAGGAGGCGGTGTGGGGCTGTGGCGGTTCGAAGAGTCCAGGGCTAGATGGATCCAATTTTTTCTTTATCAGACAATGCTGGAGTTTTTTAAAGGAGGATTTCATAGAGTCTTTTAAGGAATTTCATATTAAAGTTGTTTAGTATAAAGCAATAACTTCTTCTTTCCTATCTCTGATTCCGAAGAACAAAAATCCTCCGAACCTTGATGATTATCGTCCGATATGCTTGATTGGCAGTATGTACAAAGTGTTATCCAAATTGCTTGCGTCCAGATAGAAGAAAGTGCTTCATGTTTTGGTTTCTAACTGCCAACACGCTTTCGTCCCTGGTAGGAAACTTATCCATGGAGTTCTTATAGCTAATGAACTGATGGATTATGCTACTAAGGGTTCCAAATCATGCTTTCTCTTCAAGGTCAATTTTGAGAAGGCGTACGACAAGGTTAGCTGGGGTTTTTTGAAGTACGTTATGAGGATAATGGAGTTCGATAATTTATGAATTCGGTGGATGGAAGTTGTTATTTATAATATTCACATGTCGGTTCTCGTCAATAGGAGTCCAACAAAGGAATTTAGAGAGTAAAAGGGTTTGCGACAGGGCGATCTAATATCGTCGTTTCTATTTATTTTAGTTATTGAAGCTTTAATGAGGCTGGTTAGAAGGCTAGAGGAGGAGGGCAATTTTTCCGGCTTCAACATTAAGGGAGTTTGTATGGTTGACATTCTCCAGTTCACAGACAATACTTTGATGGTTGGCGATGGGAGTTGGAAGCATGTTTGGGCCCTAAAGACGGTGCTAAGGGGTTTTGAATTAATTTTCGGGCTCGGGGTTAATTATCATAAGAGTAAGATTATCAAAATTAACCTCAACTTAAATTTTTTGAATGTTGAAGCTCACTTTCTATCTTGTAAGGTTGAGGAAATAGAGTTTTATTTTCTTGGGATTCCGATTGGATCAAATCCAAGAATAATTTCATTTTGGCAAATGTTGATCAGTAGTATTAGGAATCGCTTATTGGGTTAGAAAAGTAGATTCCTTAGTTTAGGGGGAGAATCACTTTACTGAAGTCGGTGTTAAGTAGTTTACACATTTTACTTATGTCCTTCTATAAGGCTCATGTAGCGGTTTGTAGAGAGTTAACGAGAATCCAGGGCAATTTTTTATGGGGATATCTTGAAGTCAGGAAAAAATCTATTGGGTGAAATGGGACGATGTTTGTTTACCGTTTAATAGAGGTGGCCCGGGGTTGAGAAAATTTAAGGATTTTAACGTTGCTTTGCTTTTAAAATGGATATGGAGGATTATGGAAGGGTGTTGTACCCCAAAATTTTCCCTTCCATTTTTCTTCAAAACATTCTCATAAGGTTCTCAAAATGCTCAAGGTGGCTCAAGAATTGATCAGGCAAATTCTCCTCCTAAGCAAGGGGTCCACAACTAGGGTTTTATATTTCTCAAGTAAGATTTGGTTTCAAAGGTCTCAAGTGGTTTCCATGGTTCTCCATAAGTCTTCAACAATGCTCATGTCAAGTTTAAAGCCTTGCATCACAACTTAGCTCAATCAATAGCTCAGATGATTGAAAATCAACCATACTGGGTAAAAAGTCAATTGTGGTCAACATACAGTCAAACTTCAAAAAATTTGGTCAACATCAACATTTTGAAGTGATATTCCTAATTTTCTCAAGGGTTGATCATGATTCCTCAAGAGAAGCCCTCAAATCATCAAAAGTCCAAAGTTGCCAAATTAGGGTTTCCTTAGGAGAAGTCAATTGAACTTTGACCAAGCATAACTTTCACATGCTTCATCAACTTTTCCCCAACCAAATCCCATTTTAAAGTAAATTCAATTCTCTACAACTTTTTATCTCTATGCTTAAGTCCAAAAAATGCTTCATTTGAGAGATATGAGTCAATAGATTACAGGTCATTTCAGAAGTCAACAAAAAGACACTTTTTGTCAAGGGATCTTACATAAGATAAGGTCTCCAAATGCAAAAGGGATCAAAATAGATATTGTAGAGGACATCTTTAGCTTTCCAAAAAGTCCAAGATTACCTTCAAAAGATGAAAATTAAGAGAGTTATGACCAGTACAAGTTGGGAAATTTTGCGAAAATGCATGAAGTGCAAAGTGAGAAAACTTGAAATTTTAAACTAGTGGGCTTAACTTTTTCTGTTTCAAACATGTCCATGACCTTATAGAAGACTCCTAAACTCATTCATGCCTTACCTTATTTTTTATTTATATTCATTTTGTTTCTATTTAATTAAATACAAAATAAATTAAATAAAATACAAGACCATTGGATCAAGGTGCATGGATGGTTTTTGGATCAGTTGGAGGCCCAAGACAGCTCATGACAACTTGCCAAAATTGTATGAAGCTATATTAAGAAGGAGATCTTCATAAATTTGGAAATATTTCAAATTATTTTAGAAGGAAATCAAATCATTGATCCATTTGATTTCATACCATTTTGGTTGACCTAATCTCATGATATATATATATATATATATATATATATATATATATATATATATATATATATATATATATATATATATATATATATATATATATATATATATATATATATATATATATATATATATATATATATATATATATATATATATATATATATATATATATATATATATATATATATATATATATATATATATATATATATATATATATATATATATATATATATATATATATATATATATATATATATATATATATATATATATATATATATATATATATATATATATATATATATATATATATATATATATATATACCTACAAGACCAAATGCAAAGGGACAGATCCTTGCCTCACAAATTGCAAAAAAATTCTAAACTTTTCAAAGAATCCAAAATTTTTCAAACCCTTATTATACCATATTTCACCATAAGTTTGCGATTCCAATCGATTCCATTCCTTCCCAAGGTAATATTGGATCATTTACAATGATCCAAATGGACAGGGAACACTCATATAAACATCACGATTTCATCCATATTTGAAATTCTATTTTTTTTGTTTTATTGCATTCTGACGTTTATTAATGTTTGTTATGTGTTCTTGAGGTCTAATAATGCAGAATAGAATGATCACAGAGGTCCCATGCATACTAGTTTGAAAAACACCATGTTTTGTTCCGATCAGTATAATTTGCGTTATAGCGGCAAAACCATTGAGTTTTAGATCAAAATAACCATGCCATTGGATTCGCAACCCTCGATTTAGGGGAGTAGGATATTTTTGATTGCTAACTTTGCGTATTTTGCAAATTAAACATAAGAGGGTTATCAGAGAAGACGAATGGAGCTAGGGCTCCGACGCTTCTCTGGCCAATACTTTCAGCTTCATATTATATATCTATTCTTTTGTTTATGTTAACGGATGTAAAGCCTCCCCAGTGGTAGAAGCGAGCAGGACAAAGGTGTTACAGTACCAGGGCACGGGTTCGATCGTTGCCCCTGGTATTTTATTTTTTATCTTTTCTTTGTTTATAGATTCGGTACGAACCAACTCATGCGCTCACCATGCACCCTCACCTTATCACCATCAAATCGTCATAGGACAAGATCTAGAGTTCCAGATTTACGTGCATACCATGGATCCCTTAGGGCCAGCCACACTGGATCTCACGCAATACTGAGCTTGTGTTGATGGGTCTGATGAATTTTTTTCAGCCCCCCCCCCCCCCCCCCCCCAGATTTACTTCTTCAGGCTCATTTCTTTCTTTTTTAATTTATTTTGTTTTAATTTCTTTTTCACATAATTAGTTTTTATTCAGATAAATTTAAAATCAATTTAGAATTAGGTTTTATTTAAATTAACCAAATTAATTCTTTATTTTTTAATTAATTAAATTGATTACCTTTTCTAAGTAAATTAATTTCTTTTTAATCAAAATAACTAGTTTGTTTTATTTTTTTTACTAATAAAACTTTTATTTTGTTAATCAATTAAAATCAATTAGGTTAGGTTAAGTCATCAATTTTTCATTAAAAATGATTAAAAAAAACATTTATCCATTTCTCTTTACTTTTACAATCTTAGTGCGCTTTATTATTTTTGCATTAGTTTTTTTCCTATTATGTAATTGCTAAAGAATATAATACTTTAACTAGGTTTTTATTTGCTTTCTATTTCCCCCGTTTTTAAGGTTTTATAACCCCTTCTCCGAAGCTTTGTAATAGTGTAGGACATTTAATTTATGCAATTAACTGCTTTCCATATTACTGTATAGTAACTAGACTTGTATGGTGAGATCTAAAACGAAAATAGAAATCCCTAAACAAGACAAATTAACTGAAATCAAAACATTATTCACACACGCACCTCTAGGGTGACTCCACTTGTTGCCTTCGGATAAAAAAACAATCATGTCCCTTAAATGTGAGATGCTTTAGTAAAGACCCTGGGTTAAAAAAGATCGTAGTCCCTCGATGACCCTTCGATACTACATTCGGTAAATGATCTTATTACCTTACGATATAATTGCTAGAGCGCCCTACGAGTTTCCTTTATGACTATACGATGACACATGCATGTCCCTCACACATCCAACGATAGGGATTCCTACTAACTAATGGTAGGATAGCACTATCTAAAGGAGGAGGAAAATAACACGAAAGACTTTTGAGTAGGTAGATCGTTTGTAATCGCTTGCTCACAAAAAAAAACTTTTCCACAAACACTTCTCTGAAACATTTAAAAAAAACACTTTGTATGCATTCTTAACGAAACAAGAATCATTACAAAGTTTCTGCACTTAGGCATTTTTCAAAATATTCTCAAAACACGTACAAAGCATTTCAAAAGTGAGCTAGTGATTAAGTTCCTGTAGATAACTACGGACGAAAATGATGCTAACACCTTTCCTTTACATTAACCTAATTAAATTGATTACCTTTTCTAAGTAAATTAATTTCTTTTTAATCAAAATAACTAGTTTGTTTTATTTTTTTTACTAATAAAACTTTTATTTTGTTAATCAATTAAAATCAATTAGGTTAGGTTAAGTCATCAATTTTTCATCAAAAATTATTAAAAAAAACATTTATCCATTTCTCTTTACTTTTACAATCTTAGCGCGCTTTATTATTTTTGCATTAGTTTTTTTCCTATTATGTAATTGCTAAAGAATATAATACTTTAACTAGGTTTTTATTTGCTTTCTATTTCCGCCATTTTTAAGGTTTTATAACCCCTTCTCTGAAGCTTTGTAACAGTGTAGGACATTTAATTTATGCAATTAACTGCTTTCCATATTACTGTATAGTAACTAGACTTGTATGGTGAGATCTAAAACGAAAATAGAAATCCATAAACAAGACAAATTAACTAAAATCAAAACATTATTCACACACGCACCTCTAGGGTGACTCCACTTGTTGCCTTCGGATAAAAAAACAATCATGTCCCTTAAACATGGGATGCTTTAGTAAAGACCCTGGGTTAAAAAAGATCGTAGTCCCTCGATGACCCTTCGATACTACCTTCGGTAAATGATCTTATTCCCTTACGATATAATTTCTAGAGCGTCCTACGAGTTTCCTTTATGACTATACGATGACACATGCATGTCCCTCACACATCCAACGATAGGGATTCCTACTAACTAATGGTAGGATAACACTATCTAAAGGAGGAGGAAAATAGCACGAAAGACTTTTGAGTAGGTAGATCGTTTGTAATCGCTTGCTCACAAAAAAAACATCTTTTCCACAAAGACTTCTCTGAAACATTTTAAAAAAACACTTTGTATGCATTCTTAACGAAACAAGAATCATTACAAAGTTTCCGCACTTAGGCATTTTTCAAAATATTTTCAAAACACGTACAGAGCATTTCAAAAGTGAGCTAGTGATTAAGTTCCTGTAGATAACTACGGATGAAAATGATGCTAACACCTTTCCTTTACATAACCTACCCCCCCCCCCCCCCCTGTACTCATAAAATTATCGAAGGTCTTTCCTGTTCTCTTCATCCTTTCCTTATTGGATAAAAGAAAAGTCGATGGCGACTCTTACTATCTACAACATTTGTGATAAAACGCAAAACCAAAAGTCAATTCTCCCACCGTATTACAAAACTGGAGACTCTGCTAGGGAGAACTAAAAGTGGGTTTACCTTTTGAGATAAATCACATTTTAAAATGCTTTGCTTACTTGATTTGTATGTTTTATCTTTCGGGGTTTTGCTCGGGTTTATTTCTATAAAGATCCTATACCCGGATCCTGGGGCATTTTAGGTAAGTAGCAATAGATCGTGGAAACTGTACGGCATAGACCGATATGGTTGAAGTGATGGCTATGTTAGTGCGACACATTGGTTTGTGTTGGTGGTCCTTGAGTCAGTCAAGGAGAATGTTGGGGTGCCGCGTGGTGTCATAAGCACTAACTGACCTTAGAATCTTATTTAACACAACTTAGCCATTAGAGATCATACTCTCAGGATATTTCAGTCGCAAATCAGATGCTTGTGCTGAAATAATGCCTGGGAGTAAGATTAGTGGTATGAGAGTCCTAGAACCCGATTACTTCTTTTAGGACAAGTTGAGCCAACTAAAACTCAAGAGGGTACTTACCTACAAACTTCGTGCAAGCTTGAACCTAAGGCCTTGTGTGCTTTATTTAGGTTTGATTATATTTTCGAACATGACATCATAACATCATGACATCATACCATATCCTTTTCACTAACCTTTTCAAGGACTGAGGGATTTATCTTTGTTCTTTGTTGTAGGTTATGGCATTCGCTCGCTGAAACACTATCCGGATCAACTTTATAAGGGTACCTTCTCAGATTAAAGAGTTTGTCTCAAAGGTTCCCGAAAGTTCTCAATGCACCAAGAGGCATGGTCATCTACTCAGTTTGGTTATCTCAGGTTTCTAAGAAGACATGATGAGTGTTCTATTCTAGTTCTTTGACCCTACATATCAGTGTTTCACCTTTCCAGATTATCAGTTGGTAACCACAATGGAAGAGTTCTCTAAGCTGCTCGGAGTACCTATTCTTGATCAGACACCCTTCACCGGTCTATATAAAGTTCCAAAGCCTGAGGATATTGCAGCAGCCTTACATCTAAAGCGGTCTGACATTGTATCTAATTGGGAAACAAGAAGTGGATTCAAGGGCTTTCTTGCTAAATTTATGATAGAGAAGGATAAACTATTTTTGGATGCTATGAGCTTTCATCCTTTCGAGGAGATCTTGGCTCTGTTGATCTATGGATTGGTACTATTCCCTAATCCAGACCAACTCATAGATGTGAACGCTATCAAAATATTTCTTGCTCGTAATCCTGTGCCTACTTTGCTTAGAGATATTTTGAATTCTCTTCACACTCGTACTACGAGGAAGCGGGGGACTCTTATGTGTTTCATACCTTTATTATCCAGGTGTTTTATTTTGCATCTTCCCCGATCAGTGATAAAGAATGAATAAGGTCTGAGGTGGTATCAAAGGGTAATGTCACTCTCTCATACAGACATCTATTGGTGTTCCCGATCTCAGAAGGATATCACTATCATTTACCATTGTGGGGAATTCCTCAATGTTCCACTCCTTGGTGCTAGGGGAAGCATTACTTACAACCCTTTTCTAGATCTACATCAATTTGGTTAAGCCCGAAGATACGGCCCTCATGATACGCTTATCTAGGGTATTATATTCGATTACGAGAATGATCCTTAAGGTTATCGTCAAAGGTTTATACATGCTTGGGGCATGGTGAACAAGATTGATAGCAAGACTTTAGGACAGAGGAATTCCATCCCTTTGGAGCCTTACCTCAAATGGGTACAATCTCATGCTCAAAACCTTATAATGCCATATCTCGCTGTCCTACCAGTAATTGCAGAGCCTGCTGCTGAAGGTGATGTTCCTCACACTGTTCTTTATCTAGATATGCCTACGGACCTTGAAGAGCTACAAAAGTCTTGGATTCAATTGAAAGAATAAAGGGACACCTTTGATACTCAGTTCTATGCTAGTGAGAAGAAGGTGTTGGAGCTTACAAAACGACTTCACGAAGAGCAGAGTTTTAATACATATGCCAACATAAAGAGGAAGCGTATGTGGGAGACTTGAGTCTTAGGTCTTAGGAGTTCACATTTTTGTCTCCTTGAGACCATTTGATTTCATTGTAAGCCTAAGAGGAAATTATAATTTGAGCTTACTAATAAAAGCCTTTATTTCTGTTTCCTTTTGGCTAACAAATTTAAATCTCACAGGATCCTTGAAAACATTGCATATATATATCATGTATCATTACATCACAGGTTTTCTAATACAGGTTTTCTCATCATCCTTGCTGTTTATTTCAGTAAAAGATGGATCTAGAACAGACTGTTAAGGAACTCCAAGCTTAGAATGCTCAATTCCAGGAGACTCTCCTTAACTTAGCACAAGGACAGAAAGACATGATGACGCCCATCGCCAAGAAAAAGAAGACTTGGAAGCCAGTTGCTCTCTTCAATATGGGGAGAAGATTCAAAGGTCTTTCTAAACCGATTCCAACTGTTGATATCTTCTATGATGAAGACAACAAACAAGAGGAAGATGGTAGAAGTGTTAGGGCTGAAGGTGGAAGCAACCAAGTTTCTGGGAAGATTCCTGAATATGAAGACTATTTTGATGAGTAGTACCCTCCTGCGGATGATAAGTACAAACAGTTAGAGAATCGTCTTAAGGCCATGGAAATCCAGAAAGTGCCTGGACTGGATTTTGAGGAGCTGAGTCTTATCAATGGGGTGGTTATCCCTCACAAGTTCAAGGTCCCCGCTTTTTCCAAATATGATAGTGTCTCTTGTCCCAAGCTTCATCTGAGATCTTATTGTTAGAACAAAGTTTGGTTCTAATCATATCTTAGAGTTTTGATGATAACAATGAAATAAATTTTGTATAATATATTTTATACTCTGATGTGCATGCTTTCTAATTCAGATGAAGTTATGACTCAAGCATTCTCAAAAGTGAAACATCATTCTAGGCTGAGCAGAAAAAGGATAAAGAAGTTCCTAATAAATATTATGTAAACGCAAGTCTGAAGCAAACTCTGAAGGAAGCACTCCAAGGCAAACTCTGATAAAAAGTAATCTTAAGAAACCTCTGATAAAGCTAGCTGAAGCAAAGATTTGAAAGAAGCACACTGAAAGCAATATCTGATAATGGAAGCTAAAGAAAACTCTGATGAACATAAAATGAAGAAAACTCTGACAAAAGGAGTGATATAGAAAACTCTGATAGAAGAAAAGTTAAAGCAAACTCTGATGTTGCAACGCTGCAAGAAAACTCTTAAACTTCCAGAGACAGGCTCTGACAGTACCGTTGATCATTTAATGCAAATACGGCTAACACACTCAAGTGGTACTACACACGAGAGCATTGGAAACATAAAGGTCAAGCTAACATGCATCATTAATGCATACTCTCTCTTCAAGGTAGTAATTGTCAAAATTTGAAACTATATATAGAAGACCATTTGTTTCAAAGCAATGTTATTGATCCACGCAAAATATACTGAAGCTCACTATTTTCATTCTTGTAAAATCTTTGTATATAGTGGGTAATTCTTAAGTGCTGGGCTAAAATCTTAGTGATAAATAACAGTTTGTGATATAGCTTATTAGAAGCATTCTAATTCACTACTGTTAAGAGATAATCTTTGTAATTGTTCGTTGAGAGACCAGTTGGGTCAGATTTCTCAAGAGGGCTAGGACTAGTTGAGTCTTAGAGGTGTTAGTCACTTGCAATTGGCTTATGCATTATATTGTTAGTCACAACAGTTTGGTTGTGCATTTGTAATCAGTTTTGATTATAGTGGATTAAGTCCTCGTTGAGAGAGGCAAAATCACCTTGACGGGTGGACTGGAGTAGTTTGAGTTTCAAACGAACCAGGATAAAATTACTTGTGTCCTTCCATTATTATTGCCCGAGAAAAAGGAAAAACTTATTCAACCCCCCCCCCCCCCCTTCTAAGTGTTTTCTCACCCTTCAATTGGCATCAGAGCTCTAGTTCTGGGTGCAAACACCTAACAGTGTCAGAAAAAGATCCAGAAGGAAAACACTATGGCAACTGAACAAAACAACAACAATTGCACCAAACCTCCTGTGTTTGATGGAGAAGACTTTGAATATTGGAAGGATAGAGTAGAAAGTTTATTTCTAGGTCATGATGTTGATTTATGGGATATGGTCCTAGATGTTACACACATCCAGAAGACAAAGACGGAAACAAGATTGACAGAAAGAACATGGATAAACAACAGAAATTATATTTCAAAAATCACCACAGAGCCATAAATATCTTTCTGAACGCTATCTCTAAAACGGAATATGAGAAAATCACCAACAGAGATACATCACATGACATGTTTGAGTCTCTCAAAATGACTCATGAAGGTAATGCTCAAGTAAAAGAGACAAAAGCTTTGGCTCTCATCCAGAAGTATGAAGCCTTCAAAATGGAATAAAATGAGTCCATTGAAGCTACGTTCTCAAGATTCCAAACTCTGACCGCTGGCCTGAGAGTTCTGAACAAAGGATACACCAAGGCAGACCATGTTAAGAAAATTATCAGAAGTTTACCCAGAAGATGGACACCTATGGTTACTGCATTCAAAGTGTCAAAATATTTGAATGATGTATCTCTTGAAGAACTTATCAATGCATTAAGAAGTCACGAGATAGAACTTGATGAACATGAGCCCCAGAAGAAAGGTAAGTATGTCGCCCTTAAATCTATTAAAAAATGTGAAACTAATGCTTTTCAGGAAGAAGAAGGAAACTATGAAGAATCTGCATCAGAAGAAGATGAGTTATCTCCGCTCTCCAGAAGGATCAACCAGATGTGGAAGCACGGACAAAAGAAGTTCAGAAACTACAAGAGGTCAGAAGATAAACCAGAATCTTTTGGACATAAGAAGTCAAGCAGAAGAGATATAGTCTGCTATGAATGTAAAGAACCAGGACACTACAAAAGTGATTGTCCTAAGCTACAAAGAGAAAGACCAAAGAAAAGGTTTGTAAGTAAGAAAGGAAGGATGGCCACCTGGGATGATTCAGAATCTTCTGAAGCTAAATCTGACTCAGAAGATGAGCACGCTAACCTAGCATTTATGGCTACCACAACAGATGACGATGACTCAGACTCTGATTCAGAATCGAAAGAGGTATTCTCTGAATTCTCTAGAGCCGAACTTGTAGAAAGATTATCAGAACTTCTTGAAAACTACAGCCAACTCAAAATCAAATACAAGAAACTCAAAAAGAATCTTGCATCTGATTTTGAGAAACTTGAAACAGAAAACTCTAAACTTAAAGAAAACAATTTTAAACTCAAAGAGGAAGTTCAAAAAGTTCATAATATTTCTATTTCAGATTCTACTTCAAGTTCAAGAGAATTCTTAAAGAATATGACTCTAGTTTTCAAACATTTCTTGCTAAAAGCATATATAGAAGCAAAATGGCTTCAATGATCTATGGTGCTAGTGGAAATAACAGAAGAGGAATTGGATATGAAACTCCCAAAGGGAAAGAAACATATAAACCTAAACCTGTTGAGGAAATGGTTATCACATATAAACCACTGCACAAACAATTTAGTTTTGGGAACACACATGATATCAAATACACATCTCACTATGAAATTTTTTATGCTAAATCAAAAGGATATAGGTGCCTAAGGAGAAAATAATATATGTTGTAGATGTCCTTAATAACACAGTTGAAACACCAGTTATTGTACCTCGACTCTGGATGCTCACTACATATGACAGGAAGAAAGTCTATGTTCTAAAGTCTGGAACTTAAATCTGGAGGAGATGTCAAATTTGGAGGAAATCAGAAAGGAAATATTATTGGTTCTGGAACCATTGGAAATGGTAACCTTCCTTCTATAACTAATGTTCTGTTAGTAGAAGGATTAGTGCATAACTTGCTGTCCATAAGTCAATTAAGTGACAACGGTTATGACATAATCTTTAATCAAAAATCCTGTAGAGTTGTTAGTAAAAAAGATGAGGATTATTTGACAAGAAATTAAAACCCTAGTTTTACTATTACATCCAAATTGAATCAAATGGCATAAATAACAAATGAATAATATTTAAATAAACAAATAAAATAAATAATACAAAGTAATATGAATATGCAAAAAAAGGTTTTGTTTATTTTTATGTATGTAAAAATATTTAATGTAAAAAGAAAGAAATAAATAAAAAGATTATCATTTTTTTTATTAAGGGTAAAACCCTAATTTTTAAGAATGTAAATATATTGACTATATTATTTATATATAATAAAATAAAATAGTGTATATGCAAAAATAAAATATATTTAGAAAAGGTATTATTTAAGTATAAATAATAATAAAGATGAAAGTATAATATTTTTTTATGTTTTTATTCTAAAGTATCTAATAAAATAAAAGTATGTATATATATGTTAATTATATTAAATATGTATAATAAAATAAAATATATACAAAATAAAAATATATTCAAAACAATATTTTTTTTGAATGTAAATAAAATAATGAATAAAAATAAAAGTATAATGGTTATTATATATTTATTTTCAAGTTTTCAATAAATAAATTATATACTAATTAAATTGTTTTTTTATGTTAGAAAAAATAAAAATAAAATAAAATAAATGTGAAATTTATAAAAATATTTTTGGGTATTTTTTATATTTGGAAATAATAGAATAAAATCAGAAATGAAAATAAAATACAAAAATATAAAATATAAAGAAATTGGGCCAGGGGGGTGCATTCAGCAAAAGGGGGTGTCAAAAACAAAAGAAGCAAAGCCCAACTCAAGCCAGACTTCATCTTCAACCTTGGTACAAAATTTCGCACGCCCTGTACCAAACATGAACAACCTGCATACGAGCTATAATGCAAAACACATAACATCAAAGTTGTAGAGTTTTCCAAGACGAATTCAACCATATAGAAAACTTGTTCTAACTCTCAAAGACCAGAGATAATTTCTCTGGCCCTAAATCTTAACCTAATTTTTTCAGGATGTTCATGGACCAAATTCTCTTAGCATGCTTAATTAAAATGAAAACTGAGCATATGTACAGCTTCATGGCTATGAATACTACATTTCGTATTCACAAACCTAAGTCTAAATGTTCCTAAATAGAGAGATAGGAAGTTGATAAAAACCTGTTTCAGTTGACTTCGTGTATGGCAATGTGGAGCTTTATAACAAGGCATGAGATGTTTGGGAGCTTGCTTGAACTTCCCCTGACCTTCTCCAATGTCTAGCTTGCCTTGAATGTGCTTGAACAAGCCTGTAGAACTCAACCTGCACAAGCTGAAATCAAAAATGGAAAACCTTGTAAATGGAGTTACAGTTGGTGTTTAAGGGTTGGGATAGCTTGGATATGTTGTATGGAAGGTGTTTGAACCAATTTGAGACAAAACACACGAGGGATTTGAGTTGTGGGAATCAAACTGCAAGGAGTGCCCTGTTTTGCCAAATGAAGATGATTTTGTGCTATGGGAGGTTTGAAGGCTCAAAGGGCCATGTTTCTGGTTCAAGGGGATATGAGAAAGTTGTTTCAAAAGCTTGCACAAGTTGGTTTTAGCTGATGTTCAAGTTCTAGTGTTTTGGACAAATTTCTTTGTTATGAAGCAAAGTATGAGAAGTGATGTGAAGCAGGCCAGTACAGGCTATCCATCAGCTTGCACATTTTTCCCTTGGCCCCTCCAGTTTGTGGATCTGATTTGCCGCACAAGATTTGGCTCTATGCTCAAGGATTGTGGTTTTGACATAAAACAAACTTTGGCAAAAATGGTAATGTACCTTTTACAATTTATGGATTAATCTTGTATGCAATGCCCTAATGATCAAAATAATGCCTTAGAATAATGGATTTGAATTTAATTATTGAGTGTGAAATGGTTTTGAGACCTGTAATCTAGTGCAAAGCAAGTTGATTTGAATTTGCAACTTGTATCAATATGAACATGCCATGGATGAAAAGTGAGTTTTTGCCAACTTCAAGCCTTCGATTCTCCCTAACCACAAATGAGTTTGTAGAGTTATTGGACATTTTAGAAAGCTTGCAACATGATCTACAATCCATCTTTGAAATTAAATTTGAGATTCCAAGTGGAACTATGTGAAAAATGGCCATGAAGATAGGTCAAAATCCTGCCTAAACTAGGGCAAAATTTCACTAAGTTAAAAGTTCCATGGACCCTTGTTTCAAAAATCATAACTTGAGATCCAAGATTCTTTTGGGAAAACTTTGTGCATCAAAGTTGTATACTTTGTGGAGGACTACAACTTTCATGTTGGAAGTTTTCTTTGAATCTAATTGCATCATGGTGAAAATGCTGCGCAAAGTTAGGAAAAATTAAGAAAATTTCATAACTTAGAAAAATTCTAAGTTATGAAAATCTTCAACTTTAAACCCTAATTTGCAAAAATGGGTTTCTTGATGAAGAAGTTTCATGTTTTTACACATCTTGATGAAAAATGACCCTTGGCACTTGATTTTGACCAAAAAGTCAAAGTTTGACTTTTCAGTGTACAGTCAAATTTGATCAGTTGACTGAAAAATTCATTTGTCAATCCATTGCATTTGAGATCTTTTGAACCTTGTGAATAGGTCAAGATGATTCCATTGAGTCCTTAAATCCATGCTTGAACCCATTTTGCCATTGGCTAGGTCAAAAGTCAGAAATTGCCGTTGTATAGTCAAAACCCTAAAAATGACCATTTTGCCCTTTTAATGATCTGATCAAATTTCTTGTGGAGTTGTGGTCCAAACTTGATCAAATGGTTCATATGAGTTTATAATGTTGATGTGGGTCAAAATTTATGAGGTTTGACTGTAAGTTGGCCACAATTGACTTTTTCAACAATACAGCTGATTTCTAGGTCAACTGTTCAATTGACTGGGTAAAAATTTGATTCAAGGCTTGAAACTTGGTATGGACAAACTTATGAGTCCAACATGAAGTATGAAAGTCACTTTGAGTATTGAAAGTCCAAAATTCCTTATGCAAACTCAAACCCTAATTTAGGTCATTAGTGTAAGGAGATGTCTTGAGCAGTGCAAAACCCTAATCCTGTTTGGAGTTCAAAGAGTCTTGTGAGGGGAGATCTTGATAAAATGAGATGGAAAATTTTGGGGTACAACAGCTGCCCCTGTTCAATCTTCTTGAACCTGAAGAGTTAGATTGGCGAATTTGCCTTTCGTGACTCGAAGGTAAAAGAGGATTGGACACTAGAGTGCTCGTAAATTTGCACTCGTCAAAATGTAAATGTGGGAATGGGTCAAAGATGCCATTTCGAGACGGTAGAATCTTGCTGGAGATGGGCTTAGAGATGCCATCCATGACTGTTTGTTGAAAATCAGGAGAATGAACACCAGAATGGTATCCGTATATGAAACGTATCTGAGTTGTATCTAGAGATTGGATTCGTATGAGCAAAGGAATGGCGTCCGTGTCTAGAGCGTATCCGAGTTGTAACCGTGTTTGATTCTTGAATGAATATCAGAATGACTGCCGTGTCTGGAGTGTATCTGTATTGTATCTGAATTCTGAATGGGCGATAGAGAAACATCTGTGTATGGAGCATCTCTGGGCTGGGGATAAATTCCGAATGAGTGATAGAACGACAACCGTGTATAGTGCGTATCTGGACTGTATCTGAAATTGAGATCTGTATGAGCAGCAGAATGACTTCCGTGTCTGGAGTGTATCTGTACTGTAACTGGGATTTGGACAAGTGACAGAATGAATTTCGTGTCTGGAGTGTATCCATACTGTAACTGGGATTTGGACAAGTGACAAAATGAATTCCGTATCTAGAGTGTATCTGAACTTGAATTTGATAGTTGAATCTGAATGAGAAATAGAATGACTTCTGTGTTTGGCGTGTATATAGTCTGTATCTGATTGCTGAAGTCTGAATGAGTAGTAGAATGACCGTCGTGTCTGGGGTGTATCTGTACCGTATTTTGACTTGAAATTCTGAATGAGTAATAGAATGACCGTCGTGTCTGGGGTGTATCCATATTGTATCTGAAATCTTTGAACATTTGTTAAAGATAGCTTTTGATCTTATCCTGAAAAGGGTAAAATGTTAGCTGAAAACTCAAAGTTATGTTGCATGATATGTATGATGCAATAAAATGCGTTCTATCAATGTTTATGATATATGGATGCGCATGTAAGCTAATTAGATGTCTTGCTGAGGAAAATAAATCCTTAATAGCTGGATATAATGAAATCTTTGACTGCTGTCGGGGAAAATAAACCCTTGACTGCTTGCTGGAGATTCAAAACCTTTGATTGTTGAGACTGAGGAATCCTTTGGACTACTGTTGGGGATTGAAAATCCTTGGTGACTTGTGGGGATTAACAAGAGCTTTGACAACTTTTGTGGGGAATTGAGAATCCTTTATGACTTTCTTGGAGGATGAGGAAAACTCTGACGATCTCTACTGGGGAATTAAAACCTGGGAGGCTTCAACTGGAGAAACGAGAACAAGAATCTTCGTTCTGCTGGGAGATAACTTTGTGGGGAGAATGCTTATCCTGTTGGAGAGTTTTCAAAAGCTTGGGTTATATGCCAATCTACTGGGGAATCGGAAGAAGTTGGACAGTACTCCACCGGGGTTTAAAGGTTGAAGTTCTGGATTCCGTTGAGGAAGAAAGTTTCATCTTCACTGGGGATTTGTAGTTCAAAGTCTTCTGGCTCCGCTGGGGATTGGGAGTTTAGAAACTTAGCTCTGATGGGAATTTTGAAACTTAACTCCGCTGGGGATGTGTATTTCAAGGTTTTAGCTCTGGTGAGAATCTGGATGACATATTGCAGGGGATTTCCTCCGGAATAACGTAAAGACGTCTTCCTATACCTTCAACCTATCAGTAATTATCCATTCTCATTCCGTTTTATTTGTAAGCAGTGATTATATTCAAATGCATATGCTCATTTTAATAAATCATTGGACGTTTTCAAATAAAACACAAGTGTAAAAAAGAAAGAAAAAACAAACAAATTTCTGCACTTTGAAGTATCTTTATATTAACTTTGTGTAAGTATTTTGTACAAAGGAGACAGACATCCTAGTAAGAGAATGTTGTCATAAAAATGAGAAAAATTTATACAAAGAAAGATGGCTATGTGTAACAATTCCATGGGGTTCCCATTCTGCTATAGTCTTCACAACTCTGAGTATCTTATCCATTCGTCGCTTCATCCGTAGATGATTGGATTGATCAGAAGCTTGGAGCTTGTCTGTGAAGATATTGTTCTTAAAGTGATCCGACGAGACATAGTCATACGCTTTAATTCCATGACTTTTGCCTGGACCTCCCTTTCGGGTTTTCGATCCACCGGGAAACCCTTTTTTTCCCAAGCCGCACTTTCGGGTTTTCAACTTGCCGGGTGTACAGATTTTTTATTTTCCCCTAATTTTTGCCTGAACCGCCCTTTCGGGTTTTCGATACACCGGGATGCCTATTTTTGCCCAAGTCGCCCTTTCGGGTTTTCAACTTGTCGGGTCGTTTATGCGTAGTATCTTTTGACTATGTCTGCGTTCGTAGGGTGCGGCAGGTCATCACCGCCCATGGTGGTCAGAATCATTGCCCCACCAGAAAAGATGTTTTTGATCACAAATGGTCCTTCGTAAGTAGGAGTCCATTTGCCCCTGGGATCACTTTGCGGCAAGATGATCCGCTTGATTACAAGGTCCCCGACTTGGTATACTTGTCTTTTGACTTTTTTGTTGAAGGCCTTGATCATATGTTTTTGATACGCCTGAGCATGTCAAACAACAATAAGTCGCTTTTTGTCAATCAAGTTAAGTTGATCAAGCCGGATCTGAATCCAATCGTCTTCACTCAAACCAGCATCCTTCATGATTCTCAGGGAAGGAATCTGAACTTCCATAGGTAAAACAGCCTTCATGCCGTATACCAAAGAAAAGGGTGTTTCCCCAGTTGAAGTGCGTGTCGTGGTACGGTATCCGTGCAGAGAAAACTGTATCATCTCATGCCAGTCCTTATAGGTGACTGTCATCTTTTGAATGATTTTCTTGATATTTTTGTTCGCAGCTTCAACAGCACCGTTCATCTTTGGCCGATAGGGAGATGAATTGTGATGTTGAATCTTGAACTGCTCGCATAGAGCGGTGATCATAGTATTATTCAAATTTGCACCGTTGTCCGTAATGATCCTGTCGGGGATACCATACCGGCATATGAGGTTCTGCTTGATGAAGCGGGCAACAACATTCTTTGTAATGGAGGTGAAGGAACCTGCTTCGACCCACTTGGTAAAGTAATCAATGGCCACTAGGATGAAACGGTGTCCATTGGATATCGTAGGCTTCATCTCTCCAATCATGTCGATACCCCACATTGCGAATGGCCAAGGAGCTGTTAGGACATTGAGAGGAACCGGAGGAATATGCACCTTGTCAGCATAGATTTGGCATTTTTGACAAGCACGAGAATGTTGATGACAATCAGCTTCCATGGTAGACCAATAGTAGCCTGCCCATAGAATCTTCTTAGCCATCGTATGACCGCTTGAGTGGGTGCCAAAGGTGCCATTATGTAGTTCAACCATGATCTGCTCAACTTCAACCTTGTCCACACATCGGAGTAGGACACAATCAAGATTGCTCTTGTATAGGATACCATTACTCAGAAAGAACTTGGCCGGGAACCTCCTTAAGAACTTTTTGTCGTTGACTGAAGCTCCTTCTAGGTATTCTTGTGTTTCGAGGTACCTTTTAACATCATGAAACCAAGGTCGGTCCACCACTTCTTCGGTATTAATCTCGTGACAATGTGCAGGTTCGTCCATTCGTTCAATGGTGATTTGAGGTGCCTCATTATCCCAGTTAAGTTTAAACATGGATGACATTGTAGCTAGCGCATCTGCTAGCTGATTCTCTTCTCGCGGGAAGTGCTCGAAGGTAATCTGCTCGAAATGTGGTAACAATATCAGGACATGTTCTTTGTAAGGGATGAGGTTAGGGTGTTTAGTATCCCACTCTCCTTTGATTTGACTGATAACCAAAGCTGAGTCCCCAAATACAACCAGAGATTTGATTCCCAAGTCAATAGTAGCCTTGAGACCAAAGATACAAGCTTCATACTCGGCCATGTTGTTGGTGCAGCTGAAGCAGAGTCTATCAATGAAAGGTGTATGGAAACCTTCAGGAGAGATAAGTACTGCGTCGATACTGTTTCCAAGAGCATTTGAAGCACCATCAAAGTACAGGGTCCATCGGGATCCTTGTTCAGGTCCGTCATACGGTCCGTTACCTTTAATGTTGTCCAATGTCATAATATCCTCGTCAGGGAAGTCGAACCTCATAGATTGGTAATCTTCGACGGCTTGATGAGCTAGATGGTCAGCTAGTACACTCCCCTTTATAGCTTTTTGGGTTGTGTACTGGATATCATACTCAGTCAAGATCATCTGCCATCTAGTGATTCTTCCGGATAAAGCAGGCTTCTCGAAGATGTACTTGATCGGATCCATTTTAGAAATCAGCAGAGTGGTATATGTCAACATATACTGCCTTAGCCGGCGAGCAGCACATACCAAAGCGCAACAAGTTTTCTCGAGCAGTGAGTAGCGAGTCTCACAATCGGTAAACTTTTTGCTAAGGTAATAAATGGCATGCTCTTTTCGGCCAGACTTGTCATGTTGGCCCAGTACGCACCCCATTGAATTATCCAAAACAGTCAGATACATGATTAAAGGTCTTCCTTCGACGGGTGGCATCAAGATAGGTGGTTCCAGCAAATACTCCTTAATTTTATCGAAAGCAACTTGACAATCATTGTTCCAATCAACCACCTGATCTTTCTTCAACAGCTTGAAGATTGGCTCACAGGTAGATGTTAGGTGAGAGATGAACCTTGCAATATAGTTTAGGCGTCCCAAAAAACCTCTAACCTCCTTCTCAGTGCGGGGGGCAGGCATTTCTTGTATAGCTTTGACTTTGTCAGGATCAACCTCGATGCCTTTGTTACTGACGATAAATCCCAAAAGTTTACTGGACCTGACTCCGAAAGTGCACTTGCTAGGGTTCAGTCTGAGCTTATATTCCTTTAAACTGACAAAGAGCTTTTGCAGATGGTCGAGGTGTTCTTCTTCTGTCTGTGGACGGGCTATCATATTGTCTACGTAGACTTCAATCTCATGATGTATCATGTCATGAAACAAAGCTACCATGGCTCACTGATAGGTTTCCCCGACATTCTTTAGTCCGAATGGCATCACTTTATAGCAGAAGGTACCCCACTGCGTAATAAAAGTAGTCTTCTCCATGTCTTCGGGGGCCATCTTGATCTGGTTGTACCCTGAAAATCCGTCCATGAAAGAGAATACCTTGTGTTGAGCTGTGTTGTCAACCAAGATGTCAATGTGTGGTAGTGGAAAATCATCTTTAGGGCTAGCCCTGTTTAAGTCTCTGTAATCCACACACATCCTTACTTTTCCGTCCTTCTTAGGCACGGGCACAATGTTAGCAACCCATTGTGGATAGGAAGTAACAGCAAGAAACCTGGCATTGAACTGCTTCATCACTTCAGCTTTGATCTTTTCTGACATGTAGGGTCTCATTCAGCGATCTTTCTGTTTAATTGGTGGACAGTCTTCTCTAGTAAGGAGACGGTGGACCACAATATTTGTATCCAGTCCCGACATGTCTTCATAGGACCAGGCGAAGATCTCAACATACTCATTCAACAGCTGAACTAAACGCTCTTTGACACTTGGATCCAGGTTGGCACCACTTTAACCTCTTTTTTGTCTTCGGCGGTACCCAAATTGATAGTCTCCAACAACTCTTCATGGGGAAGAATAGCCCTTCCTTCTTGTTGCAAAAGTCTAGCCAACTCTCCAGGCACTTCACAGTCTTCATCACCTTCGTATTCGGCATGATTGACCAGATCTTCAGAGTCACTGAAGGCCATAGCAGAATTGTTACCCATGGAATCCGGAATGGATGGGTACCTGCATTTTCTGAGTGTGGGTGTGTGTAAGGGATAGCCACCTTTAAACAAAATAAGATGTAAAAAAGAAAGAAAATGAACACAAAATTTTATAGATGAAAACGTCCATGATTCATTAAAAATGGCATATGAAAATGAAGAATCAAAACCCTTACAAATGGACCTATATGCCCCGGGTAAGGCATAAGGCAAAAAGTGTACGAATTGTTTTAAAAGTTATTACAGATTAAATAGGAAATGTTCAAAAGATAAATTACTGATTGATGAAAGTAATGGGAACAAAGTCTTTTGCCTCCCAGTTGTTTAGTCCTCCTTCAATAGTTGGAAAGATCCAGTCTTCAAAATTTCTTCTTTCTTCACCATCTTCTAAAGCATGAACTCCATGATGAGTGATTTTCAGTGGCGGTCCTCCAGCCCGGGAGCGACGCACAACTTTCTGGCTAGCAGCAGTGAAACCCAATCCGTACTTATTTGTCTTGTAAGGAAAATCTAGCAGTTGACCCCACACTGTACTTCCTCCTTCCTTGATTACAGCCTCCGCATCTTTAAGGGATGACATCCGGGACACATGCTTGGTAATGATGGGCACATCGGTCATTGTCTTGGCAACCGCAACTTCAGGAGAAACCTCTTCAAAGTGTTGGAAATGTGTTTATATGAATTCACCATCTAACTCCATGTAGCGGAAAGAGTTAAGGTGGCTTATCATATACTCCTCCTCACCATGAACTGTGATGATCTTACCCTGGACTGGGTATTTGAGCATTTAGTGTAGAGAAGAAGTGACTGCCCCAGCGTTGTTGATCCATGGCCTTCCTAACAAGCATGAATATGAAGGACAGATGTCCATCACATAAAATGTAGAGTTGAAAATTTCCGTTCCCACCTTAATTGGGATGTCCACTTCTCCATGAACCATCCGCTTAGAACCGTCGAAGGCTCTAACAATGATATTACTAGGCTTTAGGGTCAAACCTTCACAGTCTAGCCTGTACAATGCTTTCTTTGGTAGAACATTTAAAGATGAACCGATATCAACCAGAACATGAGCAAGTGTGGTCCCTCTGCACTCTACCGAAACATGCAGCGCATCATTATGCTTTCTTCCCTTAGACGTCAAATTGGCATCAGAGAAGCCAAGACCATTATCGGCTGTAAGGTTGGCTACACACTCTTGAAACTGATCCGCAGAAGTTTCTTGAGGCACGTGCGCCATCTTCAGGAATTTGATCAAGGCTTTGGCATGAGCCTCGGAGCAGAGCAATAGAGCCAGCATAGAGATTTTTGAAGGGGTTTGTCCCAGCTGCTCTACGACATCATAGTCGCTCTTCTTAATTATCTTTAAAATATCCTCCATCTCCTTTTGGGTGGTCTCGGGGATAACCAAAGTCTGAGCCCTCGTCCTGACGGGCGCTTCTTGGATCCCCTTACCTTTATCAGCAGTAACAACAAAGGGTACAACTTTGGGAGTAACGATTTCTTCAATCACTGGACTTTGAACATATATCTTGACAGGCACATGAGCACTTGAGGGTATGAAGACTGCCCGTGGAGGAGCAATCTTCGGAGAGAATATTCTTCCGCTACGAGTGATCTTACTTGTCCCCGCAATATTCCCTATGTCAGGAGTTTCTTCATCAGAACTTTCTTCGACTGATTCGATCTGCTTAACACCGTGATAGAAGATCTCTCCTCCATAATTCCACGGTATTGTCTTATTGGACTTATATGGTGTGATACAGTGGGAGAACTGACTATGGTTTTGCTTTTGTTTTCGCAAATGTTTCGGTTGAGCAAGAGTCGCCACCGACTTTTTATTTTATCCTAAGGAAAGGTTTAAAAAGCACAGCAAAAACCTTTGAGATTTTTCTTGGGTTCGGGGAGTAGATTATAGAAAGGGAAGGTATTAACACCCTTTCTATCCATGGTTATCCATGGGCTCTTAGGTACTTTCTTATATTAACTTGCCTTGGTTTTCAATTGTTTGAAATGGTGCTTTATGTGTGGCTTTTAAAATGTTTTGAAAAAGATTCCTTGTCTAGGCTACCCTTGTAACAATTCTTTACTCGAATGTTTTACAAAAGGTGTTTGTCTTTTTGAAAAGATGTTTCAAGGTTTTTTTGAAAGTTTGTTTTGAAAGTGTTTGTGAAGTGTGGTTTGAAAAATAGGCAAGTGTTTTTGTTTTGCAAGTTGACAAGTACTTAAGAGCTATCTACCCTAAAGTTCTCAAAGATTTTTGCTATGTTTTAACCCTTTTAACAATTTTGTTCCACCATTGTATTTGGTGGACAATCTTGTGTTAGGATGTGAAAGGGACGGGCGCGGGTCATCGTTTAGACCATAATTGCAATGATGCAAAGTATCTTTGGGCAATTGTTCTTTTTAAGGGACTTGATCATTTTTTAGGCAACTTTCGAAAGCGTCATCGAGGGACTATGATCATTTGAATTGTTTGCTTTGCCCAAAGAGACCTAACATGCAATATGGCCTAATTTTGAAAGGCAACAAGTGGATGTAACCCTAGGGGTGTTAGTGTGCAAGTGTGTTTTATTGCTTACAAGAGTTTTTTCTTTGAATTAGGTTTTTCTATTTCATTGATTTTATCTTGCCATACACGTCCTAATTACTAGCAATAAGAAGCGGAAATATAAAATCCTACGCTATTACAACAATTAGGGGAGGGGGATACACATTTGTACATGGGGGGTTCAACGAGAAAAATAGACAAAAAATAAAATAGCAAAAAACAAGATATATATATAGAGAGAGAGAGAGAGGGAGTCCACGCGCTGCTGAGAGGTCATCAGAAGTTCTGACTCAGATCCGCTGCCAGATGATCAACCTCTTGGTTAAACTGTATGAGTCAGAACTTCTGACTCTGGCACCTGCAAAACAGAACCCTGTTAGTGGGGAAATCAGAAGTTCTGACTCCCCTGCGCTGCAAGACAGAAGTTTGTTAGTGGAGAAACCAGAAGTTCTGATTCTGCTGAAAAGGTAATAACTCTCAGAGGTTCTGATATCATTGACAGCAAAACAAGCTTCAGATGTGCTAACGTCAAAGTCAGCACTTGGCTTTTCCCTGTACTAATCAGAACATCTGCAATTCTGTTGTTATTCTACAAAACAGGAAACATATTTGGAACAGATCCAGCAAATGTAAAAATGTTTCAGAGGTCAGAACCAACAAGGTCACAGGCAAGTCCTATACTGGCTCAGAACGTTCTGAGGTATGAAAATCCTCAGAATATAAACAACAACAACATGATATTTACATTATGTTTATTTGAGTATGCACAGCTGATGATGCTTAGCAGCGTGATGAAGGTCAGCAGGTGCTTACCTGGATGTTGGAAAAGTTTGTGGGTGAAAGCTAGCTTTTGGCTCTGGTGGTGTTCTGGACATATTTTCTTTGAAAAGGGTTGGTAAAGGTGTATATGTACGTAGGGTCAGAAGTTTGGAAAGGGTGTCTTTTAGTTCACAAAGAAAACTGGGTATTTGATGAAGTTTGGAGGTGAGAAACTCAAAGTTATGAAACAAACTGGAGATTTTGGCAGAGTTTCAGAATGCTATGTTGCTAAGAGTTTCTGTTTCTCTCTTAGCAATTTTTCTGTTTCTTTTTTGAACGCCCTATGCAGTGGACAATGAGTCTCTATTTATAGGCAAAGTTCTTGTGGGTGCCTTGAACATTAAAGCGCCAACAGAGTTTGAATTGCTCTTTGACAGAAATTCCTGGGAAGTTGTGATAACAAATAGCCTTCAGCCTAGGCTGCAGCAGCAGGCGTAGATTGGGGAGAAGTGACCTCTGAAGTGGGCGGTGGCGCGTAGACCCATGCCAGAATCTGCACAAAAGCGTTTTCCAAGCCACACGTGAATGTTCAGGAGTGGTTGGAAGCATTAATGGGCATTAAATGGTGATAAGACCTACCAACATCAATATTCTGGTAATGGAAACCAACGTTGAATCAGCAGTATAAACCATGCTCTGGCCTTGGCTTCCTGTTGTCTTAGTAAGCTCTAGAGATTCTCCCGATTTTCTGATACGTTCCTTGGATTTACTTCTGGACCTCCTGGGCTTAGATATTCTGTATCAGTGTAACACCCACTCTTCTGACCTTTTCATCTTCTGAATTCAGCATGTTCTGAAGGAGCCTTCAGACTTCCTTGCTTCTCTTGCATTCCTTTAGCAAATTCTGACTGAGCTTGTATAACTGCTGAAAGGGGCATGTTCTGTCTGAGGCTTACATACTGAACCACGTTTACAACTTCTGATTGAGCTGTTGTAGCTGCTGAAAAGCCAACTTCTGACTACGCTGAGCCAAGCTTGCAACTTCTGACTGTTTTTATCTGGAATTGGTCCAGAAGTTCTGAAGCGCTGACTTTTTCTTAAACACTCATTTTTTAGAGAAACGTTCCAAGTACTTAGAGTTTGATTTTTCTCAAGATAAAAACGTTGTTTTTGGAGCTCGTGAGATCATCTTGCTCTTGTAAGTGGCTTGCTTGGGCAAAAAAGGATAACTCAGGACTTGGATTTGTTTCAGAGGGACCTTGAAAATCCAAGATGGTTTCCTGAAGAAAGAGAGGGCAAATTTTGGGGTACAACAGTTTCCCCTGTTCAATCTTCTTGAACCTGAAGAGTTAGATTGGCAATCTTGCCTTTCGCGACTCGAAGGTAAAAGGAGATTGGACACTAGAGTGCCTTTAAATTTGCACTCGTCAAAGCAATGGATGCGGAAATGGGCTTAAAGATGCCATTTGGAGATGGGCTTAAAGATGCCATCTGGAATGAAAATCAGAAAGGTGTCCATGTTTTGAACCATCTCTGAACCGGGGCTTGAATAAGCAATAGATTGACATCCGTATCTGGAGGCATCCGTAAACTGTTTTCAAAAGTTGCATCTGAACAAGCGATAGATTAACATCCATTGTTGGGAAGAATCCATAAACTATTTTCAGAGGTCTTGAGAAGAAACTGAACAAGCGATAGGTTAACATCCATTACTTGGAGAACTCGTGAACTGTTTTTCAGAAATCTTGAAGTTGAATAAGCAATAGAGAAGCATCCGTTGTTGGGAAGCGTCCGTAAACTGTTTTCAAAAGTTGCATCTGAACAAGTTGGTAGATTAACATCCGTTGTTGGGAAGAATCCATAAACTGTTTTCAGAAGTCTTGAGGTTGAATAAGCAATAGAGCAGCATCCGTTGTTGGGAAGCATCCGTAAACTGTTTTCAAAAGTTGCATCTGAACAAGCGATAGATTAACATCCGTTGTTGGGAAGAATCAATAAACTGTTTTCAGAAGTCTTGAAAAGAAACTGAACAAGCGATAGGTTAACATCCGTTACTTGGAGAACCCGTAAACTGTTTTCAGAAATCTGGAAGTTGAATAAGCAATAGAGCAGCATCCGTTGTTGGGAAGCGTCCGTAAACTGTTTTCAGAAGTTGCATCTGAACAAGAGATAGATTAACATCCGTTGTTGGGAAGAATCCATAAACTGTTTTCAGAAGTCTTGAAAAGAAACTGAACAAGCGATAGGTTAACATCCGTTACTTGGAGAACCCGTAAACAGTTTTCAGAAATCTGGAAGTTGAATAAGCAATAGAGCAGCATCCGTTGTTGGGAAGCGTCCGTAAACTGTTTTCAAAAGTTGCATCTGAACAAGCGATAGATTAACATCCGTTGTTAGGAAGAATCCATAAACTGTTTTCAGAAGAAGAGGAACCGGCGTAGGACTTCCTGGGGATGAGCTCGTGTGAAGCTGCATCTGGATGAATCTGGAATGAGAATCAGAATGTTGCCATGTCTGGGTCGCATCTGAACTATTCCTGGAAAGAATCTCGGGAGATAATGATTATTGTCTGTCGACTGTTCTTACCTGAAAAGGTAAAGGGTTAGTTGTATGCAATGTCATGATGCATGATGCAATGTATGTTATATGATATGGATGTAAATGGATGCGCATGTAAGCTGGAGAGCTGTCTTGCAAGGATAGACGAATCCGTGATGGCTGAAGATAGAAGCATCTTGACTGCTGCCGGGAAGAATAATTCCTTGGCTGCTGCTGGGGAAGAGAATTCCTGATGACTTCTACTGGGGAGTTCCAATATAATAGACTCATGCTGGGGAGGTAAGACCGAGAATCTTCAGTTTGGTGGGAAGTATCTCTGTGGGGAGAAGGTTCACTAGTCTGGCTCCGCCGGGGATACTGAAGCTTAATTCTGAGGGGAATTGAGTTCCAGAGGATTCTCTGGCTGGGGATTGTATTGATAAGTTATGTTGGGGGACTCTGATGAACTCTGCTGGGGATAGGAAGAAATTTGCCGAGTGCGATCTTCCGAGGCAATTAGCTGAGGATAACCCAGTTATAAACCCTTGTGAGGAATAACTTTGAATAAAGCTCGGGAGAGACGTCCGTACTCTGCAGGGGATAAGCTTCCAGAATCTACTGAGGATAAGCTTCAAGATGCTGGGGAAATGGATTCCAAATCTCCTGGGGATTTCCTTTTGAAAGGGTGTCAAGATATCCAACTGTACCTTCAACTTATCAGTAATCCTCTTTCTTGATTCATAAGGAAATGATTATGTTTCAAATGCATATGCCTATTTAACAAAACATTGGACGTTTCTCGAAATAAAACAATTAGTGCAAGAGAAAAAGAAAAAGGAAATGACACAAATTTTTTTGGGAAAAGTATTTGTATTAACTTTCTCTGAGTATATTTGTACAAAGGAGACAATCATCCTAGTAAGAGGATTTTGTCGTAAATATTGAAAGATTTATACAAAATAAAGATGGTTATGTGAAATAATTCCATGGGATTCCGTTCCGCTATAGCCTTCACAACTCTGAATATCTGTCCATTCAATGCTTCGTTTGCCGATGACTGGATTGATCAGAAGCCTGGAACTGGTTGATGAAGAGATCGTCTTTGAAGTGATCCGACGAGACATAGTCATACGCTTTAATTCCCTAACTTTTTCCTGAATCGCCCTTTCGGGTTTTCGATCCACCGGGAAACCCCTTTTTGCCCAAGCCGCCCTTTCGGGTTTTCGACTTGCCGAGTGTACATATTTTTTTTGTTTTTATCCCTAAATTTTGCCTGAACCGCCCTTTCGGGTTTTCGGTTCACCAGGATGACCATTTTTGCCCAAGCCGCCCTTTCGGGTTTTCGACTTGTCGGGTTATTTTATGCGTAGTATCTTTTGACTATGTCTGCGTTCGCAGGGTGCGGCAAATCGTCACCGTCCATGGTGGTTAGAATTATCGCACCACCATAAAATATGCTCTTGATCACAAATGGTCCTTCATATGTAGGAGTCCATTTGCCCCTGGGATCACTTTGCGGCAAGATAATCCGCTTGACTACTAGATCTCCGACTTGATACACTTGACGTCTGACTTTCTTATTGAAGGCCTTGAGCATTCGTTTTTGATACGTCTGACCATGGCATATAGCAGCGAGTCGCTTCTCGTCGATCAGATTGAGTTGATCAAGTCGGGTCTGTATCCAATCATCTTCATTCAAACCTGTGTCCTTCATAATCCTTAGAGAAGGAATCTGAACCTCCATAGGCAGGACAACTTCCATGCCATATACCAAAGAAAATGGGGTTGCCCCGGTTGAAGTACGTGACGTCGTACGGTATCCATGTAGAGAAAACGGTAACATCTCATGCCAATCTTTGTAAGTGACTGTCATTTTCTGAATGATCTTCTTAATGTTTTTGTTCGCAGCTTCAACAGCACCGTTCATCTTCGGCCGATAGGGAGATGAATTGTGATGATAAATCTTGAACTGTTCGCACAATGCGGTGATCATCGTGTTATTCAGATTTGTACCGTTGTCTGTGATGATCCTGTCTGGAACACCATACCGGCATATGAGATTTCGTTTGATGAAGCGGGCAACCACATTTTTAGTAACAGAGGCGAAGGAAGCTGCTTCGACCCATTTGGTGAAATAGTCAATGGCAACTAGGATGAAGCGATGTCCGTTGGAAGCCGTGGGCTTGATCTCTCCAATCATGTCAATGCCCCACATTGCAAACGGCCAAGGAGCATTCAGAACATTGAGTAGAACCGGAGGGATGTGAACCTTGTCAGCATATACTTGACATTTGTGGCAAGTACGGGAATGTTGATGGCAGTCAGCTTCCATGGTAGACCAGTAATAGCCTGCCCTTAGGATCTTCTTAGCCATTGTATGCCCGCTCAAGTGAGTGCCAAATGTGTCGCTGTGTATCTCAGTCATGATCAATTCTGCTTCAGCTTTGTCTACACATCGGAGTAATACACAATCATGGCTTCGTTTGTAAAGTATGTAGTTGCTCAGGAAGAATTTGGCCGCAAATTTCCTTAAGAACTTCTTGTCATTTACGGACGCTCCTTCGGGATAATCTCTAGTCTCGAGATACCTTTTGATTTCATGGAACCAAGGTTGTTCCACTGCTTCTTCGGTATTAATCTCGTGACAATGTGCTGGTTCATCCATTCGCTCGATGGTGATTTGGGGAGCCTCGTTATCCCAGTTGAGTTTAAACATGGAGGACATTGTAGCCAGAGCATCTGCTAGCTGATTTTCTTCTCGCGGGAAATGCTCGAAGGTAATTTGCTCGAAATGAGGCAACAGTGTCAGGACATGTTCTTTGTATGGGATAAGATTAGGATGTTTGGTATCCCACTCTCCTTTGATTTGACTGATAACCAAAGCCGAGTCCCCAAATACGATCAAATATTTGATCCCCAAGTCTATAGCAGCCTTGAGACCAAAGATGCAGGCTTCATACTCAGCCATGTTGTTTGTGCAGCTGAAGCAAAGTCGGGCCGTGAAAGGTGTGTGACAACCTTCCGGGGAGATGAGTACCGCACCGATACCGTTTCCAAGTGCATTTGAAGCACCATCAAAATACAGGGTCCATTGGGATCCCTTTTCGGGTCCATCATACGGTCAGTTACCTTCAATGTTATCCAAATTCATGATGTCCTCGTCTGGGAAGTCAAATCTCATGGGTTGATAATCTTCGATAGCTTGATGAGCCAGATGGTCAGCTAGTACACTCCCTTTTATAGCTTTTTGGGTGGTGTACTGTATGTCATACTCAGTCAGGATCATCTTCCATCTGGCTATTCTTCCAGATAAAGCGGGCTTTTCGAGGATATACTTGATAGGATCCATTTTGGACATCAACAAGGTAGTATGAGTCAACATATACTGCCTTAGTCGGCGAGCAGCCCATACCAAAGCGCAGCAAGTTTTCTCGAGCAGTGAGTAGCGAGTCTCACAGTCGGTAAACTTTTTGCTAAGGTAATAAATAACATGCTCTTTTCGACCAGACTCGTCATGCTGGCCCAAAACACACCCCATTGAGTTATCCAAGACGGTCAGATACATGATCAATGGTCTTCCTTCGACAGGTGGCATCAGAATAGGAGGTTCTAGCAAATACTCCTTGATCTTATCGAAATCAGCTTGGCAATCGTCGTTCCATTCAACTACCTGATCTTTCTTCAAGAGTTTGAAAATTGGCTCACAGGTAGAAGTCAGATGGGAGATGAATCTGGCAATATAATTCAAGCGCCCCAAGAACCCTCTAACCTCCTTTTCAGTACGGGGAGCAGGCATCTCTTGTATTGCTTTCACTTTTGCTGGATCGACTTCAATGCCTTTGTTTCTTACAATAAATCCCAGAAGTTTACCAGACCTAACTCCAAAAGTGCACTTACTTGGATTCAGCCTGAGTTTGTATTCTTTCAATCTGGAAAACAGCTTTTCTAGATGTTTAAGGTGCTCCTCCTCTGTTTGTGATCGAGCTATCATATCGTCTACGTAAACTTCAATCTCATGATGTATCATATCATGAAACAAAGCTACCATGGCGCGTTGATAAGTTGCCCATGCGTTCTTCAGCCCGAACGACATCACCTTGTAACAGAAAGTGACCCATTGTGTGACAAAAGTTGTTTTCTCCATATCCTCGGGGGAAATTTTGATTTGATTGTAGCCTAAGAATCCATCCATGAAGGAAAACACTTTGTGCTGAGCTGTATTGTCGATCAAAATGTCAATGTGTGGAAGTGGAAAATCATCTTTGGGGCTGGCCCTATTCAAATCCCGGTAGTCCACACACATCCTGACTTTGCCATCTTTCTTAGGTACTGGCACGATGTTAGCGACCCATTGAGGATAGGACGTAATAGCCAGAAAGCCAACGTCGAATTGCTTCATTACTTCTACTTTGATCTTTTCAGACATGTCAGGCCTCACTCGACGGACTTTTTGCTTGATCGGTGGACAATCCTCTCTTGTGGGGAGACGGTGAACCACGATGTCTGTGTCTAAACCCGGCATGTCTTCATAAGACCAAGCGAAGATTTCAACATACTCATTCAACAACTGTATCAGGCGTTCCTTGACACTTGGTTCCAGATTGGCACCCACTTGTACCTCCTTCCGGTCTTCCTCGGTTCCCAAATTGATAGTTTCCAATGACTCTTCGTGAGGTAAGATGGCCCTTTCCTCTTGCTGTAGAAGTCTGGCTAGTTCCCCTGGTACTTCACAACCTTCGTCATCTTCATACTCGGCTTGATTGACCAGATCTCCAGAGTTATTGAAGGATATAGCAGAATAGTCACCCATGGAATCCGGAGTGGATGGGTACCTGCATTTGTGAGTGTGGGTGTGTGTAAGGGATAGCCATCCTTAAACAAAAATGCAAAAGGAAAGAAAATGAACACAGCAGTTTATCAAATGAAAAACGTCCAATGAATCATTAAACATGGCATATGTATATGAAAGTAATCCAAACCCTTACAAATGGACCTACATGCCCCGGGCAAGGCATGAGGTAAAAAGATAGTGTACAGATTGTTTGAAGATTAATATTACAGACCAAATAGGAAATGTTTGACAGATAAATTACTGATGAATAAAAGTGATGGGGACAAGATCTTTTGCCTCCCAGTTGCACAATCCTCCTTTGACAGTTGGATAAATCCACTCTTCGATGTTGCTCTCTTTGTCTTCGTCCTCCAAAGCGTTGATTCCATAGGGAGAAATTTTGACTGGCACTCTCTCAATCTTCGAACGGCGCATAGCTTTCTGGCCCGCGGTAGTGAACCCTAATCCAAATTTGTCGGTCTTATGTGGAATATCAGGCAACTGCCCCCATGCTGAATTCTTCCCCTCCTTTATTGCGGCCCTTGCATCCTCCAGAGATGCCATCCTGGCCATCTGCCTTGGTGTCTCAGCTGCCAACTTTGCTACTGTTATTTCAGGAAGGACTTCTTCGAAATGCTGAAAAGGCGTCTCAATGAACTCCCCTTCTACCTCCACATACCGGAAAGAGTTCAAGTGGCTAATCATGTACTCCTCTTCGCCATGGACAGTAATGATCTTTCCCTTGACAGGATACTTCAACATCTGATGTAAGGAGGAGGTGACTACCCCAGCATGATGTATCCAAGGCCTACCCAGCAAGCAAGAGTATGACGGACGGATGTCCATCACATAGAAAGTAGATTTAAACACCTCAGTGTTTATCTTGATGGGAATTTCAACCTCCCCATGGACCATTCTCTTCGAACCATCGAAAGCTTTGACAACGATATCACTCGGTTTCAACTCCAACCCTTCACAATCTAGTCGGTCCAAGGCCTTCTTAGGCAGTACATTCAGCGACGAACCAGTGTCGACCAAGACATGTGCGAGAGTAGTTCCTCGGCACTCGACTGAAATGTGCAAAGCATCATTGTGGTTTCTACCTTTAGGAGTTAGGTCGGCATCAGAGAAACCTAATCCATTATCCGCAGTCAGGCTAGCCACGCAATTTTGAAATTGATCCGTAGAGGTTTCCTGGGGCACATGGGCTGCCTTCAGGAATTTTATCAGAGCTTTAGCGTGCGCTTCCGAGCAAAGTAGTAGTGCCAGCATGGAGATCTTTGAGGGGGTTTGCCCCAGTTGTTCTACCACATCGTAATCACTCCTTTTGATTATCCTCAAAATCTCATCCATTTCCTTCTTGGAGGTTTCCGGGATGACCAAGGGTTGAGCCCTCGTCCTGACGAGCTCATCTTGGATTCCCTTACCTTTGTCAGCAGTGGTAGGAGGGACAGTACTAGGAACAACAACATCTTCAATCAAAGGGGTTCTAGCAGAGAGTTTTATTGGTGCAGGGATGACCTTGTCGGCAGATGAGGGTCCAAAGATTGCTCTTGGAGGGGCAATCTCTGGAGAAAAAATTCTCCCGCTCCGGGTGATTTTGCTCGTGCCTGCAATGATACCAATGCTGGCTTCTTCATCATCCAAACTTTCTTCAGTTATTTCGATTTGCTTAATACCATGGTAGTAGACGCCACCGCCATAGTTCCATGGTATTGACTTCTCATAAACATAGGGGACAGGCCCTGGCATTGTTATCTTCAAAGGAACAGATTTCGTAGCTGGTGTAATCTTAACAGGCTTTTTGACGGCCTTGGAAAGATTGGCGTGAATGGTTATGATTGAGACATCTTCAGTATGGGTTGGAGTAGTAGAAACTTTTTCAAACAAAATTTGTCGACTATCCATAAGGCCTTGGATGCTTTTCTTTAGTAACGGACAATCAAACGACAGAGAGTAACAACAATAGCAGTCTTCTTTACATCCCGGGAAGATCCCGGCCCTTAACAGATTCAACTTGATGGTTAGCAATGGAGTTATCAGATCATTGACATCAGCAACATACAAATCCTCTTCAATGGCATTGACATTTCGGCCGTGCTTCGGCATGGGAGCAGATATCACATTAGGCTTCTCCGGAGCGTCAAACTCTACTTCCTTCGCCTCTATCAGGTCTTGGATTTTATGCTTGAGTGCCCAACAATCATTGGTGTCGTGCCCGACACTGTCAGAATGGTAGGCGCATTTAGCATTAGGATGATAATGCGGAGAGGACGTATTCACATTCTTTGGTGCCTCTTTGATAGTGGCGAGATTCAATTTCAACAGATGGGGAAGCACTTGCGCTGGAGTCATATTAATACGGGTGAACTACCGTTGTGGCTGTTCCACTCGTTGTTGATTTGGTCTGGATTGGTTATAGCGAGGCTGCTCACTTGAAGGGTTTTGAATCATTACGGCCCCCACGGTCGGCCGGCGCTCAGTCTTCCCTGCTCTTCTTTGGGAGTATACCACAGTCGTTTCCTTCTTAAAAGGTTTCTTCTCAACACTTGCAGCAACACCCTTCTGAATCTCTCTTGACTTGATGCCAGCTTCTATTCTTTCGCCCGTTAAGATCAAATCGGTAAACCCCGCGGAAGAGTTACCAATCAGATGATTGAAAAATGGCCCAGATAGGGTCCCTAGAAACATATCAACAAGTTCACAGTCGGTTAAAGGAGGCTGCACCCTGCCAGCCAAATCCCTCCATTTTTGTGCATATTCTTTGAATCCTTTGCCGGTTCCCAGTGACATACCCTGAAGTTGGGTACGCGTAGGAGCAAGGTCAGAATTGTATTGATATTGTTTGTAGAAGGCGGTGGCCAAATCTTCCCAGTTTCGGATGCTGGTTCCCTATAGCTGATAAAACCACTCCAATTGAGCCCCAGAAAGGCTGTCTTGAAAGAAATGTATCCAAAGTTTCTTATCTGCCGTATAGGGTTGGATCTTTCTTACGTAGGACTTGAGATGCATTTTTGGACAGGACAACCCATCATACCTCACAAACACTGGCACTTTGAATTTTGGGGGAATCACAATCCCGACAACCAAACCCAAGTCTTCAAAATCCAAACCCGGTACTCTTTGTAATTCCATGGCGGCCAACCTGTCTTCTAAACCCTTGTACTTATCATCAGCTGGAGGGTATTGTTGATCAGAATAGTCTTCATCCTCTTCAACCTCCTCTTCTTCTACATCGGACTCGGAAGGTACCGCAGCCCCACCTCCTTTACTGGTTCCTTCATCAGAAATAGGAGGAAATTCAAGCACTCTCCTGGCCTCTCCGTCAAATCTTCTCCCTAAAGTAGCCACCCCGAGTCTCTTTTTCTTCTTTTTTACTGGGTCTTTATTCCCCAGCAAGGTCTTGAGATCCTCCTGACCTTTAGCCAAGGTCGTCAGGAGTTGCTGGAACTGTGCATTTTGAGCTTGTAGGTCCTTGACTGCTTGCTCGAGATCCATCCTGCTGAAATAAACAGCAGACAGATAAGGAAACCTGGAGTGAGACCTGCTTATGCACATGATGAATGGTATGCTTATGTATGCCATGCATTCAAGGATTTAGAATATTCAAACTTGTTGCAGACAAAAAAGAACGCACGTCATATTAATAAGAAGAAATTTGTTAGTACATAAATGCCCCATGGGCCAAATATTACAAAAACAACTTCTCAAGGTAAAAAGACATTGCGCATCCTCTTTGGCGCGATGTAGGTGTTGAGGGCCTCTTGCTCATGGAGTCGGCAGGTAAGCTCTAGAACCTTCTTCTCACTAGCGTAGAAGCTGGCTTCAAAAGTGTTCCGTTCCTCCTTGAGCTGAATCCAACTTTTCTGCATTTCCTCCCACGATGTAGGCATGTCAGGATATAGGATGGTGTAGGGAACCTCTCCTTCTTTAACAGGCTCTTTAATCACAGGGAGAACATGAGGATAAGGCATCATTAGACTTTGGGCTCGGGCTCGTACCCACTTAAGATAAGGCTCAAGAGGGATGGAGTTCTTGTGTCCCAGAGTCTTGCTATCAACCTTGTTGGGCCTTCCCCAAGCTCTGATGAATCTTTGGCGAAGTCCTTGCGCATCGTTGTCGAAGTCAAAAACTAGGTCAGGAATCAACATGTCATGAGGGCCATCCCTCCGTGCATATCCAAATTGCCTCAAAGCTAGGCAAGGGTTGTAGGTGATACCTCCTCTGGTTCCAAGTAAAGGAACATTAGGAAACTCTCCACAACGATCGACGATGATGACATTTTCTCTGGACCGAGAACACCAATGTACATCAGAGTGAGTAAGAGTCATCAACCGTTGGGACCACCTCGAGCCTTGGTCATTCTTTAGGACATATTGTGGAAGGTGCGAAATAAACCACCTTGCAAGGAGAGGAGTACAGCACATGAGAACACCCCTCTGTCTCATTGTTCGTGTGTAAAATGAGTGAAGGATGTCCCCAAGCAATGTTGGTATTGGATTTCTGGACAAGAAGATTTTGACGGCGTTGACATCTATCAATTGGTCAGCATTTGGGAACAAGACCAACCCATAGATAAGGAGTGCCACAATTTCCTCAAAGGCTTGAAGGTCCAATGAATTCCAACACTCTTGTGCCTTCTCAAACAATAATTTGGCTAAGAATCCTTTGACGCCGCTTCTGGTTTCCCAATGCCCCTTGATGTCGGATGGTTGTAGATGTAATGCTCGAGCAACATCTTCCGGCTTTGGTTCCTATTCCATACTGTTGAAGGGTAGTTGATTAAGGATAGGAATTCTCAGGAGTTGAGAAAACTCCTCCAAAGTGGGCACCAACTGGTAATCAGGGAAAGTGAAACAGTGGTGAAGAGGGTCAAAGAACTGGAATAGCACTTTCATTATGTCTTCTTCAATGTTGGTGTTGACTAAGCTGAGCAGTCTACCATGTCTTTCACTGAAGGATGAGTTTTCCGGAATTCTTGAGGTGAGCTCCTTGAGTTGAGGAGAGATTCTCACAAGGTTGACTTGGATGGTCTTTCTGCGAGGAATTTCCATGACCTACAAAACAAGAACAAAGATGAAGATCCAAACCCTTGAAATGGTTAGTGAATGCATATGATGCTTTATGATGTTTATGATGTATGCACAAAACATATGTACAAGCAATTCACACCAAACCCTAGTTTCAGGCTTGCATGGGGTTTCATAGGTAAGTACCCTCTTGAGTGTAGTTGGCTTAAAAACCTGTCCTATAAATAGTAACCGGGTTCTAAGGAGCTCAATATCACGGGATTGTTTTCATTGTTCATTGTTTTGGTTTAGCCACTTAACTAGCGACCAAAATATTCCAAGAAAACAACCCTCAATGAGTGTAGTATCGAGTATCTACCAACTTCGGACTGCACCAAAGCTGCTCATCTCACTACCCCTAATAAAAGGCCAAGATGGTCAAGTAAGGTTCTAGGTCATTAGTGCTTAGTGACATCACTCAGCGGCCCCGTACTCTCCTTGATTGAACTCAAGGGTTACCGGTACTCACAAATATGTCGCACTAATATATCTATTGCTTCGACCGTGTCGGTATACCCCGCACAGTTTCCACAACGTATTGCTATCTATGAATGTTTCCCAAAATCCGGGTGTAGGATTGCAAACCCAAACAAGAGAGCCAAAAATATAAAGCAATCAAATCAAACAATTAGTCATGCAAGAGGGTGATCTAAACCCTAAGGTTACTCCACTTTTAAAATAGTCCCCAGCAGAGTCGCCAGTTCTGTGATACGGTGGGAGAACTGACTATGGTTTTGCGTTTGTTTTCGCAAATGTTTCGGTTGAGCAAGAGTCGCCACCGACTTTTTATTTTATCCTAAGGAAAGGTTTAAAAAGCACAGCAAAAACCTTTGAGATTTTTCTTGGGTTCGGGGAGTAGATTATAGAAAGGGAAGGTATTAGCACCCTTTCTATCCATGGTTATCCATGGGCTCTTAGGTACTTGCTTATATCAACTTGCCTTGGTTTTCAATTGTTTGAAATGGTGCTTTGTGTGTGGCTTTGAAAATGTTTTGAAAAAGATGCCTTGTCTAGGCTACCCTTGTAACAATTCTTTACTCGAATGTTTTACAAAAGGTGTTTGTCTTTTTGAAAAGATGTTTCAAGGTTTTTTTGAAAGTTTGTTTTGAAAGTGTTTGTGAAGTGTGGTTTGAAAAATAGGCAAGTGTTTTTGTTTTGCAAGTTGACAAGTACTTAAGAGCTATCTACCCTAAAGTTCTCAAAGATTTTTGCTATGTTTTAACCCTTTTAACAATTTTGTTCTACCATTGTATTTGGTGGACAATCTTGTGTTAGGATGTGAAAGGGACGGGCGCGGGTAATCATTTAGACCATAATTGCAATGATGCCAAGTATCTTTGGGCAATTGTTCTTTTTAAGGGACTTGATCATTTTTTAGGCAACTTTCGAAAGCGTCATCGAGGGACTATGATCATTTGAATTGTTTGCTTTGCCCAAAGAGACCTAACATGCAATATGGCCTAATTTTGAAAGGCAACAAGTGGATGTAACCCTAGGGGTGTTAGTGTGCAAGTGTGTTTTATTGCATACAAGAGTTTTTTCTTTGAATTAGGTTTTTCTATTTCATTGATTTTATCTTGCCATACACGTCCTAATTACTAGCAATAAGAAGCGGAAATATAAAATCCTACGCTATTACAACAATTAGGGGAGGGGGATACACATTTGTACATGGGGGGTTCAACGAGAAAAATAGACAAAAAAGAAAATAGCAAAAAACAAGATATATAGAGAGAGAGGGAGCCCGCGCGCTGCTGAGAGGTCATCAGAAGTTCTGACTCAGATCCGCTTCCAGATGATCAACCTCTTGGTTAAACTGTATGAGTCAGAACTTCTGACTCTGGCACCTGCAAAACGGAACCCTGTTAGTGGGGAAATCAGAAGTTCTGACTCCCCTGCGCTGCAAGACAGAAGTTTGTTAGTGGAGAAACCAGAAGTTCTGATTCTGCTGAAAAGGCAATAACTCTCAGAGGTTCTGATATCATTGACAGCAAAACAAGCTTCAGATGTGCTAATGTCAAAGTCAGCACTTGGCTTTTCCCTGTACTAATCAGAACATCTGCAATTCTGTTGTTATTCCACAAAACAGGAAACATATTTGGAACAGATCCAGCAAATGTAAAAATGTTTCAGAGGTCAGAACCAACAAGGTCACAGACAAGTCCTATACTGGCTCAGAACGTTCTGAGGTATGAAAATCCTCAGAATATAAACAGCAACAACATGATATTTACATTATGTTTATTTGAGTATGCACAGCTGATGATGCTTAGCAGCGTGATGAAGGTCAGCAGGTGCTTACCTGGCTGTTGGAAAATTTTGTGGGTGAAAGCTAGCTTTTGGCTCTGGTGGTGTTCTGGACATATTTTCTTTGAAAAGGGTAGGTAAAGGTGTATACGTACGTAGGGTCAGAAGTTTGGAAAGGGTGTCTTTTGGTTCACAAAGAAAACTGGGTATTTGATGAAGTTTGGAGGTGAGAAACTCAAAGTTATGAAACAAACTGGAGATTTTGGCAGAGTTTCAGAACGCTATGTTGCTAAGAGTTTCTGTTTCTCTCTTAGCAATTTTTCTGTTTCTTTTTTGAACGCCCTTTGCAGTGGACAATGACTCTCTATTTATAGGCAAAGTTCTTGTGGGTGCCTTGAACATTAAAGCGCCAACAGAGTTTGAATTGCTCTTTGATAGAAATTCCTGGAAAGTTGTGATAACAGATAGCCTTCAGCCTAGGCTGCAGCAGCATGCGTAGATTGGGGAGAAGTGACCTCTGAAGTGGGCGGTGGCGCGTAGACTCATGCCATAATCTGCACAAAAGCGTTTTCCAAGCCACACGTGAATGTTCAGGAGTGGTTGGAAGCATTAATGGGCATTAAATGGTGATAAGACCTATCAACATCAATATTCTGGTAATGGAAACCAACGTTGAATCAGCAGCGTAAACCATGCTCTGGCCTTGGCTTCCTGTTGTCTTAGTAAGCTCTGAAGATTCTCCTGATTTTCTGATACGTTCCTTGGATTTACTTCTGGACCTCCTGGGCTTAGAGATTCTGTATCAGTGTAACACCCACTCTTCTGACCTTTTCATCTTCTGAATTCAGCATGTTCTGAAGGAGCCTTCAGACTTCCCTGCTTCTCTTGCATTCCTTTAGCAAATTATGACTGATCTTGTATAACTGCTGAAAGGGGCATGTTCTGTCTGAGGCTTACATATTGAACCACGTTTACAACTTCTGATTGAGCTGATGTAGCTGCTGAAAAGCCAACTTCTGACTACACTGAGCCAAGCTTGCAACTTCTGACCGTTTTTATCTGGAATTGGTCCAGAAGTTCTGAAGCGCTGATTTTTTCTTAAACACTCATTTTTTAGAGAAACGTTCCAAGTACTTAGAATTTGATTTTTCTCAAGATAAAAGCGCTGTTTTTGGAGCTCGTGAGATCATCTTGCTCTTGTAAGTGGCTTGCTTGGGCAAAAAAGGATAACTCAGGACTTGGATTTGTTTCAGAGGGACCTTGAAAATCCAAGATGGTTTCCTGAAGAAAGAAAGGGCAAATTTTGGGGTACAACATATGGGATAGGCCCCGGCATGGTAATCTTCAGCGGTACAAACTTTGGATCGGGTGTAATCTTAACAGGCCTTTTGCAGGTCTTGGAAAGATTGTCGGAAATGGTGATTATAGCAACATCATTAATTGGAGTAACAGGAGTAACATGAGTGATAGTAGCAACATGAGTTTTCTGAAAGAGGATCTCTTGAGTATCCATCAAGCGTTGGATGCCTGACTTTAACAGCGGACAATCGGATTGCAAGGTCGAACAAAGGTAACAATCTTTTTCACAGCCTGGAAAAATCCCGGCTTTCAACAGATTCATCTTGATCATTGGCAATGGAGTCATTAAGTCATCAACAGCGATAACATGAAGACCTTCCACAATAGCATGGACATTATAACCATGTTTTGGCATAGGAGCGGATATCACATTAGGTTTTTCGGGGGCATCAAATTCCACCTCCTTGGCATCTATCAAATCTTGGATCTTGTTTTTAAGGGCCCAACAGTTGTTGGTGTCACGCCCCACACTGTCCGAACGATATGCACATTTTGCATTTGAATGATAATAGGGAGAAGAGGTATTTTAGTTTTTCGGCGCTTCTTTCAAGTTGGTAAGGTTTAACTTTAACAAATGAGGGAGGACCTGAGCCGGCGTCATATTGATCCGGGTGAACTGCCGTTATGGCCTTTCTACCCTTTGCTGGTTAGCCATGGGTTGAATGCTTCGAGGTTGATCGGCTGAGGAGTTTTGGATCATCACTGTCCCCACCGCTGGTCGACGCTCCATTCTCCCTTGATTTCTCTGGGTGTGAACAGTAGAAACATCCTTCTTGGCTGGGAAGGTTTTCTTGATAGAAGTGGAAGTGGAGACATCCTTCTGAATTTTACCACTCTTAATGCCAACTTCGACCCTTTCATCGGTTAGAATTAATTCGGTGAACGCTGTAGATGAGCTCCCGATCAAGTGATTGAAGAATGGACCTGACAGGGTCCCCAAAAACATGTCAACTAGCTCTATATCCGACAATGGTGGCTGCACCCTTCCAGCCAAATCCTGCCACTTCTGGGCATACTCCTTAAATCCATCATTAGAGGCCATACCCATACTCTGTAGTTGAGTACGAGTAGGCGCTAAATCTGCGTTATATTGGTATTATCGATAGAAAGCAGCAACCAAATCCTCCCAGTTATGAACATCAGATCTCTCAAGTTGATAGAACCAGTCCAATTGCGTACCCAACAAACTATCTTGAAAAAAGTGGACCCATAGATCCTTATCAGAAGAGTGAGGTTGGATCTTTCTGACATAGGACCGCAGATGCATCTTCGGACAGGATAAACCGTCATATTTAGCAAATGTAGGAACTTTGAACTTGGGAGGAATGACGATCCCAACAACCAACCCTAGTTCTTCGAAATCCAGCCCAGGTACCCTTTGTACCTCCATGGCTGCCAACCGATCCTCAAGATTTTTATACTTATCGTCCGCCGGAGGGTACTGCTGTTTGGAGTAATCTTCATCCTCTTCCTCTTCTTCTTCTTCAGCTTCATACTCGGAGGGCATTTCAACTCCCTTTCCTTTACCAACCCCTTCGTCAGACGTCGAGGGGAAATCCAGAACTCTCCTAGCCTGATTCTCAAATCTTCTCCCTATAATGGCCACACCAATTCTTTTCTTTTTCTTCTTTTCCTTTTCCTTCTCTTTCTCTAACAGTGCTTTAAGATCCTCTTGACCCTTTGCTAAGGTCATGAGGAGTTGTTGGAATTGCGAATTCTGTGCTTGTAGATCTTTGACCGTCTGCTCTATATCCATCATGCTGAAATAAACAGCAGAAAGATAAGGAAACCTGGTGTGAGGACCTGTTAATGCATATGATGAATGATGTGTATTTATGTAATGCATTCAAGGATTCAGAAATTCAAATTTGTTGCAAACAAAAAGAACATGCGTCATATTAATAAGAAGAAATTTGTTAGTACATAAAAGCCCTAAGGGAAAAATATTACAAAGCTTCTTAATGTAAAAAGACGTTGTGCATCCTTTTTGGCGCGATGTAAGTGTTAAGATTCTCCTCTTCGTGAAGTCGGCGGGTAAGTTCCAGAACCTTCTTCTCACTGGCATAAAAGCTGGCTTCAAAAGTGTTCCGCTCTTCCTTGAGCTGTATCCAACTCTTTTGCAAATCTTCCAATGATGTTGGCATGTCTGGATGTAGGAGGGTGTATGGAACCTCTCCTTCCATAACAGGCTCTTTGATCACAGGGAGAATGTGGGGGTAAGGCATCATAAGACTCTGGGTGCGGGTTCGTACCCACTTGAGATAAGGCTCAAGGGGGATGGAATTCTTGTGCCCCAGTGTCTTACTGTCCACTTTGTTAGGCATCCTCCAAGCTCGGATAAACCTTTGTTGAAGTCCTTGAGCGTCGTTGTCGAAGTAAAAAACCAAGTCAGGAATCAACATATCATGAGGGCCATCCCTTCGGGCATACCCAAATTGCCTTAGAGCAGAACATGGGTTGTAGGTAATGGCTCCCTTAATGCCAAGTAGTGGGACATTAGGGAATTCTCCATAACGATCAATGATGATGACATTTTCTCTGGACCGAGAACACCAATGAACATCAGAATGTGTGAGGGTCATCAACCGTGGTGACCACCTTAAACCCTGCTCATTCTTCAAAACTGATTGGGGAAGGTGAGAAATAAATCACCTTGCTAGAAGAAGACTACAGCACATGAGAACACCTCTTTTCCTCATTGTTCGTGTGTGAAATGAGTGCAGGATGTCCCCAAGCAATGTAGGCACAGGATTCCGAGATTTGAAAATCTTGACAGCATTCACATCTATAAGCTGATCAGGGTTTGGGAACAAGACCAACCCATAGATGAGAAGTGCTACAATCTCCTCAAAGGCTTGCAGATCTAGAGAATTCCAGCAGTCTTGTGCCTTTTCAAATAGAAACTTTGCCAAGAAACCCTTGACACCACTTCTGGTTTCCCAATGACCTTTGATATCAGATGGTTGCAAGTGTAAGGCTTGAGAAACATCTTCAAGTTTTGGTTCTCTTTTCGTACCGTTGTAGGGTAGTTGATGAAGAATAGAAATCCTCAGGAGTTGATAAAATTCCTCCAAAGTAGGTACTAGTTGGTAATCAGGGAATGTGAAACAGTGGTGTAGGGGGTCAAAGAACTGGAAGAGAACTTTCACCATGTCTTCTTCAATGTTGTAGTTGACCAAGTTGAGGAGTCTACCATGTCTTTCACTGAAGAGAGAATTCTCTGGAATCTTGGAAGTAAGCTCCTTGAGTTGAGGAGGGATTCTCACAAGGTTGACCTGAATTATTTTCCTGCAAAGAGATTCCATGACCTACAAAACAAGAACAAAGATGAAGATCCAAACCCTTGAAATGGTTAGTGGATGCATATGATGATTTATGATGTTCATGATGTATGCACAAGCATATGTACAAGCAAGTCACACAAGATCCTAGTTTCAGGCTTGCATGGGGTTACATAGGTAAGTACCCTGTTGAAGTTAGTTGGATCAACCTGTCCTATAAATAGTAGCCGGGTTCTAAGGAGCTCAATATCACTGGATTATTTTCTGTGTTCATTGTTTCAGTTTAGCCATTTAACTGGCGACCGAAATATTCCAAGAAAACAACCCTCAATGAGTGTAGTATCGAGTATCTACCAACTTCGGACTGCACCAAAGCCGGTCATCTCACTACCCCTAAAAAGGCCAAAATGGTCAAGTAAAGGTTCTAAGAGTTCATTAGTGCTTCATGACATCACTCAGCGGCCCCATATTCTCTTTGATTGACTCAAAGGCTACCGGTACCCACAAATATGTCGCACTAATATAGCTATTGCTTCAACCATGTCGGTATACCCCGCACAGTTTCCACAACATATTGCTATTTACCTATGAATGTTTTCCCAAATCCGGGTGGAGGATTCAAACCCAAACAAGAGAACCAAATGTAAAGCAATCAAAGCAAACAAGATAAGCATGTAACGGTGATCTAAACCCTAAGGTTACTCCACTTTTAGTAAGTCCCCAGCAGAGTCGCCAGTTCTATGATACGGTGGGAGAACTGACTTGAGGTTTTGCGTTTGTATTTGCAAATGTTTCGGTTTAGCAAGAGTCGCCACCGACTTTTTATTTTATCCTAAGGAAAGGCCAAAAAGCACAGGAAAGACCTTTAAGATGTTTTCTTGGGTTCGGGGAGTAGATTATGAAAAGGGAAGGTGCAAGCACCCTTTTCATCCATGGTTATCCATGGGCTCTTAGTTACTTGTTTAGATAACTTTCTTTTGCTTTTCAATTGTTTGAAATGGTGCTTTGTAGGTGTGGTTTTGAAAATGCTTTGAAAAAGAGGCCATCGTTGTGGCAACCTTTGTAATTATTCTTGTTTTGAATGTATACAAAGATGTATTGTCTTTTGAAAAGATTTCAATGTTTGAAAGTTTGATTTTGGGAAATATTTTGAATTTTGTGTTGTGAGGTGTGTTTGAAAATAGCAAGGATATTTTTGCAAGTTTTGATCAAGTAACTAAGAGTTATCTACCCTATTTTAATCAAAGATCTTTCCTATATGTTTTTAACCCTTTTGATAGTGTTGTTTTACCATTTCATTTGGTAAACAACCTTGTATTAGGATGTTAAACGGGACAGGCACGGGTCTTCGTATAGACCATGATAGCAATTGTGTTAGGTATCTTTAGCAAATTTTTGAGGGACTTGATCATTTTTGTTTAGGCAACCAAGATAGTGTCATCGAAGGACTATGATCTTTTGTTTTGTTTTTGTTTTTCCAAAGTACCTAACATGCATAATATGACCCATTTTTAAGGTAACAAGTGGATGTAACCCTAGGGGTGCAAGTGTGCATTGTGTTTGTCATTTTCATGCATTTAGGTCTTGTATTAGTCAAGCTACTTGTTAATTTTGGATTTTTGCATACAAACCCTAATCTCTAATTATGGCATAATTGAAAGCGTAAATGCGTAAAATAATCTATACTATTATAACATTTGATTATGGGAAGGGGGATACAATTTTGAATGGGGATTATTTGACAAGAAATTAAAACCCTAGTTTTACTATTACATCCAAATTGAATCAAATGGCATAAATAACAAATGAATAATATTTAAATAAACAAATTAAATAAATAATACAAAATAATATGAATATGCAAAAAAAGTTTTGTTTATTTTTATGTATGTAAAAATATTTAATGTAAAAAGAAAGAAAGAAATAAAAAGATTATCATTTTTTTATTAAGGGTAAAACCCTAATTTTTAAGAATGTAAATATATTGACTATCTTATTTATATATAATAAAATAAAATAATGTATATGCAAAAATAAAATATATTTAGAAAAAGTATTATTTAAGTATAAATAATAATAAAAATGAAAGTATAATATTTTTTTATGTTTTTATTCTAAAGTATCTAATAAAATAAAAGTATGTATATATATGTTAGTTATATTAAATATGTATAATAAAATAAAATATATACAAAATAAATATATATTCAAAACAATATTTTTTTGAGTGTAAATAAAATAAAGAATAAAAGTAAAAGTATAATGGTTATTATATATTTATTTTCAAGTTTTCAATAAATAAAGTATATACTAATTAAATTGTTTTTTTTTATGTTAGAAAAAATAAAAATAAAATAAATGTGAAAATTTATAAAAATATTTTGGGTATTTTTTATATTTGGAAATAATAAAATAAAATCAGAAATGAAAATAAAATACAAAAATATAAAATATAAAGAAATTGGGCCAGGGGGTGCAATCAGCAAAAGGGGGGGTGTCAAAAACAAAAGAAGCAAAGTCCAGCCCAAGCCAGACTTCATCTTCAACCTTGGTACAAAATTCCGCGCGCCCTGTACCAAACATGAACAACCTGCATACGAGCTCTAATACAAAACACATAACATCAAAGTTGTAGAGCTTTCCAAGACGAATTCAACTATATAGAAAACTTGTCATAACTCTCAAAGACCAGAGAGAATTTCTCTGGCCCTAAATCTTAACCTATTTTTTTCAGGATGTTCATGGACCAAATTCGCTTAGCATGCTTAATTAAAATGAAAACTGAGCATATGTACAGCTTCATGGCTATGAATACTACATTTCTTATTCACAAACCTAAGTCTAAATGTTCCTAAATAGAGAGATATGAAGTTGATAAAAACCTGTTTCAGCTAACTTCGTGTATGGAAATATGGAGCTTTTCAACAAGGCCTGAGATGTTTGGGAGCTTGCTTGAACTTCCCCTGACCTTCTCCAATGTCTAGCTTGCCTTGAATATCTTGAACAAGCCTGTAGAACTCAACCTGCACAAGCTGAAATCAAAAATGGCAAACCTTGTAAATGGAGTTACATTTGGTGTTTAAGGGTTGGGATAGCTTGGATATGTTGTATGAAAGGTGTTTGAACCAATTTGAGACAAAACTCACGAGGGATTTGAGTTGTGGGAATCAAATTGTAGGGAGTGCCCTGTTTTGCCAAATGAAGATGATTTTGTGCTATGGGAGGTTTGAAGGCTCAAAGGGTCGTGTTTCTGGTTCAAGGGGATATGAGAAAGTTGTTTCAAAAGCTTGCACATGTTGGTTTTAGCTGATGTTCAAGTTCTAGTGTTTTGGACAAATCTCTTGGTTATGAAGCAAAGTATGAGAAGTGATGTGAAGCAGGCCTGTACAGGCTATCCATCAGCTTGCACATTTTTCCCTTGGCCCATCCAGTTTATGGATCTGATTTGCTGCACAAGATTTGGCTCTATGCTCAAGGATTGTGGTTTTGACATAAAGCAAACTTTGGCAAAAATGATAATGTACCTTTTACCATTTAGGGATTAATCTTGTATGCAATGCCCTAATGATAAAAATAATGCCTTAGACCAATGGATTTGCATTTAATTATTGAGTGTGAAATGGTTTTGAGACCTGTAACCTAGTGCAAAGCAAGCTGATTTAAATTTGCAACTTGTATCAATATGAACATGCCATGGATGAAAAGTGAGTTTTTGCCAACTTCAAGCCTTCGATTCTCCCTAACCACAAATGAGTTTGTAGAGTTCTTTGATATTTTGGAAATATTGCAACATGCTATACAATCCATCTTTGAAATTAAATTTGAGATTCCAAGTGGAACTATGTGAAAAATGTCCATGAAGATAGGTCAAAAACCTGCCTAAACTAGGGCAAAATTTCACTAAGTTAAAAGTTCCATGGACCCTTGTTCCAAAAATCATAACTTGAGATCCAAGCTTCTTTTGGGAAAACTTTGTGAACCAAAGTTGTATACTTTGTGGAGTACTACAACTTTCATGTTGGAAGTTTTCTTTGAATCTAATTTCATCATGGTGAAAATGTTGGGCAAAGTTAGGAAAAATTAAGAAAATTTCATAACTTAGAAAAATTCTAACTTATGAAAATTTTGAACTTTAAACCCTAATTTGCAAAAATGGGTTTCTTGATGAAGAAGTTTCATGTTTTGACACATCTTGATGAAAAATGACCCTTGGCACTTAATTTTGACCAAAAAGTCAATGTTTGACTTTTCAGTGTACAGTCAAATTTGATCAGTTGACTGGAAAATTCATTTGTCAATCCAATGCATTTGAGATCTTTTGAACCTTGTGAATAGGTCAAGATGATTCCATTGAGTCCTTGAATCCATGCTTGAACCCATTTTGCCATTGGCTAGGTCAAAAGTCAGAAATTGCCCTTGTACAGTCAAAACCCTAAAAATGACCATTTTGCCCTTTTGATGATCTGATCAAATTTCTTGTGGAGTTGTGGTCCAAACTTTATCAAATGGTTCATATGAGTTTATAATGTTGATGTGGGTCAAAATTTATGAGGTTTTACTGTAAATTGGTCACAGTTGACTTTTTCCCCAATACAGCTGATTTGTAGGTCAACTGTCCAATTGACTGGGTAAAAATTTGATTCAAGGCTTGAAACTTGGTATGGACAAACTTATAAGTCCAACATGAAGTATGAAAGTCACTTTGAGTATTGAAAGTCCAAAATTCCTTATGCAAACTCAAACCCTAATTTAGGTCATCAGTGCAAGGAGATGTCTTAAGCAGTGCAAAACCCTAATCTTGTTTGGAGTTCAAAGAGTCTTGTGAGCGAAGATCTTGATAAAATGAGAGGGCAAATTTTGGGGTACAACACTTATTTTAAGTCAAAAAATATTGTTTCTTCCTCTAGGCCGTTGGAACTTCTTCACATTGATTTGTTTGGACTAGTTAAAACTGCATCCATTAGAGGCAAGAAGTACGGATTGGTCATTGTTGATGACTACAACATATGGACATGGGTTAAGTTTTTAAAACACAAGGATGAGTCACATTCTGTATTCTTCGACTTCTGCAACCAAGTGCAAAATGAAAAAGAGTTTAGAATCATAAAAGTTAGAAGTGATCATGGAGGAGAATTTGAAAACCATTATTTTGAAAAGTTTTTTAAAGAAAATGGAATTTCTCATGATTTCTCTTGTCCTAGAACTCCCCAACAAAATGGAGTTGTAGAACGAAAGAATAGAACTTTGCAAGAAATGGCCAGAACCATGATTAATGAAACCAATGTGGCTAAACACTTCTGGGCAGAAGTAGTGAACACAACATGTTATATTCAAAATAGAGTCTCTATAAGACCTATTATTGAAAAGACTCCTTATGAATTGTGAAAAAACAGAAAACCCAATATTTCATATTTTCATCCTTTTGGATGTACTTGTTATATTCTGAATACTAAAGATAATCTGAACAAGTTTGATTCTAAGTTACAAAAGTGTTTTCTGCTTGGATATTCTGAACGCTCAAAAGGCTATAGAGTATACAAAACAGAAACTCTGATTGTTGAAGAATCAATCAAAGTCAGATTTGATGATAAGCTTAGCCAGCAAAAGCCAAAGCAGAATGAAAATCCTGCAGGTACAGAAGATCATCTTGCAAACTCTAAAGAGTCAGAAGCAAAGGACAACTCATAAAATCCTTCTATTGCAAATTCTATGGACAGTCTAAGAATTTCTAAACAAACCTCACAGAAAAGATTCCCCAGAATCACATCAGCACATCTATAAAATGTGACTTTTGGAAAGAAAGAAGATCCCATTAGAACAAGATCCTCCCTCAGAAACAATTAAGAATCACTATTTGGGTTGGTCTCTCTGATTGAGCCAACCTCAATAGAGGAAGCTCTGCAAGACAGTGATTGGATCCTAGCTATGCCAAAAGAACTAAATCGATTTTCCAGAAATGATGTGTGGAATCTAGTTCCAAAACCTAAAGGATTCAATATTATAGGAACAAAATGGGTATTCAGAAATAAGTTAAATAAGCAAGGAGAGGTTGTCAGAAACAAGGCACGACTGGTTGCACAAGGTTATAGTCAACAAGAAGGAATTGATTATAACAAAACTTTTTCCCCAATCGCCAGAGAATTTGCTAAGTCTATGCAGGCTGAATTTGAGATGAGCATGATGGGAGAACTAAAATTCTTTTTGGGAATTCAAATAAATCAGACTCCATAAGGTACTTACATACATCAAACAAAGTATGTTAAAGAACTCCTGAAGAAATTCCAGCTATCAGAAAGTAAAGATGCAAAGACACCAATGCATCCTACATGCATTTTGGGAAAAGATGAGGTAAGTAAGAAAGTAGATTAGAAACTCTACAGAGGTATGATTGGATCTCTTCTCTATCTGACTGCATCTATACCAAATATATTATTCATTGTATGCTTATGTGCAAGATTCCAATCAGATCCTAGAGAAACTCACTTAATTGTTGTTAAGCGAATTCTGAGGTATCTGAAAGGTACTACTAACCTTGGATTGTGTTACAGAAGATCCAAAGAGTTTAAACTAGTAGGTTATTGTGATGTTGAATTTGCTGGAGATAGAATAGAACGAAAAAGAACCTCTTGAAGTTGTCAGTTTCTTGGTGATAACCTTATCTCATGATACAATAAGAAGCAAGCCACTATTGCACTATCAACAACTGAAGCAGAATATATATCTACTGCTGGATGTAGCACTTAGATGATCTGGATGAAGAGTGTGATCGGTGGATCTGGAACTGACTGTTTAACGCTGGTTCGCGAAATGTCGCGGTAAGCAAGAGTCACCACCGTCTTTTATTTTCTCCAAATGGAAAGGACAAAAGCACAGAAAAATTCCTTGAAGAGATTGCTCTCGGTTCGGGAGGTAGATTATAGAAAGGGAAGGTGTTAGCACCCTTTCTATCCATGGTTATCCATGGGCTCTTAGATACTTGCTCACTTGTGTTTTCAAAAATGGTTTGTTTGCTTTTCAACTGTGGGTTTTTAAAAAGTTTTCTTTGAAAATTCCAGTTCGACTCTTGTATCGGTCCTCAAGAGTGTTTGAAAAATTGCTTTCGAAAGCTTTTTGAAAAGGTGTCGGTGTGAAAAGTATTTTTGTTTTTTCGTTGAAATTAGAGCAAGTATCTAGAGTCGTCTACCTACCCTAAGGAATTAGGCTGTGCAAATGTCCTTAAGGTAGTGCCATCCCACCATTGAGAGGTAGGTAGCACCACTGTTGGAGGTGTTCGGGTCAATTCGAGGTTCGGGACATGGTGATCACCAGAGCAATGGGAAGATACCTTAGAAGCTACCCTCATGCCAGGTTCCCGGATCATGAGGACTTACTAATACATCCTCTACTCGACGATCACCTTTCGAGGCAAGTCAACACTGAGGCGTACCCTAGGGGCGGTGTGTGATTCGTGTGTCAGATTCATTTATTTTTTGTCTTGTCATGTCAAAGTGATCTATGCGTTTGTTTTTATTTTAGGCCATTCATTCTTGCATGCATTTATTTAACAGTTAAGAAAGCGCGGAAAGGTAAAATTCTAAACTATTACAAAGGCGCGGGTCCACATCGCCAAAATTTCCAGGACCCGATTTGACAGAAAATAAAGAAATAAAGTAAAGTGCGAGAAATTAAGTTTACACGACTTTGGGAGAATTACATAAATATTTAAAAGAAGGAAATAAATAAAATGCGCGAATAGGAATTAAAATTGGAAACGAGGGCGTTGGACCCTTTTTAATGAAATTAAATTAAATGATTAAATTAATGAAATTAAAATGAAAAAAAAAGAAATTATTTTTGAGATTTTGGTATTTATGATTTTTAATGAAATTGAATTAAATTGAGAAATTAACCCTAATTCTAATTTTTTTTTATTTATTAAGAAAAACATATTAAAATTAAACCTAAAATCAATCTAATTATTTACATGCAATTTGATTTATAAAAATAAATAATATTTAATTATTAGTGAAAAGAAAAGAAAAAGGATAAAAAATTAATACAAACCCTAATTCTACAAATTTTAAGTTTATTAGAAAAATATTAAGATTTAAATCTAAATTAAAAACTAAAATCAATTAAGGATATTTATTTACAAAAAATAACATAAAAATACTTATTTTTTTTGTCTTTTCCTGATTTTTATATTGTTTTTATGTTCTCACTATCATCCTAATGCCTGCTGTGCATACCATTTTGAGAGTCCCGTCCATGACACTAACAACTGTTGGGCTCTGAAGAGCAAAGTACAAGACCTTCCTAAAGCCAAAGAGATTGAATTTGATACGCCAAAAATTCCCAATGTCATTACTGCCCCTATGCCCAAGCACGACCTTGATGTCAATGTCGTTGAAGAGGATATGTTTGTTACTTTAGTTGATGAACTTATGACCCCTCTCCTGACTATCAAAAAGAACTTGTTAAATGCCGATGTATTCCGAGGATATGATGAAAGTTGTCATTTATGTTTATCCTCACCAACCAGCTATCATTTGTTAAAAGCGGGCGTTCAATGCCTAATAGATAACAAGTAGATTTTGTTCGAGAAAACTTTTGTTCCAACTGTTTCTTATAGTGATGTTTCTATAGTGACCATTTCCGACAATTCTTCCAGGGTTTCCACCAAAAGAACCGTTAGAATTACATCAGTTTTTAAAGTGGCTTCATTGATAATTACAATTCCTGGACCAATCCCGTATTCGTTAGACAAAACCGTCCCATGGAATTATGGAGGTGATGTCTACTACCACGGTGTCAAGCAATATTGGCCAGCTACTGAAAGTTCAAGTTCTGAGAAAGTTGACTCCGATAACAGTAATAGCATAGGGACTAGCAAGATTACCCGAAGTGGAAGGGTATTCTCTCCAGAAATTGCTCCTCCAAAAGCTGTTTTTAGACCCGTAATCATTCATGTTGTTGTTTCTCCTCCAAAGGCTATTCCCAGTCCTGCAATCATCTCCGCTAATACTCCCGTTGACAAAACTGTTACAATCCCTGTTATCACCCCTACTGACATTCCTGCTGCTGAGCCAACCGAGACTCGAGGTAAAAGTATTCTTGTTGAGCCTGTCCGGCCAAAGACACAATCAGTAACTATCCCTGAGACCTCCCGAAAAGAGATGGAGGAAATTCTAAAGATCATAAAAAGAAGCGACTACAATGTAGTTGAACAACTGGGTCAAACTCCATCAAAAATTTCCATGCTGGCTTTATTTTTATGTTCCAGGGCTCATGCAAAGGCCTTGGTAAAGTTCCTTAAAACTTCCCATGTACCCCAAGAAACATCTGTCGATCAGTTCCAAGACTGCGTAGCCAGCTTGACCGCATATAATGGTTTAGGTTTTTCGGATGCTGATTTAACACCAAGGGGGAGGAAGCATAACGAGGCACTGCATGTATCAGTCGAATGCAGGGGCACGACTCTGGCTCATGTCTTGGTTGACACAGGTTCGTCTCTGAATACGTTGCCTAAAAAGGCTCTTGATAGGCTTGACTGTGAAGGATTGACATTGAAATCGAGCAACATAGTAGTGAGAGCCTTCGACGGCTCAAAAAGGATGGTACATGGGGAAGTGGACATCCCCATAAAAGTTAGAACCCAAACATTTGATTCAACATTTTATGTAATGCGTATTCTCCCTTCACATTCCTGCTTGTTAGGTCGACCGTGGATTTACAATGCAGGCGCCGTTACCTCTATGTTGCATCAAATGCTGAAATATCCAATTCAGGGGAAAATCATCACCGTTCATCAAGAAGAAGAGTATATGGTCAGTCATCTAAATTCCTTCAGGTATGTGGAATTAGATGGTGAATTTATTGAAACTCCATTCCAACACTTTGAAGAAGTCCCGCAAACTATGGCGGTAACCAAGGCTGTTTCTCAAGTCCCCAAGATTACAAGGCCTCCGCTCAAGATGTCGTCTTTGAAGGATGCCAAGGCAGTGATAGAAGAAGGTGGGTGCACTATTTGGGTCCAACTCCCAGATATCCCATACAAATCTGACAAATTTGGTTTGGGTTTCACTTCAGGAGCCCAGAAAGCTGTACACCGCGCTCATGCCGAAGGACCACCCTTGAAGATCAGCAACCACCAAGTCAGCACCGTGGAGGATGATGAATACAGCTATAACCTGGAGGATTGGATTTTCCCAACTGTCAGTGGAGGGCTCAGCAACTGGGAGGCTAGAAATTTTGTCCCGATCACATTTATCCCACAATAATTTGTCTTTAAATTTTGTCGGATCTGTAATATTAAAACAATTCAGACTCTTAAAACCTTGTGTCTTACCCGAGGCACAATGGTCCATTTGTAAGGGTTATCATCTCATTTCCATATGACATCAATGAATCATGGATGTTTTTTGCATAAAAACTTTGTGTTCATTGTTTTTCTTTTTTACATTTTCATTTCTTTCAAAGATAGCTATACTCTTACACACACTCACGCTCACAATGCAGGTTTACATCCACTCAGGATCCCATGGGTAACAGTCCTGCTATGGCTTTTTGTGACTCTGAAAAGCTAATCTACCAAGCCGAAGACAAAGGTGAGGAAGATTGTGAAGTTCCAGTGGAACTCGCCAGGTTAATACAACAAGAAGAGAGGACCATTCAGCCCCACGAAGAACCAGTGGACACAATCAACCTAGGTACCGAAGAAGACAAAAGAGAAGTCAAGATGGGTGCCAATCTGGAACCCAGTGTCAAACAACATCTGATTCAGTTGTTACACGATTATGTTGAGGTCTTTTCCTGGTCGTACGAAGACATTCCAAGATTTGATGCAGATATCGTAGTACATCGTCTACCTACAAAAGAAGACTGCCCACCAGTAAAACAAAAAGTTCGTCGCATGCGACCAGACATGTCAGAGAAGATCAAAGTGGAGATCATGAAAAAATTCAACTCCAGATTCTTGGACATCACCTCCTATCCGCAATGGTTTTCCCATGTTGTTCTCGTGCCCAAAAAGGATGGCAAGGTACGAATGTGCATGGACTACAGAGATTTGAATAGGGCAAGCCCTAAGGATGATTTCCCACTTCCCCATATTGATATTCTAGTGGACAATACAGCACAACATAAGGTGTTTTCCTTCATGGATGGCTTCTCAGGCTACAACCAAATCAAAATGGCGCCTGAGGATATGGAGAAAACAACCTTTGTCACACAGTGGGGCATATTCTGCTACAAGGTTATGCCATTCGGGTTAAAGAACGTTGGGGCAACCTATCAGCGTTCCATGGTAGCTCTATTTCACGACATGATACATCACAAAATAGAGGTCTGTGTGGATGACATGATATCCAGATCTCAAACCGAAGAAGAGCATCTTGACCATTTACATAAACTCTTTGAAAGGCTAAAGAAATACAAGATGAGGTTGAACCCGAATAAATGCACGTTTGGGGTGAGGTCTGGTAAACTCTTAGGCTTTGTCGTCAGCGGTAAAGGTATCGAAGTGGATCCAACCAAGGTAAAAGCAATACAAGAGATGCCTGCTCCTCGTACTGAGAAGGAAGTTAGAGGATTCTTGGGACGTTTAAACTACATTGTCAGATTCATTTCTCACCTAACAGCTACTTGTGAACCAATCTTCAAATTACTGAAGAAAGAACAAGTAGTCAAATGGAATGATGAGTGCCAAACTTCCTTCAACAAGATCAAAGAATACCTACAAGAGCCTCCTGTTTTGATGCCACCAGTCAAGGGAAGACCCTTGATCATGTATCTAACTGTTTTGGAAAATTCAATGGGGTGTGTACTGGGGCAGCATGACGAGTCTGGCCGAAAAGAGCATGCTATTTATTATCTAAGCAAAAATTTTACCGACTGTGAAACAAGATATTGACTGCTCGAGAAAACTTGTTGCACTCTTGCATGGGCTGCTCGCTTGCTAAGACAGTATATGCTGACCCATACTACCTTATTGATATCTAAAATGGATCCAATAAAGTACATCTTCGAGAAACCCGCCCTCTCTGGGAGAATAGTGAGATGGCAGATGATCCTGACAGAATATGACATACAATATACCACCCAGAAAGCAATAAAGGGCAGTGTACTAGCTGATCACCTTGCTTACCAAGCTGTGGAGGACTACCAGTCCATGAAGTTCGAATTCCCAGATGAAGACATCATGATGATAAACAACTATGAAGAACTCAGACCATATGAAGGACCTGAACAAGGATCCCGATGGACCCTGGTTTTTGATGGGCCGTCCAACGCACTTGGCAATGTTATTGGTGTTATACTTATATCTCCTGAAGGATGTCATACCACATTTACCGCAAGACTCTGCTTCAATTGTACAAATAACATGGCAAAATATGAAGCGTGCATTTTTGTTCTCAAAGCTGCCATAGACTTGGGGATCAAATCCTTAAATGTATTCGGAGATTCAGCTTTGGTCATCAGCCAGATCAAAGGAGAATGGGATACCAAACACCCTAACCTTATCCCCTACAAATAATATATGTTGACACTGGTCCCGCACTTTGAGAAGATTACCTTCGAGCATTTCCCGCGAGAAGAAAATCAGCTAGCAGACACACTAGCCACAATGTCATCCATGTTTAAACTTAAATGGGATAACGAGGCTCCTAGATCACCATCGAACGAATGGATGAACCAGCTCACTGTCACAAGATTAATACTGAAGAAGTAGTGGACTAGCCTTGGTTTCACGAAGTCAAGAGGTATCTCGAGGCTCAAGAATATTCGGAAGGAGCTTCAGTCAATGATAAGAAGTTCTTAAGAAGATTCTCTTCTAATTTCTTCCTTAGTAATGGCATTCTCTACAAACACAACCATGACTCTGTCTTACTCCGTTGCGTAGACAAGGTTGAGGCAGAAAAGATCATGGACGATCTATATGAGGGCACTTTTGGCACCCATTCCAGTGGGCATACGATGGCAAAGAAAATCCTATGGGCAGGCTATTACTGGTCTACCATGGAAGCAGATTGCTATCAACACTCTTAAACCTGCCACAAGTGTCAGATCTATGCTGACAAGGTGCACGTACCTCCGGTTCCTCTGAATGTCTTGATGGCTCCTTGGCCCTTTGTTATGTGGGGCATCGATATGATTGGGAAAATCAAGCCAACGACCTCTAATGGACACCACTTTATCTTGGTGGCCATTGACTATTTCATAAAGTGGGTTGAGGCGGCTTCTTTCGCTTCTGTTACCAAGAATGTTGTAGCCCGGTTCATCAAGCAAAATCTCATTTGTCGGTACGGTATCCCGCAGAGGATCATCATAGACAATGGTATGAATCTCAATAACACCGTGATCACTGCACTGTGCGAGCAATTCAAGATCCAGAATCATAATTCTTCCCCTTACTGGCCAAAGATAAATGGTGATGTCGAAGCCGCAAATAAGAACATCAAAAAAAGATCATACAGAAAATGACAGTCACATACAAAGACTGGCATGAGATGCTACCTTTTGCTCTCCACGGTTATCGTACCACGGCATGCACATCAACCGGGGCAACACCCTACTCTCCGGTATACGACATGGAGGTTGTCTTGCCTATTAAGGTCCAAATCCCCTCTCTGAGAATTATGAAGGATGCAGGGATAAACGAAGAAGATTGAATCCAAACTCGACTTGATCAACTGAACTTAATTGATGAGAAAAGACTTACTATTGTTTGTCATAGTCAAATGTATCAAAAACGGATGATCAAGGCTTTTAACAAAAAGGCCAGACGCCAAGTATATCAAGTCGGGGATTTGGTGATCAAACGTATCATACTGCCGCAAGGTGATCCCAGGGGAAAATGGACTCCTACATATGAAGGACCATTTGTAATCAAAAGCATTTTCTCTGGTGGAGCAATGATCTTGGCCACCATGGATGGCGACGACCTACCGCACCATGTGAACGCGGACATAGTCAAAAGATACTACGCATAAGAGACCCGCTAGGTTGACACACCTAGGAAAAACAAGGGCATCCTGGCGAACAAAAAAGGTTCGGGCAAAAATTAGGGATAAAACAAAAAAATATGTACACCCGACAAGTTGAAAACTCGAAAGGGCGACTTGGGCAAAAAAGGGTATCCCGGTGGAGTGAAAACCTAAAAGGGAGGTCTAGGAAAAAGTTAGGGAATTAAAGCGTATGACTATGTCCCATTGGATCACCTTACGGACAACATGCAAGCTCGATGGTTCTGATCAATTCAATCAGCTTCGGACAAGGCAACGAACAGATAATATGCTCAGAGACACAAAGACTATAGCAGAATAGGAACCCCATGGGATTATTTCACATAGCTATCTTTCCTTTGTATCAATTTTTCATTTTTACGAAGGCATTCTCTTACTATAATGTTTGTCTCATTGTACAAAAATACTTACTCAAAGTCAATACAAAGAAATCCCTTTGAAAGTGCAAAACTATCTGTTTTCTTTACTCTTGTGTTTTGTTTACAAAAACGTCCAATGATTTATTTTTGAACATATGCATTTGAACATAATTACTATTTACAAATAAAAAAATAGAAAGACAATCATTGATGGCTTTAAGAAATAGGGAAATATATCTATGTTATTTCCATAATCCCCCGTAGTGTGTAGTTTAATGCCCAGCGGAACAAAGCTTCCAGTTATCAATCCCCGGTAGAAGTCGCCAAATTTCTCAGGATTCCCCAACAGAATTTTACAAGCAGTACACGGAATTTCCCTGATAACAGAGTTTATTTCTCTAAGAGGGAATTCATTAACACTTTAACTTCATAATATGAAGACGTACACTCCATATCCTCAGCAGCAGTCAGGGATTTATTTTCCCTAATCCAACAGCAGCATAGAAGATTAGCTCACATACGCATACATCGCATCCATATATCATAAACATCGATAACACGAATGCATGTATCTCATTATACCATGCATTTCAAACAACACGACCTTGTATATTAGCTAACATTTTACCCATTTCAGGATAAGGTTAATCAATAGCTATCATTAACAATGTTCAAAGGCTTTTCAGATACAATTCAGATACGCTTCAGACACGGATGCCATCTTGATACTCATTCAGATTCAGCTTTTCAAATACAGTTCAGATACGCTCCAGAAACGGATGCCATTCTGATACTCATTCAGATTGAGATTTTCAGATACGGTTCAAATACGCTCCAGACACGGATGCTATCCTGATACTCATTCAGATTCAGCTTCTCAGATATATTTCAAATACACTCCAGACACAGATGCCATCCTGATACTCATTCAGATTCAACTTTTTAGATACAGTTCAGATATGCTCCAGACACGGACATCATTCTGATACTTATTCAGATTCAGCATTTCAGATACAGTTCAGATACGCTCCAGACACGGATGCCATCCTGATACTCATTCAGATTCAATTTTCAGATACAATTCAGATACGCTCCAGACACGAACGCCATTCTGATACTCATTTAGATTCAACTTTCAGATACAGTTCAAATATGCTACAGATACGGATTCCATCCTGATACTCATTCAGATTCAATTTTCAGATATAGTTCAGATACACTCCAGACGCGGACGCCATTCTGATACTCATTTAGTTTCAGCTTACAGATACGGTTCAACAATCATTTTTGGATGGCATCTGCAAGCCCATCTCCAACAACTTTCCATCATCCCTCCAAATGGCATCTTTAGGGCCATTCCCTATACCGTCAACCATCATATCACCGAGTGAAAATTTCTGGGCACTATGGTGTCCAATCATCTTCCGCCTTCGAGTCACGAATGGCAAAACTCTCCAATCTAACTCTTCAGGCTTAAGAAGATTGAACAGGGGCAGCTGTTGTACCCCAAAATTTTCCCTCTCACTTATCAAGAATTTTCTCATAAGATCTCCTTTGGCTCAAGACTGCACTAGGGTTGATCAGCTCAAGACACCTCCTTAAGCACTGATGACCAAAATTAGGGTTTGAGATTGCACAAGGATATTTGAACTTCCAATACCCAATATGACTTTCATGGATCATTATGGACACTCAAGATTACTCATGTCAAGTTTCAAGCTTTGGATCACACTTTTGCTCAGTCAATTGAGTAGTTGACCTAAAAATCAGCTGTATTAGGGAGAAAGTCAACTATGGCCAGTTTACAATCAAACTTTATAATTTTTTATCCAAGTCAACATTTTAAACTCATATGTATAATTTGATCAAGTTTGGACCACAATTCCTCAAGAAATTTGATCAAATCTCCAAAAGGGCAAAATGGTCAAAATTAGGGTTTTGACTAGGAAAGGGCAATTTCTTATTTTTGACCTAGAAAATGATCAATTGGTTTAAGGCATGATCTCAAGAGTCCCATTGCATAATTTTGATCTAATGACATGGCTCAAAACATTTCTCAAGTTCAAGGGATTGACAGATGAATTTTCAATCAACTGATCAAAAGTCAACTGTATACTGAAAAGTCAAACTTTGACTTTTTGGTCAAAATCAAATGTCAAAGATCACAATTCTTCAAAGAATGACAAAATATGAATCTTATTCATCAAAAAATCAAAAATTCAAGATTTCATTTTGGAAAGTTAAAATTTCAACACTTTGAAATTTTTCTAAGTGTTAAAAATTTCTTATTTTTTCACAATTTTGAGCAAACTTTTCACCATGATGCAAGCTGATTCAAATGAAACTTCCAACATGAAAGTTGTAGATCTCCATGAAATCTACAAATTTTATTTGCACAACTCCTTTTAAAAGTGCTTGGATCTCAAGTTATAATTTTAAGAACACATGGTCATGAAACAAAATACTTAGTGAAATTTTGCCCTAATTTGGTCAGGATTTTGACTCAACTTCATGGAACTTTTTCATATAGTTCCAAGAGGAATATTCAAAATTGATTCAAATATGGGTTGTATAGCACATTAAAAGCTTTCCAAAATGTCACAGAACTCCTTGAGATCATTTTTGAGTAGGGAGAATCGAAGAGATGAAGTTAGGGTTTTATCACTTGAATTACAAGTCATTTTGTGATGAACAAATTCAAAATTCAAACTTATGCTGCATAACCTCTACTTTGCAGGCCTCAAAAGTGTTAGGCACTCCATAATTAATTGCTTGCACAGCTGTTAGAGGTCTCAATTCAAGCATTCAATGCAAGGCCATGCTTTATATCCATTTTGGGAAGAAAGTGCACATTGCCATTTTGATAAAGTGACTTTTTGCACAAAACTTATTCTTGAGCCTTGCACTTGTTCTCTTCTGATCATACATGTCTTATAACTCAAGAGAAACTTGTTACACACTTACAATCACCCAGCCCATGCTTGTACTACACATTGAAACTTTTTTCCCACTTTTCTTGAAAATCAAGTAATATACCAAATAGCTTGTAACTTGTACTTAAGCCCTGAAAACACCAAGAACACAGAATCACCAAAAACACTTCAAAACTTGCCCAAAAGCTAACCATGTCCATAGTTTTTATTAATTTTGCTTGAGCTTAGAGAATTTTAAGATTGAAGTTTCTGAGATTTTTAGGGTTCAGAATAGGGCCATTAAAATTCATGCTTGTCTTTAATCTATAATTTTATTGCTTTGCATTTATGAAATCGTGAGGAAATTTGCTACAAGTTTCCTGTTTACACTTTTCATTTTTGTTGAGGATTGAATGAGATACAAAGGCTCTGGCTGGGCGTGAGGTTGAAGATGAAGTTCAGGCCATGGACTTGTTTACTATCATATATTTATTGTTTTGATTATATAAACGGATGTATAGCCACCCCAGTGGTAGAAGCGCGCGCCTGTGACTAGAGGGACCTGAGTTCGAGCCCCAGTGGTACCCTTTTGGATTTTTCATATTTTTTGCATTCTGACTCTTTTCTTTGGTAGCGCTGGGCCTCCCTTGGGCCTTTATGTTTTTTTCTTGTTGCTGACCCCCCTGCTGGCTATCCACACCCCTGGCCCATTTTATTTTCTTTTTCTTATTTATTTTATTTATTTGTTTTCTTATATATTTTTCTAATACTAGAAAATAATAAAAAATATAAAAATAGTAGATTTATATTTTGACATAGTTTATTTATTTTTTCTCATACAAAAATTATTTTATTTAATCATACTTTATTTATTTTGACTAATTGTTTTGTAAATTTAATTAAAAAACTAGGGTTTTAGTTATTTTCTTTTACACCACTTAAATATATTATTTTAAAATATAAAAAGACCAAAAATATTTTATAATGCTATAAATTATTTTTAAGACAAAAATACCAAAAATATTCTTCTCATGGACTTAATTTCCTTTTTTAATAAACATTTAGAATAGGATTTTTATTAAATTTCTTTTTCCTAGTAAATTTAGGTTTTACTTTTAATTAATTATTTTCTTTTATTTAATTAGGTTTAAAAAATCCCTTTCTTTCTAAAAAATCCAAACAAACATCCATTTTCTTTATATTTACATTCTTGTATATTTATTCATTTTTGTACATTATTTATTCAATTCTTGTACAAATTCAATATGGTTGTAATAGATAATTAGGTTTATTTTCTTGAAATACCCATTTATAATTTGTACACCCTCCCACAAGTATTGTAATAGCGTAGTAACTTTAAATTCCACAATTTATCGCTTTATATACAAATGCTAGTAATTATGGTTTGTATGGAAAGACTAAAATCAATCAATTAGAAAACCCTAATCAAAGACAAAAAATCAAGCATGAAAAACAATACACTTGCACACAAGCACCCTTAGGGTAAAATCCACTTGGTTTCCTTACAAAATGGCCATATTACGCATGTGAGGTATCTTAGCAAAAACAAGCAAATACAAGATCATAGTCCCTCGATGACGCTATCCATGTTGCCTTTCAAATGATCTTAGTCCCTAAAAGAGAATGCTAAGATATCTTGCAACTTTTCTAATCATGGTTATACGATGACCCACGCTCGTCCTGTTTACATCCAAAGATAGGGTTACTTACCAAATCAATGGTAAGATAACAATGTCAAAGTAAAGAAGAAATGAACATGAAAGACTTTTGAGTAGGTAGAATGGTCCTAGTTACTTGCTCCCTTTCAAAACAAAACATCCTTGCTATTTTCAAAACAAACACCTACACTTTCAAAACATCTTGAAAACATTTTTAAAAGATCAACACTTTGTATACATTCTTAAGAACGAGAATCATTAAAGTTTTCCTAAACAATGGTCACTTTACAAAATACTTTCAAAAACCACACAAAGCACAATTTCAAATAAAAGAAAGTGATCTAGCAAGTAACTAAGATCCCATGGAAAACCATGGATGAAAATGGTGCTAATACCTTCCTTTTTCATAATCTACCCCCCGAACTCAAGAAAAAATCTCAAAGGTCTTTCTTGTGCTTTTTCACCTTTCCTTTTGGATAAAAGAAAAGTCAGTGGCGACTCTTGCTAACCGCAACATTTACGATCAAACGCAAAACCTTCAAGTCAGTTCTCCCACCGTATCACAATGATATTGTGAGTATTATCAGGTTAATCCTTAGATGATGTCTCAATCTAACTATCAACATGAAAATCTTTAAACTTTGATACTTGTGAAAATCAACTCATAAATCTATGTCTAATAGATGAATATCTTAGGTCAAGTTTGAAACATACTTCTCAATAGTGATTCAAACCATAAAAATTATAATAAAAGCAAAGATATTCAACATATATTAATCATCAACCAAGTTCAGACACAAGATGATCAAAAGAAATACATAATATTTAGGTTAACTACCTCTAATCTTGACACAAGAAAAATTTAGCTATCCATAGACATGGTAGCTTCAACAATAAGTAAAGAGAGAAGATGATCAAGCATCAACGAGGATTTCTCGACGATAGATGCTCCAGTTCTTTGATTTCTTCTTCTATAATGTGTTATCTCTGTTTTTCAACTCCAAAATTTATTCACATCCAAAATATCTCAAGTACCCTTTAAATAAAAGGGGTTGGTATCACAGACTGTGCTAAGCGCGGTATCACGCACTAAGCGGGGTATCACACGCTAAGCGCGCCTTCATTTACAACTTAAACCGCCTTAGATGGCGCTAAGTGCAAAATACTGTGCTTAGCGCCAAACTCACTTCCTTTTCTCCAATTCATGCGCTTTGAGCACGCTAAGCGCGATCTGTAGCATACTTAGCTTTCCAAAAATTGCTTGAAATTCATCTCAAAGCTATTCCATTTTCCAAGCTTCAATCAAAAGCATAATTCCATAAATTTTAGACAAAAAATGATTAACTATAAACTATTTACTAGATTAAATCAAAATACCATTATTCACATAGAAACAAAAGGGAAATATAAGAATATGCGATAAATAGAATCGAAAAGCACCAATAACTATACTAAATATTAACACATTTTGGCACCTAAAATCTCTCCCCAACTTGCTTCTTTGTTTTTCCTTGAACAAAGATAAAACTCAACAAGAAACAAGATGAATATTTATACAATGTAACACGACAAAAATGGATGGTTCAAACTTACAGATACGCGCGCAAAAGTAATTTCCAAATACTTTCTCAGAATCAAACATGGTTATGAATTAAGTTCTAAAAACAAATCATCAACGATGCAAACACAAGTGACAACATGTTCATACTTGAATCACCTACTCTTAATCAACAAAACAATGTTAATATACAACTATTTACAAGGTACAAAACACTCTCACTAGAAATTGTATTAACATCCAGAACAATTCATGCATTCATCTCAAGAAACCAAAAAGACATCAAGTAAAAAAAGATCAGCAAAGGGCTTTTAAAGGATGTAACTTTTCTTAGGTTAAAAACAAAGTATTACATATATAAGGCCATTGAAACAAAAATGGGTAAAGATCATGAAGATCATTTCAATCTTTTTTCTTTTTTCTTCACAACAATCATTCTCGCTCAATCCTTAATTTCTTTTCCATCCTTAGGATTCTTTTCTCACAGTGCAATCTTTCTTTTCTATTCTTGATACTTTATTTTATTTTATTTTCAATTTCTTTTTTCTTTGTTTTTTCAATTTTCTCAAAAGATGCACTATGCCACCAATTATTTCTTTCTTTTCTCAACTGAAACCACTCTCCTCAACTTTTAACATTTATTTCATTTTAGACAAGACAACGCTCTTCATTCAAGGTTAATTACACAATTGGGTCAAGTGTTTACAAACAAGAAAATTTTAGAATGAATCAATTTTTAATTTCTTTATGATCAACAACAAAATAACTAAGTGGTATACTTAATAATTATTGACTTTTGATTGATTCATTCTAAAAAAATTAGGCTCAAAAGGGTTCACAAATATGCACACACACTCTCAAGGTTGAATGAAGCCCTTTTGGAATTGGTGATTTTTCTCATTTACAAACAATGCCTTGATCATTTCAATGTTTCCAAGATATAAAATTGAATAAAAGATTTAACATGAACCATACGAGCTAAAACAACAATTCTAGAAATCAACTCAATCTGATGAACAATAGAAAGTCACTAACTTTTGTGGTTTTGTCCTAATGATTAAAACATAAACATAATTGCAAAATGACTCACTACATGATTTTTGTATAAAGCACAAATTTCATTAGCATTCTAACATTATACAAAGCAATTAACAATGTACCTTTTTCGCGCATCACAACAAGATTCATATCATCACCATCACATTTCTTTGTGTTGACAACACACCTATTGAAATCATTCAAAACTTGCTTCTTTAATAATCTTAAACAAAACACAAGGACAAACAACAAAATATTTTTCTCAAGCATATTTCTTAAAAAACATAAGTCTAAAGCACCAACAAAGTGAATGGTTCTCAAAATGTCTCACAACAAAATTATCATCCTGTAAAGGATGGAATATCAACAACACAAAATCATCATCTTTAAAAGGATGGAACAACAACAACAACAAAAAAAAAATTTGTTTGAGCATTAAACATAAACAAGAAAACATAAAGATAATAGTAATAACAACATAAAAATTAAACACCATCATCAATCGCTCAAGTCATCACCGCCATCCTTATCAAAAATTGAATATCCACTTTCTTCCTCCTCATCAACACCAGTTGCCTCCTCCTGATCATTTGACTTGCCCTCGGGCCAATTAGCATAAGCAATCAATTCCTCCCGAGTCCCCAAAGGGTGAGGAACCTGAGGATTACCAACATAAAGGTACAACTGCTGCATGAACTCATGCATGAATCAGAAAGCACGCTGATGGGCTTCATGCATGTCCCAAGAATACTCAGAACCAGGAGGTGGTGCTGATGCCACTGGAACAACAATTGTTGTAGGAATCTCGTCTTTCCACACACAAAACCTCTAAATGAAGTTATAATCAATCATCCCTTCAATCACCTAATTACCAATAGAAGGAATATGCACTTATTCCCTCCTGCACAAACCCATAATCAACCTAGGATAGGTAAGCTGGCATGGAGTCCGATCACCCAGACTAGTACCACTAAGAGCAACCTTCTTCAACTCATTGGATATAAGTCTAGCCACATCCACAGTCTTTCCCTCTAAGATGCAATCAAGAAGACCACCAACCTCCATAGGAATGGAAGAAGTATGACTGTGAGGCCTGATGTTATACAAGACCACGGTCATGAGTAACTGAGCTTTTGTCTTCAAGCTACCTCTTATAAATTTTTGGGGAATTCCTCCAGCACTTAACTCATATGAAAACCCCGGCAAGCACAACTTGTTTTTCACACTCTCAAAATCCCATGCCTTTCTAGCCAAGATATCATGAAACTCGCATAACTCGTCATCAGCTAAATTTGAAGGGATGCCAAGGTATTAATTAATGGCACTCCTTGAAAAAGAAATTTCTTTACCTTGCACCCAATTCTTAAACTCAAACCGGCCACCATCTAAAGGTAAGGCATTCACATAGAACTCACGAACAATCTCCAAATTTAACTATGGTTTCGATTCATACAACTTGTCCCAATTCCTATCATGAACTATCTTCCAACAAGACTTGTATTTCCCATCTTGCACTATCCGCACAAATGCTTCCATCCAAACTCTCCTATGTTACAACCTCTGATACCTCTCCTCTTGCTCCAGCCCCACCAATCTTTCTCAGTTAAACAGAACAACACAGGTTCCTTGCGAAGAACCCGCACAGCAAAGATCTTTTGCTTCTTCCTTCCTAAAAGTTTATGACCCATCTGAAAAATTCAACAAAACCACAACCAAAATAACACAAAATTTTCAATGAAAAATTATTTCCTGCAAAATGAATGTCAAGAATTCTCGAACAACCATCTCAGACCAGAATCAACATCACAAGACAGAGGGAAAATTTTTCTAAAACTCCCAGGTTGCGCTTAGCGCGGATTTCGCGCTTAGCCAGCTCTGTAAATTTCAGAAAAATTCCTCTCTGTACAACATAGTTTTTCCAACAAAAAGTTAAGCACAAACTATCTTATCTATCATTATGTGCATAATTTATCAATGACTACTAACAATAACAACCTATTCTTACTTATTCACAAGAAAATCTAACCCTAAATTCATAAATCTAACAAGCAAAAGAGATTGCAAAGAAATTAGAGAAATTAGACACAATAAACCTTAGAGATGATGCTTGCAAGAGATAGAAACACATAAATTTGAAGAAGAATTCAAGATTTAGAAGTGTGAACTTGTTGACTTTGGTTGGAGAAAGAGATAAAGAGGAAAGTTTTGAAAAATTATGAAATGAGAGAGACAAAGACTCCCACAAACCCTAATTTCAGTGCAATACATTGTTAATGGACTGGATCCAAAAAGGTAGGCCACAATAAAAAAAAGTATATATTTTTTTACCTTAGAGTGCGCTAAGCCCGGAAAAGCACACTAAGCGCCAAAATCTCTATCAAAACATTTATTTTTACACTCAGGTTGCGCTAAGCGCGCACAGAGGGTGCTAAGCGCGCTTTTCAAAACTCAGAATTTCAATTTTTGAGTGCAACAACCCATACTTGACCCAGCTAAATGCTACCTAAACATTGCTATGACTAGAAAACACTAAAAACTCACAAAATTGAAGTGCCTCCCAATAAGCACTTTGTTTAACATCGTTTCAGCTCGACGGTCAATGGTGACTTCACATATCACCAAGACGAACAACACTTATTTCTTGATTCACTTTTCCTCCAAGATAGATTTTCAACCTTTGTCCATTCACTATTCAATTTTCTTTTGAAATCAGATCCTCCAACACAATTGCCCCATAATGATTTACCTCTTTAATAAAAAACGGACCCGACCATTTGGACTTCAATTTTACTGGAAAAAGTTTTAACCCTGAATTGAAAAAAAACATCATTTGGCCAACTTGGAAATACTTTTGTCAAATTTTCTTATCATGGTAGAATTTAGATTTTTCCTTGTACATCTTGTTGTAATGGTAGGCATCATGGCACATTTCCTCTAAACCCTGAAATTGAAATTTTCTCTTTTCTCCGGCCAAGTTAGAATCAAAGTTAAAAATTTTCAAAGCTCAAAGAGCCTTGTGTTCTATCTCAACCGGAAGATGACAGGTTTTTCCATACACCATTTGAAATGATGTCAAACCAATCAGAGCCTTGTAAGCGGTACGATACGCCCATAAAGCCTCATCTAACTTAAGAGGCCAATCCTTCCGCGAACTTGACACAGTTTTTTCCATAATTCTTTTTACTTCCCTATTCAAAACCTCCGCTTGACCATTTTCTTGCAGATGGTATGTAATCGCCACTTTATGCTTTACACCATAATTTTCAAAAACTTTTTCAAGAGGTGCATTGCAAAAGTGTGATCCACCATCACTGATTAACACTCGCAGTGTGCCAAAACGGGAAAAATCTTTTTCTTCAAAAATTTAATTACCACTTTGCCATCCTTTTTTTGACAAGTTATCGCTTCTACCCACTTAAAACGTAATCCACTGTAACAAGAATATACTCATTCGAAAAAGACGGTGGAAATGGTCCGATGAAATCAATTCCCCAACAATCAAACACTTCCACTTCCAACATGCTATTCAAAGGCATTTCATCCCGTTTACCCATTTCTCCACTTCTTTGTCATTTATCACAACTCTTAGTATGCAAGTATGCATCTTTAAATAAATACAGTCAATTGATCGCACTAAATCGCACTATGTTTCTGACTCAAATATCACATGTTTTCCTTAGTTTTTATTATCATTTTCTCGTATTATGTTCCTTTTTCCTTTGTTTTCAGGATTCTTGTCATTTCAGAGCCTTCTGTGAAGAAACGAGCCAAAACGCCAAGAAATTAGGGTTTTTCAAGATATTCTGCACTTATGGCGTTCAGCGCCGCGCCGGCTACAGGGAACGCAATGACGTGGCCCACTTTCACCCAGAGACCAACTGCCACGTTCCCACGATCTGGCAGTTCCAGCCACCGCGCCCACGGCCACTGCCACCGCGCCCGCGGCCTTCACAAAAGTTTCCCGCTCAGAAGAAGTTGAGGGGCATGCTGGTCTTTACGCATCTCAAGGATCCTCTATAAATAGTTTTCGATTTTCATTTTTTAGTTTCATCCAAGCTTAGTACAATCTTAAGCCATATACTATCAGTTTCTGTAAAGTAATAATCTCTTCACATCGGGGAGTTATTGCGGTGTAGATTGAGTTGTAATCGAGTCTTGGAGCACTTTGGTTGAAGTTCATCATACCAGCCTTACCATTCCGCAGATTTGTATCAGATTCAAGTCTCCGACTGGAGCAAGGTTCTATTTTATTGCATTTCTTTACTTATAATTGCTCTTACCATAGTCTACACGTTTTATAGACTCTAAATGCTCTTACCATAGTCTACACGTTTTATAGACTCTAAATGCTCTTACCATAGTCTACACGTTTTATAGACTCTAAATGCTCTTACCATAGTCTACACGTTTTATAGACTCGCACTCTTTTACTTACTCGCTCTTATCATAGTCTACACGTTTTATAGACTCGCACTTATTATGTCTGGCTAAACTATAAAGGTTTGGATGTAATGATTGTCATCATGGTCGTGTTCCAATTATCATGCTAGTGAAAATACTCTGGGGATGTTTTGCTTTTAACTTAAGTCGATTATGTTTAAATGTTTATTGGGTAAGATCGAAAGCCGTCCAAACTAATGATACGACTTGATTATTATTTAACCAAACAAAAAGAGAGAAAGCCGTTGATTGGTTAAATAGGAATCATTGACCTTTTTAGAAAACGATTTTGAAACTATTTTCGGACGCGTTTGTAGGTTTGAAATCTGACTCTTGGTCAAAAGCCAAAAGTCTCTTTAAGTTAATCTTTCCAAGTAAAATTACTTTTCTGTTAAGTCAAAACTATCAATTTCTTAAAAATAGGTTTACCTCTTTAACGCGGAAGGCACCCTTTATATGTGACAATAAAGGAATTTAATTTAAAGAGTAAATTCGGTTCTTAGTAGTCAAAAGCTACAAGTTCCCGTTAAATTGATTCTTTGCTATCAATAGAAAATACTGCCCCATAAGTAGTTTCATCTACGCATGACCGGACCAATATCTGATTACATGATTTACATTCCAACCTGTCTTTTAAACTGTTATTTACCTCGCTCATTTACTTTGTTGCACTGCACTCAATATTCTTGTTCACCTTAGATAAGCACCTTAGCAATAGAGTTGATAGATTGACAATTGGTCTCTGTGGTTCGATAATCTTATATATTACTTCGATAGGCTGTGCACTTGTAGTACTATATTTAGGCTATACGTTACAGATTCCCATCAAGTTTTTGGCGCCGTTTCCGGGGACCAACTTCGTCAAATTTCGTACCCTATTGTTATCCCGTTTAGACTAAGGCTATTCTAGCCGGTAGATGCGTAGAAATCGTAGCACCGGTAACCTAATAGATCCTTTAGTAGAACCTGAACGTTACGCTCGTGCACGTCTTTTTATACGCAAGATAAGAAGAGCTATGGCAGAAGATCGTAACCAAAGACCACTCAAGGAATTCGCCCAACCATCTAACGAGGAACCTAGTTCTAGTATAGTAAACCCTACTATAACTACCAACAACTTTGAACTAAAGCCCTCATTATTACAATTAGTACAACAAAACCAATTCGCTGGTCTCGCTACCGAGAACCCGAATCAACATTTAAAGGTATTTATCCAGTTAGCTGACACCCTTAAGGCAAATGGAGCCACACCCGAAGCCATCCGTTTAAGACTGTTTCCTTTTTCCCTTAGAGGTAAAGCTCACGACTGGTTAGACGCCCTTCCAGCTAACTCAATAACAACTTGGGAAGACCTTAGGAGAGCTTTTCTTGCGAGATATTTTCCACCAAGCAAGACCGCTGTTCTTAGGAACCTGATCACTTGTTTCACCCAAAACCAAGGCGAATCACTTTTTGATGCCTGGGAGAGATATAAAGAACTTTTAAGAGCTTGTCCGCACCATGGCCTGGAGCAATGGTTAATCATACATACCTTCTATAATGGACTCCATTACAACACAAAGATGTCCATAGACGCTGCCGCTGGCGGAGCGTTGATGAACAAACCTTACCCTGACGCTTGTGCCCTAATAGAGGACATGGCCCAAAACCATGCCCAGTGGGGATTAGAACGAGCGACAGTAGAGAAAAAGGAGAGCCATGGAGGAAAGCATGAGGTAAGTTGCATGGACATGATTAATGCCAAGATGGACGCCCAAGCTTTGAGAGTCGAGAACATGTCTCAAAACCCAACCACAGTAGCAGCAATCCAATCGGAATGCGAACTCTGTGGAACTCAAGGACATCAAACCGTTGACTGTAACCTTTTGAACGAATCTAGCTCAGACCAAGTTAACTATACCCAAGGGAACCCTTTCTAGAATACCTACAATCCTGGATGGAGGAACCACCCGAATTTCTCTTACAAAAACAATAACCCTATCCAAAATCCCGGACCTTCGAGACCTCAAGGATTCCAAACGCAAAAACAAAACCAACCTATGCAAATAGTGCCCCCAAGACCAAACCTTAAAGAAACCATAGACACCTTTATTCAGACTCAAACTCAGCAAAATAAGGAGTTTATGAACCAACACATTCACACGAACGAACTAGTTACTCAACTGGCAACCAAGTTTGACCAGATGATAACCCACACCAAAATGCTTGAGACTCAGATTTCCCAAGTAGCACAAAACACCTCTGTACAAGTTGCACCTGGAGGACAATTTCCTGGACAAACTCAACCAAATCCAAAAGGCTAAGCAAATTCTATCACCTTAAGAAGTGGAACTGCTTATGAAGGGCCTAGAAATCCTAACTTAAGCACATCAGAAAAACCTATGGAAGATGCTACACCTAAAGACCAGGTAGAGGAACTAGAGAAACCAGAAAAGCAATCAAAACCAGAAGTAGGGAATAACACTCAACAACCTTATAAACCACCTATTCCGTTCCCACAGAGGCTGAAAAACACCAAAGTAGAAAACCAGTACCAAAAGTTTATTAAGGTAATAGAGAAACTCCATGTAGAGATTCCTTTTACTGAAGCTATAACCCAGATACCATCATATGCTAAGTTCTTGAAAGATATTTTGACCAATAAACGGCGACTCGATGATCCCAAGCCTTTAGAATGTCATTCTATATCCGAAAATAAACTCGCCAAGAAAGATAAAGACCCTGGAAGTTTTTCTATCCCTTGCATCCTAGGTAACCATATGATAGACAAAGCATTTTTAGACTTAGGAGCAAGTGTAAGTCTGATGCCTCTGGCCGTCTGTAAGAGGTTAAAATTAGGAGAACTTCAACCTACTAAGATGTCCTTACAACTAGTTGATAGATCTGTCAAATATCCCATGGGTATTTTAGAAGACATACCTGTCAAGATTGGTCAGTTGTACATTCCGACCGACTTCGTCGTAATGGATATTAAAGAAGATGAAGACATCCCAATCCTCTTAGGAAGACCATTCCTATCGACCGCCGGAGCTATAATAGATGTTAAGAAAGGGAAACTGACTTTCGAGGTAGGAGATGAAAAGATTGAGTTCATTTTATCAAAGTTTCTAATGGCACCAGTGATAGGAGATGCGTGTTATGCCATCGACGTCATTGATGAATGTGTAAATGAGCTCGAACAAAACGAATCTTTAATCAAATTACCATCAACCCCTATTTTAGAGGATGACGGATTTAAGAGTATCGAACCGTACATTGACGAAAACCTTTTCGAATGCTTAGCTCTTACCCCTGACCTTATGTCGCGTACTGAGAAACCCACTATAGAACTTAAGGAACTACCCAAGAATCTAAGATATGAGTTTTTGGATGAGGAGATGAATAGACCTGTTATAATTAGCGCCGCTCTAAACCAAATAGAAACAAATCAACTCTTAGATACCTTGCGAAAATATCCCTCAGCTTTAGGGTATAAAGTTTCAGATTTAAAAGGTATAAGCCCATCCGTATGCATGCATCGGATTATGCTAGAAGAAGATTCAAAACCCTCAAGCGAACATCAAAGAAGAATAAACCCTATCATGAGTGATGTAGTCAAGAAAGAAGTTCTTAAGTTATTAGAAGCTGGTATCATATACCAAATTTTGGATAGTGAATGGGTAAGCCCAGTCCATGTGATACCCAAGAAAGGAGGTATCACTGTTATGGAAAATGAGAAAGGTGAGCATGTGGCAAAACGAACAGAAGGAGGATGACGTATGTGTATAGATTACAGAAAGTTGAATAAGGCAACGAGAAAAGACCATTTCCCTCTCCCATTTATAGATCAGATGCTTGAACGTCTAGCAAGACACTCATATTTCTGCTATCTTGATGGGTATTCAGGGTTTTTCCAAATCCCTATTCACCCAGAGGACCAAGAAAAAACCACATTTACTTGCCCTTATGGAACATTCGCTTATAGACGAATGCCCTTTGGACTCTGTAATGCACCTGCCACTTTCCAACGTTGTATGATGTCAATTTTCGCAGACTACCTAGATGGAATTATGGAAGTATTTATGGACGATTTTTCAGTGTGTGGGTTTGATTTCAAAAACTGCCTCTCAAACTTAGAGAAAATCTTAAAAAGATGTGTGGAAGTAAACCTTGTGTTGAATTGGGAAAAGTGCCACTTTATGGTAAATGAAGGGATAGTCTTGGGACACATTATTTCTGAAAGAGGTATAGAAGTTGATAAGGCCAAGATAGAAGTTATAGAAAACCTAAACCCACCTAAGACCGTTAGGGAAGTAAGAAGTTTTCTAGGACATGCGGGTTCTACCGACGTTTCATCAAGAATTTTTCCGGAATAACAAAACCTTTAACTAACTTATTGATGAAGGATGTCGAGTTTGAATTCGACCAAAAATGTCTTGAGGCCTTTGAAGTTTTAAAGCAAGCTCTTATTTCAGCACCTATCATAAGACCACCTGATTGGACACAACCCTTTGAAATCATGTGCGATGCTAGTGATTTCGCTGTAGGAGCTGTACTAGGGCAAAGAAAAGACAAGAAACTGCATGCTATTTACTACGCTAGTAGAACACTAGACGCTGCCCAGCTAAATTATACAACCACAGAAAAGGAATTGCTAGCCGTAGTTTTTGCTATTGATAAATTTCGATCTTATTTGGTGGGAGCAAAAATAATAGTATATACAGATCATGCAGCAATCCAGTACTTGTTAAGTAAGAAAGATGCTAAGCCTAGATTGCTCAGATGGGTTCTTTTACTCCAAGAATTTGACTTGGATATTAAGGATAAAAAAGGAGCTGAAAACTTAGTAGCTGATCATCTCTCTAGGTTAGAACACCTTAAACCTGAACTTATACCTATAGACGATCACTCTACTTATGAAAGATTAATAGCTGGGATAAACTCAACTGAAGAAGAGACCTATGAGGAAATCTCAACCTTGAACAACATACCATGGTACGCAGATATTGTGAATTATCTGGCCGCTGATATCATACCCCCTGACTTAAGCTACCAACAGAAGAAGAAGTTTTTTAGTGATGTTAAACACTTCTTTTGGGATGAACCCCTCCTATTCAAAAGAGGAATAGATAATATATTCAGACGATGTGTGCCGGAAGAAGAAGTAGGCAACGTCATTAAACATTGTCATGCTGCACCTTATGGTGGACATGTAAGCACATCTAAAACATGCGCCAAAATATTTCAAGCAGGTTTTTATTGGCCTACTGTATGGCGCGATGTCCACACTTACATTACAAAATGTGACCGATGCCAACGCACTGGGAACATCTCAAGACATGATGAAATGCCTTTAAGTAACATCCAAGAAGTGGAAATATTTGATGTCTGGGGTATAGATTTCATGGGACCTTTTCCTTCCTCAATGGGTAACAAGTATATCCTAGTAGCTGTCGATTATGTCTCAAAGTGGATAGAAGCTGTTGCATCACCCACAAACGATACCAAGGTAGTTATCAAACTGTTTAAGAATATTATTTTTCCTAGGTTTGGAACCCCGAGGTTAGTCATAAGTGATGGAGGATCGCATTTTATATCTAAGATATTTGACAAGCTTCTAAGCAAATACGGAGTAAAACATAGAGTAGCAACACCATATCACCCGCAAACCAGTGGCCAAGTAGAAGTATCGAATAGGGAGATTAAGCAGATCCTAGAGAAAACCGTATCATTATCCAGAAAAGACTGGTCTGGAAAACTTAAAGACGCCTTATGGGCTTATAGAACGGCTTATAAAACCCCTATTGGAACAACTCCTTATCAATTGGTTTATGGAAAGTCCTGTCATTTACCCTTCGAACTAGAACATAAAGCCTATTGGGCCATTAAATCCTTGAATCTAGATTACCTAAAAGCCGGAGAAAAACGTATCTTGGACATTCACAAGCTGGAAGAGCTTTGCTTGAATGCCTATGAGAATGCCATCATATATAAGGAAAGAACCAAGATGTGGCATGATAAAAAAATCATCAAGAAAGATTTCAACATTGGTGACCCTGTTCTCCTATTTAACTCAAGGTTACGACTTTTTCCTGGTAAGCTTCGTTCAAGATGGACAGGTCCATTTGAAGTGTCAAAAGTTCTAAAGTCTGGAGCAGTAGAAATCAAAAATAATTCATGCGCTCCATTTGTGGTAAATGGACAAAGACTGAAGTTATACAAAGGAGGCGATTTGCCTGTTGACTACTCTAGTCATATTCTTATAGACCCACCAATACCCACATAAAGTAAGATCTAATCGTCAAGCTAAAGACGTTAAACAAGCGCTGCATGGGAGGCAACCCATGGTTTATTCTTAATTTTATTTTATTAATTTATATATGTTTTATCTGGACTAATTTCTTGTGTTTATATTTTCAGGATGCATTACCCCGATGGTATGGTTGTGATTTTCAGGGATGAAGCACAAAAAGCCCGATTTGCTACCTTATCTGCTAGACCTATGGTACCCACTAGGTACCCCGATCAGAGCTGCATGGAGGCACTCGGGATTGAGCCAAGTATTAGGTATCTGTGCAACCAACTTGGCTGGGATTATTATGCTGATGATGTCCACAAAACCTACAGGAACCTTACTCTGCAGTTTCTTAGCTCTGTGGATTATAACCAATGGGTGGGTGAAGGAGATGAGCGAGGATGCCTAAGTTTCAGATTGCTTGGTACCGAGTATACCCTGACCATCAAAGAATTTGGGGATTTGCTTGTTTTCCAAACTGGACCGACCACTATCACTGAGTTACCATTGAGTTACTATATGGACAGAGATATTGATAAATTTTGGCAGGACATTACTGATGGAGCCAGCCTTGACCCCTCTACCCAGCTGTCCAGGAAGATCCATAACCCGGCTTTCCGATACTTCGAGATGATTCTGTGCCACACTTTCTTTGGGAGGAGTTACTGTGACCACTTAGTCACCGCTGAGGAGATCCTTTTCCTATACTGTGCCAGTCAGTCCAGACCTATAGCTAGTGGAGGTTTTCTGATAGAGAGCCTCGAGCAGACTGCTCGATCCGCTGTAGGACTCATTCATTCTGGAGGGAATGTGACACAGATAGCTTCTGCTTTGGGTTTGGACAGTATGATAGCACAGCTAACCCCATACTGTGGATATACTTTCCTGGATTTAGACTTTTGCATGGATCGTGGGCTCATGAGGAGGGTCTCTTTCCACCCATATCAGTACAAATTGCTCATCGATGACCAGACAGTTTACACCTTCACACTGCCAGACCCTCAGATGACTTGTGTTTCCAACCCTGCTAATTGGAACTATTCTGTAGAAGGTTAGGGTGAGATATCAGAGTATGCCCCAGAATATACTCCTGCTTCCGAAGATCCCACTCCAGAATACACTCCTGCTTCCGAAGATCCTACTCCTGAATACACTCCTGCTCCCGAGGACTCTACTCCAGATCACACATCCCGACCCGAGGTTACACGCACTACTGTTCTTACTAATAACCTCAGCTTGCAGGAACCTGATATTCGCACTCTGTTGACTGCTATGCGCACTGAGATAGCCACTCTCCGCAATGAGGTGGCTGACCTTCATTTACAGTTGGAACTGAATGATGTTACCTTTGCTGGTGAGTTAGATGAATTAGCTCACGAGGTGACAGAGATTCGACGCCAGCTGACTGAGCTGTGTGGCCTAGACACTCCTGCAGAGCATCCTCCCAGTTGGCGATAGATCAGTGTTATTCATAAGATCTCTAGTTCTAGTATTATTAGTATTATGTTGATTTCCTTTTCAGACTCATTTTTATTTGCATTATCTGTTTCCTCCATTATTAATAACTATTTTGGTGACCCGATGTCCGTACCTATATATATATATATATATATATATATATATGCATATGTGTTTTTTTTTCTATATATATCTTTCATTTACTAATGTTTTTATTTTTCTGGTCACCATAATGAAAATTTGGATATAAAAATAAATAAATATACATGTATATATGTATTCACATACATATATGCACGTTCGTAAGAAAACTAGGTACACCTCCAAAAATTGAAGCTAATGGCAAGGAAGGAAAAGCCCAATGGAAAGGAAGCAAGACCGGCCCAACTTGGCTCTCCCTGACCGCGCCCGCGGTGATCCCTGCCGCGCCCGCGGTGACGTAACGGTCACCTAACGGCTAGTGGCTCGGTTTTCCCCCCATTTTGCCTCTTTTTCCACTTCCAATCCCATTTTCTTCCATTCTTAACCCCCCATAACTTCCTTTATTATCCATACCTACCCCACTACATTTATTCCCATCATAAATATTCATCAACCACCATTTTTCTTCACTACCTATAAATACCCCCACTATTTCATTTTCTTCCTCACACCTTCACTACTTCTACATCCCATTCTTTCTCTTTATATTCATCCACAAGAAAATCCTATGGAGTATCACGGCTACATTTTGCGAGATGGCCAACCCGGAGAAAGACAACAAAAGCGGCTTGAGAAATTGCTGACAACACCAATACACTCTACCAGGTATATCGATGAAAACTGTCTATATTCATTAGGCATATACCATAGTGTATTTTTCCTTCTCGAAAAACTAGGCATGCATGATATTTTTGCTACTCAAGCACCAACCTACCCTAGGCTGACGTTCGAATTTTTGAGTTCTTTAATTTATAACGTCTCTCCTAACACTGCTAGCGCCGTAGGTGGAGTAAAATTTAGAATGTTTAATGTTGAATATGACTACTCCACTGACGGTCTAGCTGCCATGTTAGGATGGCCTTATGGGGATGGTGCCGTTTGTGAAGCACCTTTAGACACGGATTGGGCATTTGAAGCATTTTGGGCCAGGATTACTAAACAAAATGCAACATCTTTTGATGGCCTACTTGCTTCTCATATCCACAATCCTGCCCTTCGTGTTTTTAGATTTCTTTTAGCATCCACCATCTTTGCTCGGGAAAACCCAAACAAGGTGAATGCTAAAGAATTAATTATCATGCAGAGCTGCCTCACAGACACCAAAGTTAATCCAGTCCCATTTATGATTGCCCACATGCACCATGTTTTAAGAAAAGGTGGGCCGATTTCCTTTGGTGGACTGATTACTACTATTGCCCGTGCCATAGGATTGGATACAGAACTTGCCACCCTTGAGCCACTTCCTCCTCGTATTGCAAATCTTAAATTTTTAAAGGATATGCGTTTATGCAAGACGAGGAGGGAAGGTGGTTACTTCCTCATGGTTGGAGGTGCCGCTGTACCCAGTGTTGTTATTCCTTGCACCCGTCGTACTGATATCAGATTTGAGCGTAACTGGACCTACGATCTCAACGCTCCTGCTTTTATTGGTCCGTTGCCCCCAAATCTACCTTTAAATGAGGGTAATAACACTGATGATGAGTACGATTTCCGTACGGAAGAACCACCCCACTTTTCACCACCACACACGACACCATCTACTTCTAACCCACATGCAGGTACAGCTCCTAGTTTCCATGTCACTGAGGACATGTGGCGTGAGCATATGGCCCGAGAGGCCCAGAGGGACACCCTCCTTGCTACTTTGCAGCAACAGGCGACTGATAACATGGCCTTCATGCAAGCATCCCAACAGCAAAATGCTAGATCTCTGTGCACTATTATGGAAAGTCAGCTGGCTTTCCAGAGAGAACAACACCTTAACCAGACCACATACGCTCGTCACTTCCAATTGATGGAGGCAACCCAAGGCACCCTCATTGGTAGGACCCAAGCGCTACAAGCGGCAAATGCCGCCTTGACAGAGAGAATGGAGCAGCTAGTTTTGGACCGAGAGAGCCGCCGTCGCAGCCGTAGCCGCCGTTCCGGTCGTACCAACCAGGATGGTGAAGGTCCTAGTGGCCCCCACTAGCGTTTTCAGGTACCTCCTCCTACCTTATTTTGGAACATTGAGGACAATGTCCGATTTAAGTGTGGGAGGAGCATTTATCGCTTTTATTTCCCGTTTTTCCTGCTTTTATTTCCCTTCCGCATTTTTCCTTTTAGGTATGTTATATTCGTAGTTAATAAAATGCATGTGATAGGCGAGTCTTTCTGTGTAGTGTACCCTTTCATTTCCCCCACTTTTTAGCCTTACAAAATTTTTACAAAATCTTTTTCAAAGAATTGTGGTTGTTTTTAAGGATTTGGGCTATGAGACAGGTCCTAGATAGGGTCTATTTCTTGGGCACTCACTTTTTGAAAAATTCGTTATCGTTTTAACACCGTAAGCCTTTTTGAACATTTAGATTAGATCCTTTCTTCCCAATATGCTATGATTTTGAATAAAACTGTACAAATAGGTCTTCAAGTAGTTTATCTTAGCAGTCAGCTCCGGCCTAAGCATGCTCTAAGTGTAGGATCGATGAATATAAGTGGATGATCTCTATTTTGCCTTAAAAGTTTATAAAATAAAGTATGAATACGACTACGAGTTGGGTGATCCTCACAAAGATTACTCAACTCAAGAAAGTTGTAAGCACTAATAAAAACAAAGAAAAAAATATATATATAAGGCACATCCGTTGTAGTTGGTCCAGAGGTATCTGGTGCTGGACTTGGTAGGGCGGACTACGGTCCGATCCCCCGTAACTGCAAATGGGTAAAATAAAAAGGGGTTAAACCAACTCTTGTACCAGAATCCCATCACTTGCGATCAGAGTCACTAACCGGTCACTACACCATGAGTATGTACGGATAACGGGCTTAATGTGATTGCGCCTGAATGAAAAAGGACCTCGTACAAAAAGAAGTCTTAGCATAGTAAGGATATTAGGATCGATCTGTATACTTATGAGGTTTATGTGCGCATTTCTGCGAGTAGTGTAATTACGATACCCTTGGTTCAGATAGTTAGTGCCTGACAACACACCCTTACTCGAACTTAGAAGCCCTCTTTGCCCAAAACCTGTATACACCATAATTTTCTTTCATCTACTTCTAAGAGTTGTTGCTTGAGGACAAGCAAAGGTCTAAGCGTGGGAGGATTTGATCGCACTAAATCGCACTATGTTTCTGACTCAAATATCACATGTTTTCCTTAGTTTTTATTATCATTTTCTCGTATTATGTTCCTTTTTCCTTTGTTTTCAGGATTCTTGTCATTTCAGAGCCTTCTGTGAAGAAACGAGCCAAAACGCCAAGAAATTAGGGTTTTTCAAGATATTCTGCACTTATGGCGTTCAGCGCCGCGCCGGCTACAGGGAACGCGATGACGTGGCCCACTTTCACCCAGAGACCAACTGCCACGTTCCCACGATCTGGCAGTTCTAGCCACCGCGCCCGCGGCCACTGCCACCGCGCCCGCGGCCTTCACAAAAGTTTCCCGCTCAGAAGAAGTTGAGGGGCATGCTGGTCTTTACGCATCTCAAGGATCCTCTATAAATAGTTTTCGATTTTCATTTTTTAGTTTCATCCAAGCTTAGTACAATCTTAAGCCATATACTATCAGTTTCTGTAAAGTAATAATCTCTTCACATCGGGGAGTTATTGAGGTGTAGATTGAGTTGTAATCGAGTCTTGGAGCACTTTGGTTGAAGTTCATCATACCAGCCTTACCATTCCGCAGATTTGTATCAGATTCAAGTCTCCGACTGGAGCAAGGTTCTATTTTATTGCATTTCTTTACTTATAATTGCTCTTACCATAGTCTACACGTTTTATAGACTCTAAATGCTCTTACCATAGTCTACACGTTTTATAGACTCTAAATACTCTTACCATAGTCTACACGTTTTATAGACTCTAAATGCTCTTACCATAGTCTACACGTTTTATAGACTCGCACTCTTTTACTTACTCGCTCTTATCATAGTCTACACGTTTTATAGACTCGCACTTATTATGTCTGGCTAAACTATAAAGGTTTGGATGTAATGATTGTCATCATGGTCGTGTTCCAATTATCATGCTAGTGAAAATACTCTGGGGATGTTTTGCTTTTAACTTAAGTCGATTATGTTTAAATGTTTATTGGGTAAGATCGAAAGCCGTCCAAACTAATGATACGACTTGATTATTATTTAACCAAACAAAAAGAGCGAAAGTCGTTGATTGGTTAAATAGGAATCATTGACCTTTTTAGAAAACAATTTTGAAACTATTTTCGGACGCGTTTGTAGGTTTGAAATCTGACTCTTGGTCAAAAGCCAAAAGTCTCTTTAAGTTAATCTTTCCAAGTAAAATTACTTTTCTGTTAAGTCAAAACTATCAATTTCTTAAAAATAGGTTTACCTCTTTAACGCGGAAGGCACCCTTTATATGTGACAATAAAGGAATTTAATTTAAAGAGTAAATTCGGTTCTTAGTAGTCAAAAGCTACAAGTTCCCGTTAAATTGATTCTTTGCTATCAATAGAAAATACTGCCCCATAAGTAGTTTCATCTAAGCATGACCAAACCAATATCTGATTACATGATTTACATTCCAACCTGTCTTTTAAACTGTTATTTACCTCGCTCATTTACTTTGTTGCACTGCACTCAATATTCTTGTTCACCTTAGATAAGCACCTTAGCAATAGAGTTGATAGATTGACAATTGGTCTCTGTGGTTCGATAATCTTATATATTACTTTGATAGGCTGTGCACTTGCAGTACTATATTTAGGCTATACGTTACAGATCCCCATCATCAATAAAAGCCCGATTAAAGGACTTTTGCTGCCATAGCAAATTGTTAAAATGACCTCCATATGGAGAATTTTGACAATGTCAAAGTACACTTTTAGACTCCTCCAATGATACACACCTTCTTAACAGATTATCACTTCCAAGCCTAAAAATATAAGGCTCATCCTAAACATAGAATTTCGCATCTGCCAAGAATTTCCTCTTTTGGTCCCAAGTTAGATCTTCCGGTATCAATCTGGATGCCTTGTGATTTGCAAAATCGGAAAACCATGGTCTAACTTGAACCATCATTAATTGCTCATCCGGAAATGATTTCTCCACTTCTTTCTCTTTTCCTGTTATCTTATTGTTCACCAACCTTGACAAGTGATCTGCTACCAAATTTTTCGTCCCCTTTTTGTCTCAAATTTCCAGGTCGAACTCTTGCAACAACAAGATCCACCTAATGAGCCTTTGTTTGGAATCTAGTTTGGTAAGAAAATACATCAAAGTTGCATGGCCAGTATAAATAAAAACTTTCGAACCAATTAAATATGACATAAATTTTTCCAATACATACACAATAGATAACAATTCTTTTTTAGTTGTGGCATATTAATTGGTGCCTCATTAAGAACCTTGGCAGCATAATGTATAACATGAAAAAAATTCCTTTTCTTTGACCAAGAACTGCACCAACAACATAATCGCTAGCATCACACATTAGTTCAAAATCAATTTTTCAATTTGGTGCTACAATTATTGGTGCGATTATCAAATTTTGTTTCAAGTCATTAAAAGCTATCAAACAAGCATCATCGAAAATAAAAGACTTGTCTTTGTTGAGCAAGTTGCTCAAAGGCTTTGTAATTTTGGAAAAGTATTTGATAAATCTTCGCAAGAAGCCCGTATGACCTAAAAAACTTCAGATCCACTTCACATTAAATGGATGTCCTTCACGAACTTCGTATACATAGGCATTTGTTCTAAAGCTTCAGAAAATGGAATATTGATTTGCAATTGCTTAAAGATATCCATAAAATGAGCATAATTCCTAGCATTCTCCTTCTTGGAAGGATCATGAGGATACAAGAAATTTTGAACCAGAATAGTATTCACATTCTCCTCCCCCTTATTGCGTTTTCTTTTTTTCTCTACCTCCTCTTTTCCAATTCTCTCCTTTTCAACTAAGTGCTCCTCAACATTTTTTCTACTACAATCTCATCTTCTAACTATTTTTATATTACAATCTCCTCCTCAATAACCTTATCACCCTTCTTAGCATTTTCTTCTCTACCACCAACTTCTCATCCACTCCTTGTTACAATTGCCTTGCAATGCTCCTTCGAATTGGTTTGAGTATTTGCGGAAAAGGATGGCTCTGTTTGTTATTCGGCTAATTGCTTTGTAAGTTGCCCAACTTGGCTCTCAAGATTTTTGATTTCTGACTCATTGGTATTTTGGTTAGCCATCGAAATTTGAATGAATTGAGTGGGAGTTTCTTCTAGTTTTGAACTTCCACTTTGAGGTTGTGAAGGTTGATTGTTGCTTTGGTAAGGATTTTGTTGGTTTGAATTTCCAGAATCTTGCCTTCAACCTTGTTGATAATCTTGATTACCCCTTTGTTGGTAACCTTAATTATTTTTTATAATTTTGTTTTCTTGGTAGATAGGATTGATTCTGGTTTTGCTTTCCCATGTAATTCTCTTCTTCTCCAACATGAGGACAAAATATAGTTTGATGATATCCTTGGAATAACTCACCAGAAGCTACTTGTTATATTTGCTTTCTCGGAATTTCTTGCATCTCTTTGATTTACTGAGGAAGTTTGGCCATTTACTTTGTAAGTTCCTCCACTTGCTGAGAAAGTAATTTATTTTGAGCCAAGATGGCATCATTAGTCCCTAATTCAAGAACTTTCTATTTCCTTTGTGAAGTCCCTCAGTCATACTGGACTTGATGATCATTTCTCGCCATCTTCCCAGTGATTTTAATTGCTTCCTCTCAAGTTTTTGACATTAATGAACCACCCACAGTAGCATCCAACAATAGTATCGGTTGAGGTTGAAGACCATTGCGGAAAATGTGTAATTGCATAGTCTCATCAAAACCATGGCTCATACACTTTCTCAACATTGACTTGTACCTCTCCCAAGCTTCATTGAGGGACTCATTCCCACATTGAGAAAACATAGTGTGATCGGTGGATCTAGAACTGACTGTTTAACGCTGGTTTCGCGAAATGTCGCGGAAGCAAGAGTCGCCACCGTCTTTTATTTTCTCCAACATGGAAAGGACAAAAGCACAGAAAAATTCCTTATGAGATTGCTCTCGGTTCGGGAGGTAGATTTATAGAAAGGGAAGGTGTTAGCACCCTTTCTATCCATGGTTATCCATGGGCTCTTAGATACTTGCTCATTTGTGTTTTCAAAATGTTTGTTTGCTTTTTAAAGTGTGAGTGGGTTTGAAAAAGTTTCGTTTAAAATTGCAGTTCGACTCTTGTATCAGTCCTCAAGAGTGTTTGAAAAGTTGTTTTTGAAAGCTTTTTTGAAAGTGTCAGTGTGAAAAGAGGTTTTTGATTTGTTTTGAATTAGAGAAAGTATCTACGAGTCAACTACCTACCCTAAGGAATTAGGCTGTGTAAATTTCCTTAAGGTAGTGCCATCCCACCATTGAGAGGTAGGTAGCACCACCGTTGGAGGTGTTCGGGTCAATTCGAGGGTTAGGGATAGTGTGGTCACCGAGCAACAGTAAGACACCTTAGAAGCTACCCTTATGCCATTGATCTTTTTATTCCGAGGCAACTATTCCGAGGCAACCGTTTCGAGGCAACTAGATCAATGGACATAAGGACTCACTAAGACGTCCTATACTCGACGACCACGTTTCGAGGGGCAAGGCAACAGTGAGGCGTACCCTAGGAGTGGTGTGTGAATTGTGTGTCATTTTCAGTTATAGTTTATCTTGTCATGCATTGGGTGAGCTACGCTTTGATTTTATTTGGGCCATTCATTCTTTCATGCGATTAGCAGTTAAAAGGTGCGGAAATTAAAATGCGGAAAATAAAAGTCCTACGCTATTACAAGGCGCGGGTCTATACATCGCCAAATTAACAAAGACCCGTTTTTGAATAAAATGCGGAAAATAAATAAGTCTCTAATTATTATTACAAGGCCTTGGGGCAAGTACATAATATTTAAAAGAAACATAAGAGTACGCATGCGAAAAGAAATTGGAATCGAGAGTGCGAGGGCGTTGGACCCTTTAAAGATGAAATTGAAATCAGGAAATGATTAATGATTAAATAAAGAAAAAGAAATTATTTTTATGTTTTTTTTGGTATTTATGAAATAAAGAGAAAAAGAATTAAAATTAGAAATTTAAGAAAACCCTAGTTCTAAGTTGTTTTTAATTATTTAAGAAAAATGTTCAAGTTTTAACCTAATTTACACTAATTAATTAATTAAGTGAGTATTTACAAAATTAATAATTAATAACAATAAGAATAAGATGAAATTATTTTATTGAGAAAAAGAATAAAAAATCTAAAAACCTAATTTCTACCTATTTTAGTTATTTAGAAAAAATTAAAATTAAAACCCTAAATTAAAACTAAATTGATTATTAAATTTATTTACAAAATAATTAGTGAATTAAATATTAAATAACAATAAACATGCTTTTGATTTTTTTCTAGTTTTTGTGTATTTTTGTATTTTTGTATTATGAAAGTTAATTTTATGGAATTAAAAGAAAACAATTAATTTAAAAAGAATAATTAAAAGACTAAAAGGAAAAATAACTAAAAATTGAAAATCAAACCATGGGGGGGTGTTCTGACCCTTTTGGGAGGTGTTTGGGAAGCATTTTGGCCCAAGAATTCCAGGCCTTTTTGACTTTCTGGCGTTTGTGTGCAGAGTGTTTGACTAATGCATATGGTAGACTGCACATGTTGGCCTTTGGATTGGGGCTTCAGGGCGCGTGGCAAGCCAAGGTGTTGGGTGTATGGTGGTCCTTTGAGAGAGGCGCTACGCTGGAACATGTAAATGAACAAAATATGAAATATATAAGGGGGCCTGGGAATCGAACCCAGGTCCCAATACCTGCAAGCCAACGCATCTACCAACCGTGCCATTGAGTTTCTTTGTTATTATGATAGAATACAATTAATATAATAGAAAATAAGCGCTAGTGGCATAAAGCAAGAAAATGCGCGCCAATGTTTGAATTATCCCATCATGCTATGACACCTATGCATCGTCTTCCTCTTTTTTCTGCAAATATAAGTAAATAGCGGGGGTTTTAAACCCCCACAAAAACAAACCTACAATAATAGCGATTAGAGTTTAAGCAAGCATAAAAAGGGCGCGATGGGTGATTTCAAATCGTTTGGATGTCACGATTCCAATGGTGCTGGTCTCATGGCCTGATTTTTCCAGACGTGCAAAGCCCTAAATTCAAACTTCTAAAACCCTAGAACGCTTCCATGGTAACTTCTCATACAGGCAATATTAATTCAATTGGATAACACCATTAGCTTCAGAGCATGCATGTTAGTACAAATCAGTCATTAAAAATCATAAATCATGCATGGAATGTGAAACACGATTATGAATTTTTTGTGAAAAAGTGCAACATGGTTCTACCAATTCCTTGTGCGTGGAGACTGGAAAGGTATTGAGACACGTTCAGGAAGGTCCCAGCAAGCGTTTGGAATACTTTTTGAGCTTTGAATCACCCTCTAGTTATGAAAACAGTTTTGACTTTTTTGTGAAAAAATGCAAGTTTTTTCTCCTATTCTCAGCGCAACTTGCTTGTCCTTGGCATTAGGTTTTCAATGTGCATATATGTGTGAATGAATTAGGTCAAAAAACTCAAGCCCAAAGCCTTGTATTCAATGATTTTGAATATTTGATTTTCATGATCTTTTTCAATCTTTTTTTTTGCCATGAAAACTTGCCTATTTGGAAGATTTGGTCTCTTGAGAAGGCACACGAAATCTTGAGCTCATAATAGAAGAATATGTTGCACAAAAAGATTCCAAAACCTTTGTTTAGTATTTTTCTCATATTTAATTTTAATTAAATGAATTAATAGGATTAAAAACTCAATTAATTAATTAAAAATAAGAAAATAACTCCCTCTTAGCTTAATGGGTCGTGCATAGCTTTTGGGTGATGATTCATGGAAGAAATTGAGGCCCATTAGCAATTTTGAGGCATTTGAAGTAAAGTTGACTTTTCAAAATTCCCAAACATTTCCCAACTTCCACAAGGCATATCTTGCTCAATTTTTAAGCTTTGATCATGTTCTTGGACATTTTGGAAAGGTCTTGAAGTCCTATAACCAATGCCTTTGGTTCCATGTCATTTTGATTTACCAATCTCAAGTTATGGTCTTTGACTTAAAGTGCCTTTTTGTTGACTTTTGAAAATGACCTATAATGTTGAGATTGATAACTTTTTGTGAGAGCATTTCTTGGACTTGAAGTGTGAAGATGAGTTGTAGGAAATGTCATTCTCTTCAAAATGAGCTTTGGATGGAATTTTTCTGATAAACCATGTGGAAGTTATGCCTTGGTCAATTTGCAGTTGACTTTTTCAACTGTCCAAAAATAGAAACTTCTGCATCTTGAGACTTTTTGAGCCATGCCTTGAGAATCATGATCAAGAATTGATCAAATGATGTTTGTGGCTTCAAAATAAGATGTTGACCAAAAAATTTGACTTTTGACTGTCAAATGACCATTTTGCCCCTGCAGTTGACTGTGAAGCAATTAGGGTTTTTGACTGTGCAACTTGATGCTGTGAGTCTTGAAACTTGACATATGGATGCTTGGAAATGTTTATAGGCATGTGGGACTTGATTGAACCCTTAGAAACTTCAATTTCTTTGCCAGAACCAAAACCCTAATTTTTGACTGTTAGGAGACAATTGGACCGTGCAACCCTTGGGAGATTTGGAAGCATGATCTTAGCAAATCTTGAAGAAAATGGGAGGGCAAATTTTGGGATACAACAGTTGCCCCTGTTCAATCTTCTTAGACTTGAGGATGTAGATTGGCTGACATGCCTTTCGTAATCCGAAGGTGGAAGATGATTGAACACTAGAGTGCCCAGAAATTTACGCTCACATGTTAGCAATGTGATGGTGGGAATGGGCTTACAGATGCCATTTGGAGAGATGCTGGATAGGGGGATGGGCTTATAGATGCCATCGGGAGGTTGTCAATCGCGTAAGAGTTTCCTTAGCGAGAACTTGCGTACCTGAAAAAGAAAATGATTACCTGGCCTGTTACAGAAGCTGGTCTTCAAACTCTTTGTGTAGATGCGTCCTGGCTGGATACAGGGATCGAGTCTGGTAATGTTAGTCGTCAACAGATACACCCTGGCAGGATACATGAATCGGATCTTTAAACTCTTCAGACGTGCCCTCAGCAGGATGATGAATGGATCTGGGACGATTACTACCTCAACGGGACGGTGAGAGAACCTTGGACGATTACTACCTCAACAGTAACGATGAGAGAACCTTGGACGATTACTACCTCAACAGTAACGCTGAGAGAACCTTGGGTGATTACTACCTCAACAGTAACGTTGAGAGAACCTTGGTAGATTACTACCTCAACAGTAACGATGAGAGAACCTTGGGTGATTACTACCTCAACAGTAACGATGAGAGAACCTTGGGCGATTACTACCTCAACAGTAATGATGAGAGAACCTTGGTCGATTACTACCTCAACAGTAACGATGAGAGAACCTTGGGTGATTACTACCTCAACAGTAACGATGAGAGAACCTTGGGCGATTACTACCTCAACAGTAACGATGAGAGAACCTTGGGTGATTACTACCTCAACAGTAACGATGAGAGAACCTTTGGCGATTACTACCTCAACAGTAACGATGAGAGAACCTTGGGTGATTACTACCTCAACAGTAACGATGAGAGAACCTTGGTCGTCTTCTACTGAGTCTTCATCAGGAAAATCTTTAGGAATCGATTTAACTGGACCAGAGAAGGCCTTTGATTGGATCGACATCAGAAAAATCTTTAGGAGTCGATTTAACTGAACCAGGCAAGGTCTCGGAATCTTCAACTGAGTCTTCATCAGAAAAATCTTTAGGAGTCGATTTAACGGGACCAGAGAAGGCCTTTGACTGGATCGGCATCAGAAAAATCTTTAGGAGTCGATTTAACTGAACCAGGCAAGGTCTTGGAATCTTCAACTGAGTCTTCATCAGGAAAATCTTTAGGAATCGATTTAACTGGACCAGAGAAGGCCTTTGACTGGATCGGCATCAGAAAAATCTTTAGGAGTCGATTTAACTGAACCAGGCAAGGTCTTGGAATAGCTGAGAACTTAACTGGATCTTTCCTGAAATGTAAAAGTCAGTCGTATGTAATGCATGCCATGGATCAAGCACTGATGTTCTCAACATAAATGAGATTGTAAGATATGATGCGTTTATGCATGTATCATGATGTATGTGATGTTTTTGAATGTATTTTTGTCTAGGAAAATATATCCTTAACGAATGTCGGGAGTTAAATCCTGGGCTGATATTGAAGAGTGAGATTCTTCGTTTCCGTTGGGGATGATGATTGCAAGAATGAATGGTAGGAGAAGATGACTCCGTTGGGGAATAAACTTGTTGAAGATATTACTCTGCGGGGAATTACTCTGTGGGAAGAGATCCTACGCTGAGGTTTTGATGATAACTCCGCTGGGGATTTCGTTGATGAGCTCTGTTGGAAGATTTGATTAACTCCGCTGGGGGATAGGAAGAACTTGCCGAGGATGGTCTTTTCGTGGCTTTTGGCTGAGGATAACCCATTTATATCCTGGTACGGAAATAACCTTTGAATAAATCCGGGAGACGCGTTCGTGTTCTGCAGGGGGGGAAGCTTCCAGAATCTACTGGGAATAAGCTTCCTGCTGGGGAGATGATTCAAACTTTCCTAAGGAAATCTTTGGACTGGACTCTCCTGGGGAAATTTTTGAACTGTAATTTTTGTAAGTTGAAAGAGGGAACCTATGTAGGGTTGCCTGATGATGAGCTCGTGTAAAACCGCATCTTGGAAAGAAGGACACCTGTGTAGGGTTACTTTGAGGTTGGGCTCGTGTGAAGCTGCATCCTTGAAGAAAGGAAACCTGTGTAGGGTTTACTGATGACGAGTCCGTGTAACACTGCATTTGGAGTTGAAGGAAACCTGTGTAGGGTTTCTTGATGACGAGTTCGTGTAAAACTTCATCTTTGGAAAGAGAGAACCTGTGTAGGGTTTCTTGATGGCGAGTTCGTGTAAAACTGCCTCTTGGAAAGAAGGAAACCTGTGTGGGGTTTACTGATAATGAATCCGTATAAGACTTCTGGAGGAACCGGGGTAAGGTTACTTCAGGATGAGTTCGTGTAAACTTCTTGATGAACCGGGGTAAGGTTATCTTCAGATGAGTCCGTGTGAGACTTCTGGAGGAACCGGGGTAAGGTTACTGCAGGGCAAGTTCGTGTAAAACTTGAGATAAACTCGTGTAAGACTTTAGGAGGAACCGGTGTATGGTCACTTTGATGATGAGTCCGTGTAAGACTTCTGGAGGAACCGGGGTAAGGTTTCTTGAGATGGGTCCGTGTAAGACTTTGTTTGAGAAGGAGAAGGAACCGGTGTAGGGTCACTTTGATGATAATTCTGTGTAAGACTTCTGGAGGAACCGGGGTAAGGTTTCTTGAGATGGGTCCGTGTAAGACTTTGTTTGAGAAGGAGAAGGAACCGGTGTAGGGTTACTTTGATGATAAGTCCGTGTAAGACTTCTGGAGGATCCAGGGTAAGGTTTCTTGAGATGGGTCCGTGTAAGACTTTGTTTGAGAAGGAGAAGGAAACGGTGTAGGGTTGCCTGATGATGAGTCCGTGTAAAACATTGTTTGAGAAGGAGAAGGAACCGGTGTAGGGTTGCCTGATGATGAGTCAGTGTAAAACTTCATCTGAAAGAAAAGGAATCGGTGTAGAGTTGCCTGATGATGAGTCCGTGTAAGACTTTGTCTGAAAGTTGAGAAGGAACCGGTGTAGGGTTTCCTGATGATGATCAAGTGGATGATTGTCCTGTTTGGTTTCGGATGTTAACCCACGATCAGTCGTCCACTGATTTTTCTTGGCTCGTTACCAATGTTGATCTGGAATTTGTAAGGGTAGATGGTAATCATCTTTATATTGATCTTTCCTTGGTACTTTGGTTGACAGAGCAACTGGATCGCCTGGACGACTCATTATTGCCCCTGTTTCTGACGTGAGGGGAGAAGATACCTTGTGGAGGTGATTGACAAATCTTCTGGTAGACAGGTGACGAGATGTCGGGACATAGTCGTACGTTTTAATCCCTAACTTTTGCCTGGACCGCCCTTGCGGGTTTTCAGTCCACCGGGATACCCATTTTTTCCCAAGCCGCCTTTTCAGGTTTTCGACTTGCCGGGTGTACAGATTTTTTTATTTTCATCCCTTATTTTTGCCCGAACCCTTTTGATTCACTGGGAAGCCCTTATTTTTGCCTAGGTGTGTCAACCTAACGGGTCTTTGATTTTGCGTAGTATTTTTTTCGACTATGTTTGCGCTCTCAGAATGTAGAGATATGCCCCTGTTGTTGTGTTTCCATGCCACCAGAAGATCTTCGTTTGATCGTCCAATGCCCCAAGTGACTCGGGCGGAGATTTTCCCCAAGCTGATTGGCCTTTTGAGAGATTCTCCGCATCTTGATTGGACTGCCCCGGATGATGGACACTGATCATGCCATGCCCCTTGATTGGAAGTGTTTCTTCCACTTGAGGTGACCTCTTTGTTGAGAAGACCTTTGTTCACTGGATGTTCGTCGTGCAAACTTCTATGTTGTTCAAACAAATAGTCATATGCAAACAATGTTTTTTTAAGAATGCAAAAGCTTATGTCTGTCTTGAATTTTGAAAATGCATTTTTGTAAGACAAGTGAAACTTTTTGTAGACTGTGATGTCAACTCAAGCTTTTACAGCGGGCCTTAAGGAGTCAGGATACCTTTCGTAACAGTATGCTTTCGAACTAACCCATGCTTCAGCTAGGACTTTTAAGGGTTATATCGTGGCCTGGTTCACGGTTTAAGAAACAAAGGATAAAGGCTCAAAATTTATTTGTACCCACCCGCTCTTCGTGATGTTCTTCAAACCTAAACTCAGCTGATCGTGCGTTAGACTTTGTTTGAGTCTTTGCTTTGATATTCCGGTGATGGCTCGGATACTGATCGTTTGTTTTGAATAGGCAGTCATTTTTTGTTGTTGAGGGTTTGTAGGACCTCTTTCTTTTTTGCTTTTGTTATCCCTATTTTTGCCTGAACTATTTCTTTTGTGATTACAGTCAGAGGGATGCCCCAGTTTTGTAAGTCTCCTTCATAGGTTTTGACTTATTGGGCTTTTATTTTGATAGATAATGACTACATGTCCTTATGATTATTTGGAACCATCACTGTCTTTTGATTTGGAAAGACTCCTTTGGTGTCGTTCGTTGTGCACTCTGGATCAACTGAGAAGACTACCCTGCCCCAGGTTATGATTAAGGGTTTTTATTCCGAAAAGAAAACTCCTACTTCTTTGGCTCAGAGGGGTTGACGAGGGATTATCTTCCTTATAACTCCAGTGTTTAGGAACTGAAACAATGCATGTACCTCATCAGCGGGGTCTGTTCAAAAGCATACTGTAAATGTCGTGGTATCGTTTTCGTCATCCTCCCTCAAGAGGCTTAGAAATTTCAATCAAGAGTTGATCATCACAAAAATATGAAAACTGTTTGCAGTATAGTAAACATAATTAATTCAAGACGGACATGTGTAATGCATTCATGAAATAAAAGAGTTTAACATGACAATTGTTTGTTTGAACAAGAAAAGAAAAATACAACTTGAATTCAAATGAACAAAAATCTCTCAATCCTGGCCATGTTTTGGCAAGGGAGCAGTGGTCACATTGGGAGTCTCAGCAGGATCGAATTCGATCTCCTTAGCGTCGATCATATTCTGGATCTTGTACTTCAGCGCCCAACAGTCCTCAGTATCGTGCCCCGGGCTATCCGAATGATAAGCACACCTCTCTTCTGGGTTATAGTTTGGAGAGGAGGTCTTGGGATTTGCAGGAGGGTTGATCACCACAATCAGGTTCATTTTCAACATGTGCTGCAATGCTTGTGACCATGGCATGTTGATGTTGGTGAATTGTCTTTTAGGCTCGTCCGGCCTTCGCTGATTTCCCTTTTGTGGTTGGCGGCATGGTGCAGAACCAGAGATCATGACTGCCCCTGCCTGTTGGTCACGATGACTCTTTTGACCGTATGCAGCATTAGACTCTTTCTTGCCCATGTAAGGCTTTTGGTAAGTATCCGAAGGTGTGGCCTCCTGAATCTTCCCACTCTTGATACCAGCTTCAATTCTTTCCCCAGTCAAAATCAAATCTGTAAACCCAGCAGCAGAATTCCCAATCAGATAGTTGAAGAAAGGTCCAGACAGGGTCCCCAAGAACATGTCGACAAGTTCCCGATCAGTCAAAGGCGGTTGTACCCTTCCAGCAAGGTCTCTCCATTTTTGCGCATATTCTTTGAAACCTTCGCCTACCCCCATAGACATTCCCTGAAGCTGAGTGCGCGTGGGAGCAAGATCGGCGTTGTACTGGTACTGCTTATAGAATGCAGTGGCCAAGTCCTCCCAGCTGCGGATGTTGACCCCATTCAGTTGATAGAACCAGTCGAGCTGAGTCCCTGAAAGACTCTCATGGAAGAAGTGGATCCATAAGTTCTTGTCAGTCGTGTAGGGCTGGATCCTCCTTATGTATGACCTGAGATGCAGCTTTGGACAGGATGCCCCGTCGTACTTTGCAAAAGTAGGTGCCTTGAATTTGTGTGGGATCACCACACCAGAAGACAGACCTAGATCTTCGAAGTCCAGGCCGGGCACTTTCTGTATCTCCATAGCATTTAGCCGATCTTCTAGCTGTTTGTACCTGTCTTCAGCTGGAGGGTACTGTTCATCATTAAAATCAGCCTCGTTGTCGGAGACCACTGGACTGGGAACCTCTCTCTCTTGGGGACTGTCTTTCCCAACAGATGAGGTAACTTGGTCAGCATCAATTTGTGATACATTTCCAGATTTGCGCCTAGGGTTGAACAACACAGTTCTCTTCTTCTTCTTCTTCAGGAGCAGAGTCTTCAAATCCTGCTGGCCCTGGGCTAGACTCATGATCAAATCTTGGAACTGGGCGTTCTGAGCCTGGAGAGCCTTGATGGATTATTCGTTGGATGATTCAGGATTCATGACGATCGGCTGAAATAAACAGCGAAGAGGGTAAGTGTCCTGTCAAAAGAGTACTTGTAATGCAATGATAAGTATGATATGCATGCAATGCTTTCAAGGACCTCGCAGGGTAAACAAGAAGATTGTTACCATTTGAATTTGTAGCTTGATTGAAGGAACTCCATGTTGCTGAGAATCCTTCTTCAAGGGTCAAGGCTCACCATATCGAGTGGGTCATAGCCCCTGACAATTTTGGCTCGGGGAATCTTCTTCAAGAGTCAAAGCTCACCATATCAAGTGGGTCATAGCCCCTGACTCAAATTATCAACCTTGGCTAGAGGAAAATAAATCCCATTTGCCCCTTGCTAGACATTTTGATCCGTCATGACCTGCACCACAGACCCTTGAGATCCTTGAAATGGGTTAGTCTTTATGCAGGATGTATGCAATGGTATGATGTCATGCTATGCATGGAATGATGTAGGTAAACCCTGTTATGAGTCCAGATTAAGGACTGTAAACAAAACCTGCAAGAAACTCAAGTGTCAGATAACAAGTATGCAAGTAGTCAAGTTTGAAGGCACACAAGTCACACAAAGAGCCCTTAGAGTTTAGGCCAACATGGGGTCTGGGTATTACCCTCTTGAAGTTGGTTGGTTAAGACCTGTCCTATCAGAAGTAACCGGGTTCTAAGGGTCCCAATATCACTGGACTGTTTTCATTGTTCATTGTTTCGATTTAGCCACTAAACTGGTGACCGAAATATTCCAAGAAAACAACCCTCAATTGAGTGTAGTATCGAGTATCAACCAACCTCGGACTACACCAAAGTCAGTTATCTCACTACCCTAAAGAGGCCAAGATGGTTCAATTAAGGTTCCTAAGGTCAGTTGATGCTTCACGACACCATACGGCGGCCCCGTACTCTCCTTGACTGAACTCAAGGGTTACCGATACACACCAAAGTTCCACATCAACGTAGCAGACTGCTTCAACCATGTCGGTATACCCCGCACAGTTCCCTCACAGCCTTGTTGCTACTTTCTAAGAAGGTATCCCCAGATCCGGGTTAGGATCTATATAACTCCCAAGACAGTCCCACAATTTAAAGCAAACAAGTCAAAGCAATTGAAAACACAAGTGATCCTAGTCCTAAGGTACATCTCACTTTAAAAATTCCCCAGCAGAGTCGCCAGTTCTGTGATCGGTGGATCTGGAACTGACTGTTTAACGCTGGTATCGCGAAATGTCGCGGAAGCAAGAGTCGCCACCGTCTTTTATTTTCTCCAACATGGAAAGGACAAAAGCACAGAAAAATTCCTTATGAGATTGCTCTCGGTTCGGGAGGTAGATTTATAGAAAGGGAAGGTGTTAGCACCCTTTCTATCCATGGTTATCCATGGGCTCTTAGATACTTGCTCATTTGTGTTTTCAAAATGTTTGTTTGCTTTTCAAAGTGTGAGTGGGTTTGAAAAAGTTTCGTTTAAAATTTCAGTTCGACTCTTGTATCAGTCCTCAAGAGTGTTTGAAAAGTTGTTTTTGAAAGCTTTTTTGAAAGTGTCGGTGTGAAAAGAGGTTTTTGATTTGTTTTGAATTAGAGCAAGTATCTACGAGTCATCTACCTACCCTAAGGAATTAGGCTGTGTAAATGTCCTTAAGGTAGTGCCATCCCACCATTGAGAGGTAGGTAGCACCACCGTTGGAGGTGTTCGGGTCAATTCAAGGGTTAGGGATAATGTGGTCACCGAGCAACAGTAAGACACCTTAGAAGCTACCCTTATGCCATTGATCTTTTTATTCCGAGGCAACTATTCTGAGGTAACCGTTTCGAGGCAACTAGATCAATGGACATAAGGACTCACTAAGACGTCCTATACTCGACGACCATGTTTCGAGGGGCAAGGCAACAGTGATGCGTACCCTAGGAGTGGTGTGTGAATTGTGTGTCATTTTCAGTTATAGTTTATCTTGTCATGCATTGGGTGAGCTACGCTTTGATTTTATTTGGGCCATTCATTCTTTCATGCGATTAGCAGTTAAAAGGTGCGGAAATTAAAATGCGGAAAATAAAAGTCCTACGCTATTACAAGGCGCGGGTCTATACATCGCCAAATTAACAAAGACCCGTTTTTGAATAAAATGCGGAAAATAAATAAGTCTCTAATTATTATTACAAGGCCTTGGGGCAATTACATAATATTTAAAAGAAACATAAGAGTACGCATGCGAAAAGAAATTGGAATCGAGAGTGCGAGGGCGTTGGACCCTTTAAAGATGAAATTGAAATCAGGAAATGATTAATGATTAAATAAAGAAAAAGAAATTATTTTTATGTTTTTTTTTTGGTATTTATGAAATAAAGAGAAAAAGAATTAAAATTAGAAATTTAAGAAAACCCTAGTTCTAAGTTGTTTTTAATTATTTAAGAAAAATGTTCAAGTTTTAACCTAATTTACACTAATTAATTAATTAAGTGAGTATTTACAAAATTAATAATTAATAATAATAAGAATAAGATGAAATTATTTTATTGAGAAAAAGAATAAAAAATCTAAAAACCTAATTTCTACCTATTTTAGTTATTTAGAAAAAATTAAAATTAAAACCCTAAATTAAAACTAAATTGATTATTAAATTTATTTACAAAATAATTAGTGAATTAAATATTAAATAACAATAAACATGCTTTTGATTTTTTTCTAGTTTTTATGTATTTTTGTATTTTTGTATTTTTGTATTATGAAAGTTAATTTTATGGAATTAAAAGAAAACAATTAATTTAAAAAGAATAATTAAAAGACTAAAAGGAAAAATAACTAAAAATTGAAAATCAAACCATGGGGGGTGTTCTGACCCTTTTGGGAGGTGTTTGGGAAGCATTTTGGCCCAAGAATTCTAGGCCTTTTTGACTTTCTGGCGTTTGTGTGCAGAGTGTTTGACTAATGCATATGGTAGACTGCACATGCTGGCCTTTGGATTGGGGCTTCAGGGCGCGTGGCAAGCCAAGGTGTTGGGTGAATGGTGGTCCTTTGAGAGAGGCGCTACGCTGGAACATGTAAATGAACAAAATATGAAATATACAAGGGGACCTGGGAATCGAACCCAGGTCCCAATACCTGCAAGCCAACGCATCTACCAACCGTGCCATTGAGTTTCTTTGTTATTATGATAGAATACAATTAATATAATAGAAAATAAGCGCTAGTGGCATAAAGCAAGAAAACACGCGCCAATGTTTGAATTATCCCATCATGTTATGACACCTATGCATCGTCTTCCTCTTTTTTCTGCAAATATAAGTAAATAGCGGGGGTTTTAAACCCCCACTAAAACAAACCTGCAATAATAGCGATTAGAGTTTAAGAAAGCATAAAAAGGGCGCGATGGGTGATTTCAAATTGTTTGGATGTCACGATTCCAATGGTGCTGGTCTCATGGCCTGATTTTTCCAGACGTGCAAAGCCCTAAATTCAAACTTCTAAAACCCTAGAACGCTTCCATGGTAACTTCTCATACAGGCAATATTAATTCAATTGGATAACACCATTAGCTTCAGAGCATGCATGTTAGTACAAATCAGTCATTAAAAATCATAAATCATGCATGGAATGTGAAACACGATTATGAATTTTTTGTGAAAAAGTGCAACATGGTTCTACCAATTCCTTGTGCGTGGAGACTGGAAAGGTATTGAGACACGTTCAGGAAGGTCCCAGCAAGAGTTTGGAATACTTTTTGAGCTTTGAATCACCCTCTAGCTATGAAAACAGTTTTGACTTTTTTGTGAAAAAATGCAAGTTTGTTCTCCTATTCTCAGCGCAGCTTGCTTGTCCTTGGCATTAGGTTTTCAATGTGCATATATGTGTGAATGAATTAGGTCAGAAAAATCAAGCCCAAAGCCTTGTATTCAATGATTTTGAATATTTGATTTTCATGATCTTTTTCAATCTTTTTTTTTGCCATGAAAACTTGCCTATTTGGAAGATTTGGTCTCTTGAGAAGGCACACGAAATCTTGAGCTCATAATAGAAGAATATGTTGCACAAAAAGATTCCAAAACCTTTGTTTAGTATTTTTCTCATATTTAATTTTAATTAAATGAATTAATAGGATTAAAAACTCAATTAATTAATTAAAAATAAGAAAATAACTCCCTTTTAGCTTAATGGGTCGTGCATAGCTTTTGGGTGATGATTCATTGAAGAAATTGAGGCCCATTAGCAATTTTGAGGCATTTGAAGTAAAGTTGACTTTTCAAAATTCCCAAAAATTTCCCAACTTCCACAAGGCATATCTTGCTCAATGTTTAAGTTTTGATCATGTTCTTGGACATTTTGGAAAGGTCTTGAAGTCCTCTAACCAATGCCTTTGTTCCCATGTCATTTTGATTTACCAATCTCAAGTTATGGTCTTTGACTTAAAGTGCCTTTTTGTTGAATTTTGAAAATGACCTATAATGTTGAGATTGATAACTTTTTGTGAAAGCATTTCTTGGACTTGAAGTGTGAAGATGAGTTGTAGGAAATGTCATTCTCTTCAAAATGAGCTTTGGATGGAATTTTTCTGATAAACCATGTGGAAGTTATGCCTTGGTCAATTTGCAGTTGACTTTTTCAACTGTCCAAAAATAGAAACTTCTGCATCTTGAGACTTTTTGAGCCATGCCTTGAGAATCATGATAAATAATTGATCAAATGATGTTTGTGGCTTCAAAATAAGATGTTGACCAAAAATTTTGACTTTTGACTGTCAAATGACCATTTTGCCCCTACAGTTGACTGTGAAGCAATTAGGGTTTCTGACTGTGCAACTTGATGTTGTGAGTCTTGAAACTTGACATATGGATGCTTGGAAATGTTTAAAGGCATGTGGGACTTGATTGGACCCTTGGAAACTTCAATTTCTTTGCCAGAACCAAAACCCTAATTTTTGACTGTTAGGAGACAATTGGACTGTGCAACCCTTGGGAGATTTGGAAGCATGATCTTAGCAAATCTTGAAGAAAATGGGAGGGCAAATTTTGGAATACAACACATAGATATTGCGGTTTTGGCCTCCATAAACCTAGATTGCAAAAAGAATATTTTTATAAATTTCTCTTCTAAAACATTCTAATATTTCATAGCTTGAGTGGGTTGGTCAAGATACCAATCCTTGGCCTTCCCCACCAAATAATGAGGGAATAGTCTCTTGAAGACTTACTCTTCTTCAGCTTCTGGAGCTCCCGTAGAATAGGCAATCTCATAGAATTTGGTGAGGTGAGTATAGGGATCTTCATGGTTTAGACCTATGAATGAATTTGCCTACAAGAGCTGAAGGATGCCATTTTTCATCTTAGAATGCCTCGTGTTTGCATGTTGAGCAAACTGAGCATTCCGTCTTAAACTATTTATGCACGGACATTTAGGTGGAGGTGGTGGATCTGCCATAACTTCTTCTAGATTTTAAATTGGTGAAGAAGTAGATGCTTCCTCTATTTCTTTCCTTTCTTGAGCTATCTTTCTCCTCCTTTGTGTCTTGCTATTAAGTCTATGTGCAACTCTTTCAATTCCTGGATCGAAAAGGAGTTGATTTGCAGGTACACTTCCTCGCATGAACAAAAGTAAGAAGACACTAGCCAAACAAGTGATAAACAAGAGATATTTTACTATAACAAATTATCAGAACAAGTAACTCTCAAAAAAATAAACTAGTGCAATGCTTGCAATATCTAAACGCCAATCCCCGACAACAGCGCCATTTTGTTGAAACACTTTTGATCGGGTAAGTATTTACTTTATCGTTTCCACATGGATTGATGTGATATTACCGCTGTTCTATAGTAAACAATGTTTTGAGTAAGGATTTATCAAAGGTTTTGATGTTTGAAAGTTTTGTTTGCATGAAAAGTAGTCAACAACAGTAAAAAGTTTTGGTTTTACAAATTAAAAGGCATGTCATTATTAGTGTTTATTAACCTATTTCATACGTATTCGATTAACCAAGAATATGAACTTATTAATGATCGATATATCCATGTATCTTCTCAATATCATTTATGTATAAACGATATTGTGAGTATTATCATGTTAATCCTTAGAAGATGTCTCAATCTAACTATAAACATAAAAATATTTAAAGTTTGATACTTGTGAATATCAAATCCCAAATCTATGTCTCGAGTTTGCTCATTAATAGATTAATATCTTAAGTCAAGTTGGAAAAATACTTCTCAATAGTGATCCAAACCATAAAAATAAAAAAGTAAAGATATTCAACATATATTGATCATCAACCAAGTTCATACACAAGATGATCAAAAGAAATATATAATAGTTAGGTTAACTACCTCTAATCTTGACAAAAGAGAAATTTAGCTATCCATAGACACGGTAGCTTCAACAATAAGTAAGAGAGAAGATGATCAAGCATCAATGGTGATTTCTCGACAGTTGATGCTCCGACACTTCAATTTCTTCTTCTACAATGTGTTATCTCTGTTTTTCATCTCCCAAATGTGTTAACACATCCAAAATATCTCAAGTACCCTTTAAATAGAAGTGGTTGATATCGCAGACCGCGCTAAGCGTGGTATCACGCGCTAAGCTCACCTTCATTTACAACTTAAACCCCCTTAGATGGCTCTAAGCGCCAAATATCGGGCTTAGCGCCAAACTCACTGCCTTTTCTCCAATTCATGTGCTTTGAGCGTGCTAAGCGCGACCTGTAGCATGCTTTGCTTTCGAAAAATTGCTTGAAATTCATCTCAAAGCTATTCTATTATCCAAGTTTTAATCAAAAGCATAGTCCTACAAATTTTAGATAAAAAATTAATAAATATAAATTATTTACTAGATTAAATCAAAATACGATTATTTACATAGAAATAAAAGGGAAATACAAGAATATGCGATAAATAGAATCGAAAAAGCCACAATACCTATACTAAATATTAACACATTTTGCAACCTAACAAGTAGGCAGATGGTTCCTCTGAAACGTCTCCAAGATACGGGATCCATCATTCCCGTCAGCATGAGGTTGTTGTTGCACAACCTGAGCAACAACCTGAAAAGCAGTAACAATTGCAGCGTCGTTTCTTCCAGCCATTCTACACACAGGAAAATTAACGTCATAAATTATGTATCGACAGTGTACTCTCACTAATCGACCGACATGATCTTTACATCATAATAAAAGTTGGTCAGACGGACCGACCTTCTATGATACCACTAATGTAACACCCTTTTAACTCAATAAATAATTCACGAATAATTTTATATAATCAAACATAAATCACCAACAAGGGTGTCACATTGTTATAGAAAACATCATATCATTTTCTAAGTCCCATCACCTGGATCTCGCCCAGTGCTGGAGAGGTAAGGTCACGTTTCCCAACACTGCTATTGGCTTGCCTAGCGTTGGCTCCCTGAAAACAACTTCTTGTTGCGATTCTACATCAGTTCGGTCCCAAAATCCTTGTGATTTATATACCAATACAGTCCAAAATTCATATAATTCCACATCTAATCAACATAAAGTAATAGTACATCAACATAAATGTCATGGCCACTGATTCATGACATTTTAGCGTCAAAATTCATCAAATTCATCATAGGTCATCAAAATCATCATGTGCTCAAATTCATCAAAAATCCAAAACATAATCCTACATATGCCTAAACCCGATATAAATCATAATAATAAGGATCACCCTTATTGTACCCCAAAATTTTCCCTCACATTTTTACTCAAGACATGCTCATTGAGGTCTTCAATTGCTCAAGGTTGACCAAGAATTGACTAGACAAATTCTCCTCCTAAGCAATGAACCTCCAACTAGGGTTTCACTTTTCACCAAGATGTTTGGGTTGAAAAGGCTCTAATTGATTCCCATGGTCCCTAATACGTCTTCAAGAATGTCCATGACAAATTTCATGCCTTACATTACAAGTTTGCTCAGTCAACTGCTCAAGTGTTTGAAAATCAACTATACTAGGTCAAAAGTCAATTGTGGCCAATATACAGTCAAACTTCAAGATTTTTTGTCAACATCAACATTTTGAAGTGATAATCATCATTTTATCAAGGTTTGATCATGACTCCTCAAGGAATGCTCTTAATTTATCAAACGTCAAGAATTGCTAAATTAGGGTTTCTATAGGAGAAGTCAACTGAACTTTGACCAGGCATAACTTTCACATACTCCATCCATTTTCCCCCAACGAAATCTCATTTTGAAGAGAATACATTTGCCTACACATTCTCTTTTATTCTCAAGTTCAAGAAATGCATCATTTGGAAGATACAAGCTCATACATTACAAGTCATTTTCAAAAAGTCAACAAAAGACACATTTTCCAAGACCATTTACATCAAGATAAAGTCTTCAAATGAAAAATTGATAAACAGATGGATTGAAGTAGACATCTTGGGATTTCCAAAAAGTCCTAGATCATATTCATTGGATACAAATTGAGCAAGTTATGTCTTGTACAAGTTGGGGAATTTTGAGAAATTTCAAGAAACATGCATTGGGAAAACTTGACATTCTAGGTCAATGGCCTAACTTTTTGGGCTTCAAGCATCTTCATGACATTATAGAGGACCCCTAAAATCATTTTTACCTTTCCTTGCCATTTATATCGATTTCGTTCATATTTATTTTTGTTTTATTCAAATAAAAACAAAATAAAATTGCATAAAATATTAAAAATGGATTTTGGCATTTGGGCTGATGTGTTGTTTGTCTTAAGGCCCAAGAATGGTGTAGAAGCGTCCATGTTCATTGCTTCCCAAAAATGGCATGAAATATTCATAAATATGGCATTTTCTTCAAATTATGACTTTGTATTCATAACATGATTAAATGCATTGATTCTTGCCATGTTGGTTCAGTCTCACATCCCTCTATAAATACCAGACCCAATTGCAAGCAAAGGACACACTCACATTGCCTGAAAAAGCCACACAAAAATTCACAAAATTTCCATAAGTTGTCAAAACTCGAAACTGTATTTGCAAGCATCCTCAATCTAAACCAATCCCACTACTCACTCCCCGAAGGTCCCAGGAGTGTTTCCCAGGCCTTAAGTAACTCTAACGCACGCAGGAACCACTATTTGCCATCACTCTGGTTTGGTATGATATATTGATTTTAAAACAATATTTCCTTACGTTATAAATTGATTGCAAGCATACATATATATGCACACTAATGCTAGGGATATTTTAGAACTCTTTTGGTTAAGGTTTGGTGCAGGAATTGAGGGTTGCCATTGTTAGGGTTTTGAAATGGACAAACTTCGAACCAGGCGATACAGGCTGTCTCAGGCCAAATGGCCACCACCATTGAATTCATAGACCCAAAATTAGGGGGTAGGGTCATTGTTGTTTTTGTTTTCACGAGATTTCACAAGATTGGCATTTTTGCCAACCGGAAGGGATGACCGGAGCCACCACCTCCGGTGGCTTGACCTGCGTGGACCAAAGCGTGGCAAAAAAGAATGTTGTGATTTGTTCATTCAAATGATGGGGGTCCCAGTACAACGCGCGCGTTTGACACCTCAAATTTGTTTTGATGTTTCAAATATAATATTATTGTTGTATTGTAATCAACGAATGAACAAACCGCTCAGATGGTAAAAGGGAATGTGTGTATTAGAAAGGGCTTGGGTTCGATACCCAGGTGTTGTACCCCAAAATTTTCCCTCTCATTTCTCAAGAATTTTCTCACGAGATCTCTATTGGTTCAACACTGCACAAGTTTTGATCAGCTCAAGATACCTCCTCAAACACTGATGACTCAAAACTAGGGTTTGAGTTTGCACAAGTACATTTAGACTTTTAATGCCCCATGTAGTTTCCATGGATCATATTGGGCTCTCAAGCAACAGGTCGAAGATGGAACTTCTGAATCCTCGAAAGGAGGAAGAGGAAACTGTCGAAAGAGCTAAGTAGATAAAAAAAGGTGTGTAGTTGTAGTTAATCACGTCGAATTCAAAATATGGCTCAGGCTGTTCGAACCACATGAATGATCAAAAGGAGTGGTTAGAAGATTTTGACAAGTCGAAGAAGAGCAAGCTTGCTTCGATCCCCAAGCTTCGACTGGGCAATGGCTTCCTTCAACCATACCTGCTTCGATCCACAAGCTTCGACTGGGCAATGGCTTCCTTTGAGCAACCTGCTTCGATCCACCTCTAAACCCTTCGACACACATATTTTCGACATTATGAATTACAAGTCTATCTTTATGCTTGCTTCGATCCACAAGCTTCGACTGGGCAATGGCTTCCTTCGAGTAATCTTCTTCGATCCACCTTTAAACCCTTCGACACACATAGTTTCGACACTATGAATTACAAGTCTATCTTCATGCTTGCTTCGATCCACAAGCTTCAACTGGGAGATGGCTTCCTTCGATAAACGTGCTTCGGTCCACCTCTAAACCCTTCGACATACATAGTTTCCACACTATGAATTACAATTTAACCAAAAAAACTTGCTGATAATAGTTTGTTGCAAAACAATGATCAATTCGACAGAAGGATAGTTGTTTGTGGCATTTGAAGCTTGGACATTTGAACTTTTAACCACTTAATAAACTGATTACTCAAGATATGGTTACTGGTATTCCAAGTCTTGAGATGTCTGGAAAAAAAACTCTGTGAAGTTTGTTTAGTAGGAAAGCAATCTAGAGATTCTTTCGTTTCGACTATGCCAATGAGATCATCTTGCATTCTCAAGGTGGTACATTCAGATGAATGTGGTCCATTCGAAGAACATACAATTGGTGGAAACAAATATTGTTTTGTCTGTTGATGAGTTTGGTCAAAAGTTGGATCCATGTGATCAAAACGAAAGGACGAAGTATTCGACCAGAGTAAAGAAAAAGATCAAAGTTTTACAGAGATTCAAGATCTTTGTAGAAGGAATCAAGTCGAAGACAGAATTTTGAAGAACATTGATGAAATCCATAGGCCATGCTACATGATCTTGCTTTACAAGCCTCAAACTTGTGTTTCACTCCATAATTATTGTTTACACAATTAATTAAGCTCTTACCCAAGTGTTTAAAGTATTGTCCAAGCCAATTTTCCCTTATGGCACAAAGTTACCATTGCCATTTTAGAAAAGCAAGCTTTATGCAAATTGTCAATGCATTGAGCCTTGTGACCTTTATCTCTGATTGCATGCAATATAAAAAGCATGAATCAAATCTCCTGCACCCAACAAACATCAGGCCATGCTTGTACTTGAACTTTGGAACCATGAAAATCCATTCAACTTGATCTTTTCATTTTCAACTAAACCATAACATGTTATCTCAAGATTCTGGTTACTACAAGATATCAAACCTCTTCCCTATAAATAGAGACATTTTTGGCAACATAAAAAAAGGAGATTACCAACCTTGGAACACTCTCAAAAACTCCTTGAACTCAGAATTTTCACCAAAAGCCACATTGCTTGTTATTTCTGACTTTGAAGAGCCAACTCCAAAATCCTTCGTGCATTTTCCATTTTTTTCTATTCGAAAATCATTTATACACCACATAGACACTATCTCAATCCTTAAACCACCTCTGTAATTCCTTCTTCCTCATCCACCATTTCCAAAATCCTTCTGACTTTCAGAGCAAATTAGTGATCCCACTATCTCAAGGAAGGTCCATGCAAGCTTAATCCATCATCGAACCATTTCTGGAAGTCATATAAAGGTCATTCGAATTTCACTTCAAGAGATAAGTTTTTTTCAAACTTGAAACTCTTCATTCAAGCATCATTTGTATATACATTGTGAAGAAAAGATGTAGATATCATGTCTAGAAAGCTGACCATGTCCATAATTTTTATTATCTTTGCTTGTACATTGAGAATTTCATCTCTGATCAGTTAGGTTTTAGTTTTGGTACTGAACAAAATTCATGCTAACCTTCGATCCATAGGTTTTGAAAATTATGTGGTTAGATTCGTATTCAAACTTTAGGCAAGTTTGATGTTTACATTTTTTTTATTGGGCTGAGAAATGAAGCTTTTAGAAGCTTAACAATGGTGATATATATCCTTGTGCGCACAAAGAAAGAAGATGAAGCCATGTTCAAATTTTCAGAAAATGAGTTCATTTTATATTTAGTGCAAGTTGGATAACTAATGAATGAAACAGACCACCCCAGTGGTACAAACAGCGCGCGCGTAAGGCATTCATGTATAAGGTCCTGGGGTCGAGCCCCAGCGAGACCTTTTGTATTTATTTTATCATTTTTCCAAACTAACATGCAGGTTTATAACATATTGAGTGTTGGCTGTTTTGACTGGAAGGTGTGGAGAACCTGGGTTAAAACCTTGGCAGGACCAAAACAAATTTTTATCACTTGTTTGTTTTCATTTTTTTGAACAAACTTCAAAATTTTTTCAACCAATCAAAACAACTCCTTTTTAGTTGATTTTTTACACACTATTTATTTACAATGTCTATTTTATGAATATATAAAAATATCACAAAAAATATTTTATTTTCATATTCATTTTAATTAACCAAAAGCCTTCCATAAAAAACCCTAAACAATGATTTCTTGATTAATTTGATTTCCTTTTAACTTAGGATTAATTTTCCTATTTTTTATTAATCACCTCCCTTTAGGTTAATTAGGTCAAAACAATTTTCCTAACAAAAATCAAGCAAAATCCATTTCTTTTTGTATTCCTTGTACATTATATTCATGTCATTTCTTGTATAAATTTAATATGGTTGTAATAGATAATTAGGGTTTAATTTATTGAAATTCCCATTTGTAAATTTTTATCCCCCTCCCCAAATGATGTAATAGCATAGTAAATTTACTTTCCGCAATTTATCGTTTTCATATCAATACTAGTAAATTAGGGGTTGTATGGAAAGATAAATTCAAATGCTTAGAGAACCCTAATTCAAGATAAACCAAGCATGAAAAATAAACACTTACACACTTACACCTCTAGGGTTAACTCCACTTGTTGCCTTGAGAAAATAGTCATAATATGCATGTGAGACATCTTAGCAAAAATAATCAAAAATACAAGATCATAGTCCCTCGATGATGCTTCAAATGTTGCCTTATAAATGATCTTAGTCCCTCAAGAGAAATGATAAATTATCTTACAACATTGCTATTCATGACTATACGATAACCCATGCCCGTCCCTTTGCATCCAAAGATAAGTCTACTTACCAATCAATGGTGAGATAGCAATATGAAAGGAAGGAAGAAATGAACAAAAGACTTTTGAGTAGGTAGAACGTTCTTAGTTGCTTGCTCACAATCCATCTTCAAAAAATAAACATTTCTTCAAACACACTAAACACTTTCAAAACATGAAATATTTTAAAAAGTCCAACACTTTGTATGCATTCTTATAGATATGAGAATCATTACAAAGTTTGCATAAACGAAGGCGCTTTTCAAAAATACTTTTAAAATCCACCACAAACACATTTCAAACAAAGCAATTTCAAAAATGATCTAGCAAGCAACTAAGAGGCCATAGATAACTATGGATGGAAAGGGTGCTAACACATTTCCTTTTCATAACCTACCCCCTGAACTCAAGAAAATATCTCAAAGGTATTTCCTGTTCTTTTCACCCTTTCCTTATTGGATAAAAGAAAAGTCGGTGGTGACTCTTGCTATCCGCAACAATTACGATAAAATGCAAAACCACCAAGTCAGTTCTCCCACCGTATTACACCATGCCTCACATTTTATTTTTCTAAAAATTCTTCTGCAGATTCAATACGTCTCAGTCACGAGCATGCACCATACACCATCATTCCCCTGCTGCCAGATGCTGGCCAATCCAGATCCAGTGCCCTCAATGTGCAGTCCGCCATGCACTCTCAACAACGGCCCTCATTGGATCAAAAGGAAACTTGGGCCTCTACCTGATCTGGGCCTGCGTTTTGCACATTACACCCCCTCTTTCCATTTACTGACTGGCCCATTTATATTTGTTTATTTTTGTTTTTATTTATTTCTTTTAGTTTGTTTTTTTAATCAACATAAAAATCAGATAAAAATCATAAAAATATTAGGTTAGCACTTTTCTCAATTAAATTGATTTTGTAAATTAATTAATAATTATTTAAACCATCTTCTTTAATTTAAAACTAAATAGACTTAGGATTTAATTCATTTTCTTTTCATATTAAAAATACCAAAAAAAACTTAGAAATTAATTTATTTTCTTCAATTTCATTTTTCTTTTATAATTAACTTTTTTTCTTTAAATATAGATCTAGATTAATTATTTTCAACTATTTTCTTAATATAAAATAAAAAACAAACAAAAAATTCTTTTAACTTAGAAGTACCTTAGGGTTTTAGACGTCATTTTCAATTTGTGCCCATTTATTGCTTCATTACTATTTTTCATATTATTGTACTTTCTTATGGGATGTAATAGACTTAAATTAGGACTTTACTTTATTGTTTTATCCACCAAGTTTTGGACTTGTAAATAATCCTCATTCCCAAAGCCTTGTAATAGCTAGATTTTACATTTATGCACTTTAAATTCCTGCAACTTTTAAATTGTCTAGATGCATGATAAATAGGATTGTATGGCAAGAACATAAAAATCAAACACTATCAAACTTAACACAAGAAAAAAATAACTGAATATAACACACTCTTACATATACACCTCTAGGGTATCCCTACTTTGTTTGTCTTTCGAAAACAGTCACAACTCTCGAAACGTGAGAGACTTTAGTGGCTACCCTCTGGTTTTAAAAGATCAAAAATGACCCTCTCGATGTTGCCTCGGTATGATATTAAAACTCTAGGGTGGTTACTAAGGTTTTTTTCCCAGTTGCCTTTGTGATTATACGATGTCCCTTCGAATGTCCCTCAAACATCCAACGACTAGGGATACCTACTCACTAATAGTAGGATAACACTGTCTAAATGAAAAGAGGAAAAGAACAACCTTTCGAGTAGATAGTTCTTAGATGTTATGCCCAAAACAAATTTTTACACATACACAAAACTTCTTTCAAAAACATTTTTCAAAACACTTTGTATACGTTCTCTACCAATCCGAGAAACATTACAAAGTTCATCACACTATGGCTCTTTCTTTCAAAAAATACTTTTTCAAACACACAAAGCCCAAGGTATTCCAAAATGAGCTAAGAATCTAAGAGCCTGTAGATAAATACAGATGGAAAGGGTGCTAACACATTCTCTTTCCACAATCTACCCCCCTTACTCAGAAATAATCTCGAAAGGTTTTTTTCTGTTCTTTTCACCATTTCCTTTGTTGGAAAAAAGAAAAGTCGGTGGCGGCTCTTGCTTACCGTAACATTTGCGAATACAAATGCAAAACCAGTATAACAGTCGATTCTGCCACCGTATCACAACCCCCTTACCTTAGATTCTAGCTTTGATTCTTGTTCCAAGCTCTACGGTTGTTTCTCTTCACTTTTCCTCGTGCCCTAGCTCTTCACTGTTCTTTTCCCAAATTTTCACGACCGTGTAGAATGAAATACTGACCCTCTCATTTTTCCTTTTTGTTCAACTTATCCCTTGGACCCCTAATATTTTATTCCACTCTTGCCCTCACTTACTCCACATGACATGACTAATAAGACCTTAACATCTCTACTCCATTTATTCTATTTTATTTAATTTTAAATAATAATAATTCTAATTAGTAATTCTAAACAATTATACTAATTATTTAAATTATTATATTATTCTAATTTCCAATTTAATCCACACTATCCCACCACACATACATCACACATCAAATCATCAATAATTCACACATAATTACATCACGCATCATAATTCAACAAAACATCATATATTTACGAATATTCATTATACAATCAATTAAGTAAATACTCCTAATTAATTTGGGGTGTTACACTTGACGAGACATTGAATATCGCTTCTACATATCTCTAGGTGCGGTGGAAAACTCAAAGTTACGTAGTTCTTGGTTGCAAATGATTATTGGTTTTAGTGAACAATGCTTAAGTCACATTCTAGCAATTAAGTGTTGATTGTTCGTCGCGCATGGGCGGAATAAAGTGTTTGCTTGTATTGTGTTAGAATGGACAAAATATTGTTTATTTGTGAAAAAAGTTTTGATGATTTGAAGTTGAGGCGAAAAAAGAGGTTTGATGAGTTGAAGTTGATTTTAGGTGGATGACAAATATTCGAGTAGTGAGGTGCGCGCCAATAAATTGTTTACTCGAGGAGCAAGTTGATGTACATCCACTCACTCCATTTTCATCTGATTTTATAATTTTGAAAATTATTTGGAGAAATTTGAATATTCGATTAATATGGCGTACGTCAATCAATCGTTTACTCGAGGACAAGTGGATGTACATCCACCCAGTCCATTTTCATCTGGGTTTGCTTAGTGTATTTTATTCGGAATGTGAAAGTTAGATCAATATGGTGTATGCCTATCAATCGATTATTCGAGGAACAAATTGATGTACATTCACCCATTCCTTTTTTCATCCGATTTATTTGAGGAAATGTTTGATTAAATCTCGATTGAAAAAAAGATTTAATTTTTATATTTATTAACAATTAATCAATTTATAAAATAAATCGATTAAGCTTGATTTTTGATAAAAACAGTTTTTTGATTTTTAATATTCATAATAATAATGATAATAATTTATGAATATGTCAATTAGTAAAATGAAAAAAATAAAATAAAATTAAAAAGTTTAGAAAAATGGAGTGTAAGAAAAAACCTATTGGATATATATAGAATAAGCTCAAAAATGAAACCACTTTTTTCTTTAACCTAAATTACATGAAAAAATATGCAAGTAAAATGATGAAAAAACAAAATAATAGTCAAGGGAAGGAGAAGTTGCCCCATTTTTGTTTCAGACACAATCATGTGAGGACACGTGGCCTCTTTTTAATTAATATTAAAACAAACAAAAAAACAAAAGGTAAGGAAAGAAAAGGATGACCCAATACTACTTTCTCTTTTCTAAAAACCAATTTTTCTACCCTCTTTCAACTCTCTTCTTCAAGAACCAATCAAATCCTCACCTCTATTCTTCTATAAATCATATAAATACAACCACAAAAGAAAATAAGTAAGATAAAAAATGGGGAAAACGAGAATCTTTCGACCAGACTCGAGTGATGGGAGACAACAAAGAGACTGATAAAGGGATGTGTGCACGGTGATTTGTGGCACGTGGTCGGAGCGTTTGGGTGTGTTGTCGCCAAAGCTTGTGTAAAACGCTGACATGTGCACCATATTCATAATCTACGACAGTGCAGAGCGGTGGTTTTTATTAGCTTCTCTTTTTTATCTCATATCTAACTTTTTATTATAAAATTTTTTTGTTGTATTTATGATGTTGCATTGTTGTTGTTTCATGTTGTTGATGGTGATGTTGGGAGGTTATTATAGAATTTGTGAAGGGTGATGATATTGGTTTAAGAAATGGTGGAGGTTAGTCGAATTGAATAAGTTGAAGAAGGATGATGAGTGAATAGGTTGAAGGGTGAAAGGTTGTAAGGATAATGGTTGAATTGTTTTTGTGTATGAAGGTTTGTGTTGTATAAGGTGAGAGGGGTAATGTGTGAAAAATCACACGTCAGAGTGAGAGTGAGAGATCAGGGAGAGTTTTTTGTTGAATATTTCTTGACTTTTTAAGACTAATTCCCTATCCATTATATGAAAATTTTACACCTATTTATACTAATTTTCAAATTAACATAAACGGAAAACAAATTACAGTGACTAATCATAATCAATTAAAAACAAGAGTGCCAAATCATAAAAAATTATGTATACTCTAATTTTTTTAAATTATTTTTGTGATTAAAAATAATCACTACAAGAAAATGCATACCCAGCCACGTGAAGTTGCCACATGATTTTCATGTGGCTAAATAAAACCAGTTGCGACGTGAAAATCACGTGGCAACGTGTTTTAATAATATAAAACAGAAGCATTAAGTGTGTCAGTTACTTTTTCGTTTTAAAAAAAGTAGCGACGTGGGATTCACGTCGCTAATTAAAATGTCACAAAAATTAATTAAATCACAACTTCCAACACTGGCGTGTTCAGGTTTTGAAGGAAGAGAAAACAGTTGTAATTTTGTTGCGACGTGAAAATCACGTGGCAACGTTGCGGCGTGATTTTCACGTCGCTATTTGGTTTATGTAATTTATCAAAACGTTCCACAACGTTTCTGTTTGCCATTTCTTCATCTTCAACTTTCACTTCCTCTCCATACCCATTTTTTCTTCACCAAAAAATTCTCTTCTCCACACTAAAATTCCTACCATCTTCATACATTTTGTAAGGTAATTTCAATTTCATGTTTTATATACTTTGTTAATAGCTTTTGATGTGTTATTTGAGTATAATTTTTTTTCAATTTTTCTTTGAATAGAGAAGGAGAATATAGAAGTGTAGATTGCAAAAAGGGACAAGAAGATTGAAGGAGTTACAAGATAAAAGGTATGCCTTGAATTTTTTTCTTTCTGAATTTGATTAAATTGCATTGGGTTAAAATTGTTGAATTTGGGTTATATATATATTTTCTGTATTTGAGTTAAATGTTAGGTTTAATTATTTAGTTTATAATAATTGTTAATTATTATTTTGTGATGAATGAGTTTAATTATTTTAGGAGTTTAAGTTTTTTTTTTATTTTTAGGAGTTTATAAATTTTTAGTGTTTAAATTAAATTTTTAGGAGTTTAATAAGTTTTTAAATTTTTAGGAGTTTATAAAATTTAGGTGTTTAAATTAAAGTTTAAATATTTAAAAATAAATAAATATTTTTAGGAATTTATAAATTTTAAGTGTTTAAATTAAATTTTTAGGAGTTTAATAAGTTTTTAAATTTTTAGGAGTTTATAAAATTTAGGTGTTTAAATTAAATTTTAAGTGTTTAAAAATATTTTTAGGAGTTTATAAATATTGTTGAAAGCATATATTTATCTTTAATTGTATATGTTTAGGATTATTATTAAGTTGATTAATTAATATTTCTAATTAAATAGGTTTTGATTATATAAATTTGCAGTAAATGGAATATTATATGTATTATCGTAGTTGGATGTACGATAGACTATATCCAGGAAGACGCCAACTTAAACCCAATTTTATAGACGAAGTTAATGGTTTTATCGCGTGGACGTTTGCCCAGGAACGTTGTCGAAGTGAAGGAGGAGTTAAGTGTCCTTGTCTTAAATGTGGATGTAGATATATAATTAGTGACCCAGAGGAAATAACACGTCATTTGCATAGGAAAGGTTTCATTGAAAATTATTGGGTTTGGACGCATCATGGTGAAACACTACCGAGTAATGTACCAGAGACTAGCAACACAAATGCTTCAAGTAGTCAACCGGTTATGCAACCACCTATGGAATTTGAAGAAAACTTTAATCTGATAGGTGACATGGTTGGTAATGCTTTTGGTGTTAACGTGACCTATGATCAACCTGAAGACTTTGACGGGGAAGAGTTGCTGAATGAGGAAGCGCAAAGATTTTATCAGTTGTTGAATGAGATGAATACGCCGTTGTTTGAGGGGTCGTCAGACTCAAAGCTATCAATATGTGTTAGATTATTGGCCGCCAAGTCAAATTGGAATGCTCCTGATCAGTGTTTGGAGCACTTCGCAAAAATGATGTTGGACTCAACTGCAACGAAAGACAACTTACCTGCGAGTTTCTATGATGCAAAGAAGTTGGTGTCAAAGTTGGGTTTAAGAGTAAGAAAGATTGATTGTTGCATTAATGGTTGTATGTTGTTTTATGACAACGAGTTTGGTACTCAAGATGGATCGTCAGAAGAATGTAAGTTTTGTCATAGTCCAAGATATAAAGTTCCCAATAGAGCCATTAACAGTAACCAAAAACGGGTAGCAGTAAAGTCCATGTTTTATCTTTCGATAATACCAAGGTTAAAAAGAA